>JARLTB010000170.1:3020000-3045000 GCA_030141615.1 Unio pictorum | reverse complement strand
AGAAGCTGTTGCTGGTAAGTGTGAGGTGTGTGGGATAAAAAAAATATCGATTTGTTAAAAAAAAAAGCGGTGGTGATATCGCCGCCAAGTTAGCTAAACTCTCAGGAACACCATGGGCAAAGTAAACAGGTGAAAAACACCTTTCAGTATATAGTTATTGTGGACCGGGAACACGATTAGATATCAGACTTGATAGTCAAAATAATCCTAACCCGGGAGAAAATCCAATAAATGCAATTGATGAAGAGTGTCGGATACACGATATAGCTTACCGGAGCGGTGATTTACAACAACGTCATCTCGCAGATGTGAAATTGATTCACGCGTTGAATTCAATCACTGATAAATCCTTCAAAGAAAAATTGGCTTCATGGTTAATAAAATCGGCGATGAAAGGTAAATTGATGTTAGGTGCTGGTAATAAATAATAACATGCAATCTATTTATTATTCTCCAAAAGGATACTGGAGGGGTAAGGCAGCAATCGGTAAACTCGCTAGTGATGTGACCGTTCCTAATGAAGTTCATCAAGCTGATATACTATTTCTGCCTCATGATGGTGTTTACAAATACGCGTTAACTGTAGTTGATGTTGCGAGTCGATACAAACAAGAAGCACCGCTAAAAAAAAATCATCAACTGAAGTTGCTTCTGCGTTTGAAAGGATTTATCGAAGGGGTCCTCTGCGTTGGCCAAATCTATTACAAGTTGATCCTGGCAAGGAATTTCAGGGTGCGGTTCTATCAACAATGAAGCATCATAATGTCATCATCAGTCGAGGGCATACTGCACTACATCGCGATCAGGCAATTGTTGAACGGTTTAATCGGACACTTGCTGAGCGGTTATTTGGATATCAATACGCGAAGGAATTTATTCAACATAAACGATCTCGTGAATTGGTCAAGAGATTACCAGCTGTGATTACCGCGTTGAATAATGAGATTACTCGAACAATAAACATGAAACCTAACAACGCGATTAAAAAGAAGTATATACCTGAAAAACCACAAAAATATTTTTCAAAACGACCAATACTCTATAATGTCACTGTTAGGTATTTACATGAACCAGGAGAGCTCGAAGGTGGCAAAAAAAGAGCTACTGATCCTATTTGGAGTGTTACTGCACATAAAATATCTAGTATAACACGATCTACGGGTAGACCAGCAATCTATAGATTGGATTCAACTGCTCCTCAGCGAGGATTTACTCGACAACAACTACAAGTGATACCCGAGGATACTCAATTACCACCGCGTGGTCTTAACTAGCACCTCTTCGTCTGTTGCATTCAAGACAGGTCAGCATCACATTATCTCTGGTATGACCAATACTGCTGTTTTTTTTCTGTCTACGGTAAATTGTCGAGAGCCCTTATCCGACCAACTCCAACTCATTATACAATTGCAACTCGCGCAGTGATTATTCTGTTGTTGTTTCAACGTGGTTATTAATTCTGCATCAATATCAAATTCTCTATTATTTTTTTTATCCTGTTGTTTATAACCAGATAGTTTTTTCTTATTATGTCCTTGACTCTGTCAAGGCTGACAATATCACTTATTGTAGTGTCATTATCGTCCAGAACAACTCTTCGAAGCTGATTTATTCTTTGTACACTGGACACTGCAAGATAAACTAAATTCGACCACTGGATGTGATTATCTACGATCCAAACAATTGTATCTGATATAGTTAATCCCTGTGAAGAATGTATCGTCGCTGCGTAACCTAGCGTCCATGGAGATATATCAGCACGCAATGCATCTTCGACGACATTGATATCAACTAACACAATATCATTTAATACGAGGATCTGCTTCTCACGCTGTCCAGGAATATCAACTTCGATATTTTGTAGCCGTGTATCGGAAGGTCTATAACAGAGCGGCACTTGAAGTGTTGCAAATTTTTCTTTATGTAATTCAAATAACTTCATCTGAAGTGTGTCTCTGGCTATTTTTTCTACTTGCTACTATTAAATCGTTTGGTCTCACGCTTCGCAAAAATCATTTAATGGGGTTACTGAAATTATTTCACTCGCTATTTGACATTGGATTCTATCCGGTTGTAATCTAATTAGTTTCTTGAACTCGCGCAATTGTTCATCAAGTGCTCTATGATCAGTATTAATTTCTTCATAATAGTCTACATGATTCTTCAACCAATCATGTGGGGATAAACCGACAAATGGACGCGGTTGACCATGATCGCCGCACATTATCACAGCTGTATTTTTCAGTAACAACCAATCAAGAAATTTTTGTAATACATGCAACGACACTGCATATTTCATCCCAAAAAATGACTTCAGGAATAAATTTTTCACCCATTCGATCAAGAGTCCATTCGTCGCCTTTCCATCGAAAGAAACTATGATAAGTACAGGAATTCACCCCTCGTTGTTTAATCTCTCTTGCAAGTCTATGGGTCGGTGTTAACACAATCATGTTTGATTTCCCTCGAAATAATTCAATCGCACGAGTTGTCATTCCTGACCCACCACAGCCGTTTAAATAAACAGTTTTATATCTACATATTGGATCAGATATCTGCGGTGCATTTGATAGTTCTGATATCTGGTTGCTTTTCAAGTAATTAATTTTAATCGTAACATCTGCTGATTCGATATAATCATGTAACATCTTTTTTTTTAATTCTCCTACATCCCCAACGTTCTTCGGAATTTGTGAATTTAGCCACCGCTTCGCTGTGTTCGCGGATATATAAAATGGATCAGTGGCTACCCTGACCGCGGATTCAGGGAATCTATTTATCATCGAAAATAGATTAATAGAAGCATAAGCCAGCATAGGCGCCCTCAAATGTGTATACTGAACACTGTATCAATCGTTGTAAGTAACAATTGTACCCAATTTAGTTCCATTGGACAAGAAAGCGTTTTTATGATCGACGTATATACCTCTAGATGTTGTATCTTTGATTACAAAATCGTATTCAACGTTATCTATAATCAACCGCGAAGAATATCTTGTATTGTCGTATTTTCCACCCTGAGTGAACTTGCCAATTATTCTTCTACCGAGATCTTTTGCTTGTCTATTTTCAGTTTCAAATAACTATTTGGACCAATCCATGATATATTCTTCGTCGAGGTCGGGAAATTGATTTTTGTTTTCGCTGATTATGCTAGCTAGACTATCGGGTTGTGGTAACCAAACCTCAAGTCTGCGTTCGATATGATATAATCGCTTCGCTGACAATCAACGATGTCAGCATGTTACAATCAATCATATATCGTAACAGCACAATTGGCATCCAGTGTTTTTCAGACATGTGTCTACCAATCCAAACATAACAAGACGGATAAAGTTCTGTAGCCAGTTCAAATGATACCACGCGAGCGAATCCGGTTAAATCAAAATCAGGCAATGGGACATTAATCGCAACACTAGTCATTTGATGTGTGGGATGTCCAAATCGTTTGAAGTATTCAGCGGTTTCTCCGTACCCGAGAAAACTCCTGGGGTAACACGCAACCATATCAACGGAAATAATATCTCCGCGGTCGTATTTTGTATTCCATAATCCGACATGGCTATATTCAATGCAGCTTAATTTGATGTCTGTGAGAAACTCAACTCGCGTTGGTTTCCACGAGTTTCTCTTTCTCGCGAAGTGGGCTGCAACCGATGGAATTGTAAAACAATTTGTTAGTAATTGTTCATCGTCGAAAATCTTCAAGTTCACCGTTGAAAAACCATTAGCTAGTTTTTTTCATCTCGTTGTGCAGAGCTTCAGTACGGTATAATTCTCCGCTGGGTCTTACAAATTGATCGAATTTACTCTTGGAGTTTTCAAAACTATGAAGTAGCCACACTGACACGGGATCGTTCTTACTTAATTGATAAATAAAATCAAATAATTTATCCTCAGAAAAATACTCCCCGGAGAACTCCGCGGGTATATATTTTATTGTTCTATCTCGCTGAAATATTGTTACTGCAGGTGTCCACGCGTGTTCGTTATGATCAATTTCAATTGGAGCTCCTTTTGATTTATATTTTGATCAGTGTAAAATCATACGTCAATCATACAACCCACGCACTATCCACGGTGTGTGGGTACTTCTTTTGTATTCATACAACCTGGGATTTTTATTTGGGTTGTATGATTGTTCACGTATGAATGTAGACCCCGCCCCCGTCATTGTATATATCCATTGTCATTATCATTCATTGTTGTGTTGTCCTATACAATTCGCCATACAACTCGAATTGGGGATTGTATAATCACGCCATTGACGTCATTTATTCCTTCATTGTTGTGTTGTCCAATAGAACTCGCCATAAACACTCGATTTGGGGGTTGTAATGTGTGCTGTCGTATATGTAACCTCTGGGCGCCTTCGATGTATAAATACACCGAAGGGGTTCCAAATCGGGTTTTAATTGTAATGCCCAAAAACCTACCCTAATATAACGGAGGTAATGGCATTGTGCTGTCCTTAATTAAGTATATATATATATATATATATATATATATATATATATATATATATATATATATATATATATATATATATATATATATATATATATATATATATATGTATGTATATATATATATATATATATATATATATATATATATATATATATATATATATATATATATATATGCTGTCCTTAATTAAGTAAATATGTCTAAAAGAACGGGTTAAAATTGACCCCCAATTTTTTTTTATTAGAAATATATAATTATATAGAATATGAATTATGAAAATATCAATCAGATTATAATTGAAATATCAATTCTGAAAAATCAAGGGATTCAATTGTCAAATAAGTTAAATCGTGACCAGATTCTTTCCGATTATCAAGATATTGAAGATAACATGCAATGGAATAGATATACATTGCCTAAGTCATATGCATTTATTAAACGTATCCAACAGGCGATTTATCATTCGTTCAAATATGAAAATGGCATAAACAAGTTTGTCCCGTTATTTACTATCGTGGAAAAAAATAGAAAAGAACTGGGACATCAATATGAAATCAAACGCGAAGTTAATTCAAAAATAAGAAATATTAAAATGCTTATCCGCAAAACCGAAAACTCCCCATTTGTTACCTCAGCGGAGTAATTTGTAAGTATATAATACTTCAATGGACAGGTAAAATTCTCACTATACATCGACATGTGTATAAATACTTGTTGAACAGAACTCACTAACAGGTAACGCGCGCTTACTCAACCATAACAAAAACCTATACAGGTTTTTAATTAATAACGCGGTATTAACATTCCATCAATGGACTACACGGAAGTATAATAGTAGTTTGTGGGGTGGGTTAATTTTTTTTGGATAGGTTTTGGTTATTTTATTCATTTTTTTTTTTCATTGTTAAATCAAGGAGTTAAAAAAATAAAGTCAAATAGTCTATTCATTTAGTGTTAAAAACAGCATTCATACCCTTAAAGTTTGTCTTGTGTTAATACAATGATTTGGGTCAATCACCCGTTTAATATTCCTATTCACTCTTCCGCATTTGGGGAAAATTTATTTAAAATGTAACCGAGGGCCGCGTTATCTGTATTTTGATACGTCAACGGCATAACTGCATCACAAATAACGTGTATGGCAATCGTGGATGATATATCAACATTGCCGAGTGATCTGTGTTTGTTGTTGCGGTACACTGAATTATTCGACCGTCGAAGCTGGTTCAGCTTTGTTTGAAATAATTGTTTCATCGCGTTGAAGATCACAAGTAAACTTCGTTCTGTTACTACAAATACACCTTGAGCGCCAAGAGCAAATCGCCATATTATTCTACCATACTCGTTGTATTCGTATTTTCTAAGTGTATCAGTTTCTGTTCCGTCGTAGACATCATATGAAAACTTTTGATAGATATCACTAGCACGTAGAAAACTAATGTCAAAATTGTAATTGTACTTTGGATCAACAGCAGGTAATTCATCAGTGAAGAAATCCGATATTTTAGGCTCAGGTGACTGGAAATGAACCACAGGAAGACTATTCAACCACGTGCTGTGGATCCGTGGGAAGAATTAATCGATGGTATCGCTGAGTTTTTGGCGCATCCATGTTACGTTATATCCTGGAAGCTTAAACGCGGGGATATCTTCAACGCGGATTTTATACTTCGTTGCAAATGTTGTTCTTGTTTCATCGCGAGTAGCAGCTAATATAATTTGAATAGCTCGCTGATTAAATTCATCCATGTCAGCGATAATTTTATTACACACTTCCATGTATTTGATTACCTCGGATCGGTCAGGTAGGATTTCACTTATTTTCGTTACTATAAAATCTCTAAATCGCTCAAATCCTTTATTTATGTTTGGAACTGATTAGTAATAACTACGTCGAAAACTCTATTATCATTATAACGTCCAAAACTATCGGGTTCATTTATCATCCTTTGTAGATGATTTAAATCATCATCTATCGGTGCATTATATGATAAAAATTCACTAGTATAATCATGACCAGGCAGAACATAATTATCTAACTTATCAAATTCATGATAATCTTCTTTCGTGGAAATATAGTCGGATTTTAGTGGCTCACGTGGTAGATCTTTTATATCAATGGTGCCTGGGATATACTCAGGGTAACCTAACAAGGTTCTAATTGAACTGTTATATATATCCACGGCGTAGTCGGGTGAATTTATCTCGATGGTCGTTGAAAGTAGATGTTCATGTCCGTGTATTTTGATGGGAGATTTATCAGGTCCATCTTCGACTGGTATTATATTTTTTCCTGTGATTGCTTCAATGGAATTTATAATCTCCGCGTTGATATTTTCGATGTCATATGCGTCAGCGGGTAAATGTATTGTGTGCCATTCTGGTTTGGTACTCTCATCTGGTTTGACTTTATTCTTCCACGAAAAAGTAAAACTATTATTGGGCGGTTTACCATTAAATGGTTCCGATCTGACATTAGGCCAACTGTATTAACATTTTAATTGCGTTAACGCTATCTCGGATGCTACCAACGGAGGGTTAAATTGAACGCCGAATTCTGGTACTTTCGTTACCAGCGATATCAATTTTGTTTTCCCCGGAGTGGTATTTTCTGCTATTCGTTGAAGCAGTTCTTGTGACATTATTGTTATTGTAATTGTATTGCTCTAATTTTGACATCGTTGAACCATACAACCGAAACATCTTCGAGAATTCATCATCGGATATAAATGCGTCATCGATGGATGTTGAGATCAACATTGACAATTGCGAGTATGCATTGGATACTGTAGCGAGTTTAACAACGTATCGTGTAGTTTTCGCTGGGAACACGATGATATTTTTTTTTGTTATTATCGATAACACCCCCGCGATGGTTGTCGCCGCAGATATACAAATTGGAACAACGATCGGGGCAACCATTGTAACCGAAGATAATATTATTCCAGCACCAGTGATTACACCAGATACCGAGTACACGGTTACGTCAATGACGTTGATGTTTCGTCGGTATTTTTTTTTTTACGCGGTATTCATCAGCGAGTATTCCTAGGCTAGTTTGAAATTCTTTGACGGTATCATAACGGTATTGAGACACTGAAGGTATCGTTGGCAATGGTAACAGTTGACATTTTATTTATTACAACAGTGAACAATTTCAATTGAAACCGCTAAGGGTTTAATTGTTTACTTAAATCCGCAACGAATTCCACATACCATGTTACTGAAACCCTAGCCAAATTATTATCAGTGGATGCTATTGTAAATTGTTCAATTGTATCCTTGTCGATGATCGTTGATATCATAGTGTTGACCCCAGATGAACTCGACGATGATATACTAAACTGAGTTGGTGATACTAGTGTTAATCGATAAATACCCTTGACGGTTGCAGTGATTTTTAATATGTTATTTAGTGGAGTCTACGCAAATGATCCGTATTGAATCGTGTATACTACGTTGTTGGTTTTCTCATGAGGAATTTTTGTTTTTTCAACGATTGCTATCATCCTTATTGCATCCTCTTTGATGGCATCGTTGACCGTTTTGAGATCATCGATGGATTTTTTAATAACCGCGATTGAATCTGAAATTGATCTCTCTTCGCGAATAACACCCAATCGGTTATTAATCGCGGTTATTTCATCGAGTTTGTAATAATATTTTCAAAGGTTATTTTAATTTCTTCTGGTTTCACATCCTTACCAAAATATTTTTCGATAGCATCATCAGTTTTTCTAAAATTTTTACGTAAATTATTAAATTGACCGAGATGAGAATCAAATTCAGATCTAAAGTTTGGTAAATTGTCGACGGTGGCTTCTACTTGTGCGATATGTAAATCAGGGTGTACACGCGGAACACCCAAAAAATTGTTTATCGTGGGTTCTAATTGATTAAATTTAATTATATGGTCATTATATTCGTCACGTAGTTTTTTCATATCAGTGACGTTGTCACACAGAGACTTTAACGTCATCGACGGATTTTTGTAAACCTGAAAAAGTATTTTTTTGATCGTGTAATTTTTTTAATTCATCTAAGTTTGTTATCGATGAGATAGCTCTCCTGATCATTTTTTTTTTACTTGCTTCGATGGTAACTCCTTCTTCGGAACGACGTGATACTGATCTCCCAAAAATATCTGCCATGTTATATTACATATTTCTCTTTAAGTGATTCATCATCGTGTATTCGTGGATGACTTTGTGAGGTAATTATTTAGAACTCGTCGAGATAGCTGTCAACGCGTTAAGAACCTCTCGTCCGCATATCGGAGGATCTGTTAATGTCTGCGTGGGCAGTGTTGAGTACCAAACTGTAATTTTTTAAAATTTAGATACATAACTGAGAAATTCCATCGGTGGGGGTAGCCCATACGAATCAAAATAAATAACACCACGAGGATGTATAGCGTAACAAACCCAATGAGTTCCAGGTCCAGTGTGGTCATCTAGATTAATTATACCGGTTTCTACGATATGTGGTTGTTTCGGTAACTGATCTTTCATGAATACTCCTTTGAAATGTTTTATTGGGAGTTTCTTTACTGCGTCGGCGAGGTCAAAATTAGACATGGGAATCGAAGATTCCTCAGCCACAGAAGTTATCCCAGTAACATTTTTGCCAGCGAGAACGGACCTATGAAACCGCCCTGTTGAGTTCCTAAACCCCGTCCATAGTGCTTTGTGTACCGGCTTCCCGGTAGTCTGAATCCCTTTCCCTTTTTTATACCCGCTTCCAAACATCTTACCTATAAGATTGCTACCAACAGCACCAGCAGCGCCTAGTCCAAGTGCTTTAAGAACAGGAATAGCTAGTGGAGCCAGTGCAGCAAGAGGAAATATTCCACCGGATTTAATCATATCTTTGACTGCGGCTTGTGAAAAAAGTCAACTTAACTCCTGTACCAGCTTTTAACGCTTTATTGAAATGATTAAGTTGAGTTTTTGTAAGCGATAACTTATTTGATCCACCTGTTATTTGTTCCTTTTTTAGCGTGCCACATGTAGTAGAATTTTTCGATTGTAGTTTTTTTTTTTACTTGACCAGGTGTCAGGGTAACATTAACATGATTGTACGACATTTTATTTAGATAGTGATAATCTAATTGTTCCATTACATATTTTCTATTGGTGCGTCAATGACTCGCATTTTTCCACCACCACCTTCGAGCTTCATAGATTTATCACTGAGAATAACAGCAATTGCTCTAAATCCTCCAAGGGCATCGCCGATACGAGCCTGAAATTTTACATCAACGGTCGAGTGTTTAGATAGATCAACGAAAAGTAATAAATCCGGTACAATTCTTTAAAATCCCATTTTGATATTTGGAGTCCAGTATCAATGTTTTGATCACGACCCATATAAGACCACAACAGATGATATACTCGTCCTATTTGATTGCTACCGTAATCGAGAATAAGTTGCTCTGCTGGTTCTTGCTGATTACTTTTTCGCAATGATACCTCACTGACATTACACTTATCAAATATCATATGGGACCGCAATTGTAAGCTATCATTTGCAACTCCCGCTATTTTTGCGTTCTATTTACATTTTGTAGCGCAACAAAGATATGTCTCGGCGTGGAAACATTTTTCGTTAACGCAAGCTGCCAAGTAAAAACACCAACAACGTTACTAGTTATGGTAGCTGTTGTAATATCAGACCAACTCAGTAATGATTTTCCTCCATGATCCATAAAAGATAGCAACCGCGTCTCAACAGTCAACGATGGAGTCATAATTGGCATCCATAAAGCTAATTTTGTTAATTCTACATTAACATCAGTAACAGGATTAACACCACGCCAAAGAGCATAATCACCTGTTGATCTTCGTGTTAACACTACAGTATGACTAGCACCAAAGATAACTTTTCTGATATCGCTACAAAATCTAAATATATGCGACAACGGAATCGCACATGAAAATCTTCCAAGGTTGTCTATCATCTTTTTTCGCGCTGCAAATCCTGCGTTGTAATTAGGATTATTACCGAAAACAACAGCTTCAACATCAGCATCATCATTAACAGCAGTAACCTTTTTTTGGTCGTCTTAGCGCAAATGGATTATGATCAGCGCTATTGGTAGTATCCTTCGCAAACATCATTGAATGACCCGCAGATTTAATAAAATCGTCAGAGTATCTAGCTAAACCTATTATTGTGGTTGCAACATCAACATCGTTATCGATGGATTCGATTCTAGTAGAATTAATTATATACTGCGCGCTGCTAAATAACGCCATTATGCCATTGTTGACAAAACCAATCGGAATATTTTCGAGGCTATCATCAACAAATCCAGTATGATCATTTTTTACTAGCCTCCCCTCTACCTCGATGAATGCTTCACATGGCAAGAAGTATTTAGATGTGTCATGAAATCTAAGTTCAATTCGTGACCTTGTATTTGGATTCTGAGCATCATACGAAAAGTACTGATAATCGCGTATAGAATCATTTTTTCGTACAGGAGCATATACATCAAAAGCATCAGCTATCTCATGTTTAAACATTTTATTATATAGTCGTTGATCTAAATTATAATCGTTTTAGACCGGAACCAGCAATTAATTTCAATCGCTGTTTTGCCATTTTATTAATTGCGTTACCTACATTAGGTAGCATTTGATTCGCAGATTGTAATTTTACTGGTTTTTTCCCCTTGCCAACGACATAAGCTTCTCTTTTGCGGAATCAAACGCGTCAATAGCAAGATTACTAGCCCTGCTACCAACTTCTGTACCAATCTTATCACCGAGAACCCCAATAGCTTTTGATGCTATTTCTTTACCGATCGGTAGCAGTTTTGGAGCAACTCGAGTAAATAATCCAGTGACAACATCACATAATCCATCTCCGTATGTCACCTTGTACACTGGCAATCGTGAATTTACGACATAAACAGGTCTTGCTCTGCTCATACTACGATGTACTATCATTTTATTTAAATGCTATTTATATAATCGATGGTAAATCGCTGTAATAATCATCGGAAAGTTCATCGATGAAACTACGATATAGTCCAATATCCATTACACGACCTTGAAATAACCGTTGACAGATCACAGCCGCTTCGTTAATTATCTCCGGAGAATTATTTCCAGCTCGTTTTCCTCCGATGAGAACTTCTAATCACGATATATCATCAAGGATACTTCTTGAACATGGTATATTACCACCGTGATATCCACTAGCAAACTTTTCTTCTTCAGGTTCTTCTTGGGATTGAGGATCTTCCACAAGAGGATCTTCTTGTCTTCGTCGCCCTCCTCGTCGTCCTCGTTTTTGTGGAGTTGGTTGTACACGTTTTCGTTGTTCTTCTCTTGTTTGTTCATTTTCAATATCTTGTTTTCTAACTGCAGCAACAAATGCACTATACCTCTTGTCGTTTTTACTAATTTGGTTTAACCCTGTTTTAATTTTATAAACCACATCAATCCATTTGTCAAAACCACCGATGAAACCTTTCTTTTGTTCTGGTTTTAAATAATTATATCTATCAACAAAACCAGAAGCTGTAAATTTTATCAATTCATCTTTGATCATTTTCTTTATCAATATATGTTAAAAAATATTCAGTAAATCTATTTCGTAGCTCTTGATTTCTACTATCAATTTTCTTTGGAGGATTTTCCTTTGGTTCTACCTCTGGTTTTACATCTGGTTTTACATCTGGTCTACTCTCTTTTATCGCGGTTACAACTTCTCCAGTTGCCGTAGTTATCGGCTTAAATAATTGTTCAGTATCAGCGGTAAAATCTAATTTTTGTTGTTGTCGAGCTTGCAAGTTATCTCTGAAAGAATCTCTCACCGGGAGAAATTTCTTGATCGCAGCCAACCGTTTTCTAGTTAATCTAGTTATTTGTGCTTCTCCGACCTTTGCCATTTATATAAAAATTATATCGCTAATTCATCATATATATTGCTAGCATGAATCTCTTTGAGATTCCAAACAAGGATTGTTAACCCGTTAGCAGCAACGGGGCTGCGACAACAACATTGGCGTCGTTTTCGGTTTGCCCGTGGACGCTTCTATTAAGCATTTACGAGGAAGCCTTGGATTGCAAAATTGACGCCTGTAAAAAGTTGTCCGATTCGCCTCCTCTGCTGCTACTTGTAATACATCAACCACGCCTTATTGGATTTGCTATTGTGTAATTGTTGTTGCCGCTGAAATACAAATTGTGACATCTGCGGATGTAAACATTGTTACAATTGATAACAATATACCCGTTCCAGCAATAACACCTGAAACCGAACACACAATTATGTCAACACGGGTAATACGCCTGCTGTATTTCTTTTATACTTTTACTGTATACTCGTCAATAAGATTTTTTAGTTTAGTTTGAAACTCGCTCACTTAATCGTATCGATATTGTTGCACATTCATTATACTATTTACTTAAATCAGTTGCAAATTCTACATACCATGTGATTCATAATGATGCTAAATTACCATCAATAAAGGTTATTGTAAACATGTCCATGACGCCTTTATATATAATTCCCTTGTAGTATTAATTCCCGTAGATGTACTCGATGACACATTAAACTGTAACGCCGAAAGTAGGGTTAATCTGTAAACACCCCGGACATCTGCAGTAACTTGATCAATGTTATTTTAAAGTGTTCAGTTGAAAGATCCATGATGTGTCGAGTATACGGTATTGATATGATGTTTATGCGTTATTTTAATTTTATCAAGCTGGGTAACTATAGCAAGAAAATCACTAAAGAAATTATCCGCAGTCTCATCAATTTTTCTAAAATTCCAAAGAAGATTTCCAACCGCACCTACATGAACATCATACTCCGCCCGCAACAGTGATCGTCTGTGGTTTCATCTTAGTCTCGCAGTGTTGTTAGTTTACCGTTTGCGATATTATATTCGACTCGCAGCTCGTCTACATAGCTTTTTGTCACAGCGTCACTGTCCAATGTTGGATTACCAAGTGCGCCTATTTTATTCGAGATTATAGTTCATATTAAGCTCGCCCGTCATCGTGTCAGTAAATTTGTTCACTCGGTTGTTACAATTATCTATAACAGTTGAAAAAAGAACTCCTGATTTAATCATACCAGTAGAATCAAACACCGCTAGGGAATTTCGGTTACTCCATTAAGTCTAACTAGAAAAAATATCATTCAGGGAAACATTACTCTTTTCTAACTTCCCCTGTCCATCTTGAAATACAACTATTTCGTCTGGATCAACACTTGCAACACTTATACTTTTACTGTATACTCGTCAATAAGATTTTTTAGTTTAGTTTGAAACTCATATCGGATATTTCATCTTCGATAAAAAAGATTCACATCCTTGGCCGCTGATATTTTCTCGGTGTTTTTTTTCAGGCTCGAGAGAAATCTCCCGTAAATATCAATCATTATATTTTAAGATCTCTAAAAAGCGATTACTCGTGTATTCGTGTACGGTTTTATAAAGTGGTTTAGTTGATGATGATATAGCATAAAGGACTTTAATTATTTCCTGGCCCCCATATTGGCTGATCGGTCATTGTCTGCGCTGGTAGCGTCGAATACCAGATCCTCATTTTCTAAGGGAAGTTTAATTGGTGTATATAACCCATAAATTCTTTAGGTGGCTCTAACCCGTATGAATCAAAATAAACAATTCAGTGTGGATCAATCGCGTATGCAACCCAATGAGTTTCAGGTCCGGTGCTGTTATCGAGATTAATGATACCGGTTTCAGCGCTGTTTGGTTGTTGTGGTAATTGATCTCGCATAAAAACACCTCTGAAGTTTCTTATCGCGTTCTTTTAGCAGCATCAAGTAAATCAAAATTTGACAGTGGATTTAGTAAACCGTCCCTGTTAATCTCAGGCCTTTTTCGCTCTACCATGAATGCGGAGTCCCTGGTAGTCTCCCAGTCCTTTTACGGATCGCCTCTATTTTATATCCTTTACCATTCGCTTTCTTTAGTGTCATCCCACCGCTGTTCCAACTGCTCCTAACGCGGCGGCTTTTGAGACAGGGGCGGCAGCGGCAATCAATGCTGGTATCACAGCGAGAAGAGGAAATATGCCACCTGAATTAATTATATTTTTGACCACGGATGGAGCAAAATTACGTTGAACGCCAGGTTTTGCTTTTAGTGCCTTATTGAAATGGTAAAGTTGAGTTTTAATCAGCAACAACTTATTTGGTCCGCCGTTGGCAATCTGATCTTGTTTTAAAGTTATTGTTGCCCCGGATGTTCTCGCGTGTTTTGATTGTAATTTCTTCACCTGACCAGCCGTCAGAGTGATATTAACGTGATTATATGACATTTTATTTAATAATGAGATTGATCTAATTGTCTACATGCTCTTTCTACTGGTGCCTCAATTACCCTCATTCGTCCGTCAACACATTCGGGTAACATCGATTTGCCACTGAGAATGACAAATATTGCTCTATACTCGGCGATAGCCCCACGATTTACACGAGCTCGGAAGTGGATATTGACGACACTCTGTCTGGTTAAGTCAAGATGTTCCAGTGAAAAGTATTTAAAAAACCGGATATAATTTTTTTAAATTGTATTGCGATATTTGCAGACCAATATCTACATTTTGGTCACATCCCATAAAAGTCGATAAACGATGATATATATACACATGCTATATGGTTTTAGTCATAATCGAGTAAAATATCTTCGTATGGTTCTCGTTGACCATTTATCCTCAACGAGACTTCAGAAACACCCAGTCGGTCAAATATCATATGGCTGCGTGTTTGTGAATTTAATCATGCCTTATCCTGTAGCGCAACAAATATATGCCGCGGCGCAGAAACACCTTGTTTTGATGCATATGCTATGTAAATACACCATTAATGTCACTCTCCATAATAACCTTAGTCATTGTTAGCCATCACATAAATGATTTACCACCTGTATCCATAAATGATAGTAATTTTCCTCTGCGGAGATTGATGGAGTCATTACTGGCATCCACAATGAAAGGTTTTTTTTTATTTACTTTACCATCAGCGAGTGGGGCTGCAGCAGAACCTGCATCTCGCCCGATTGCATCATTGTTATTATTTGTTTCGCACGAAGACTACTGTATGTTTCGCTCCAAAGATAACCTTTCTAACATTTCTACAAAATCCATAACTATGAGATAGTAGAAACATACACGAAAATAATCTACGCGTTCCTTCCAACATATTTGTACGTGTTGCAAACCCTATGTTGAAATTATGATTACCAGTAATAATTATATTTTCAACATCATCATTAGAATTACCAGCATTATTTCTTTGTTGTCTCATAATATATGAAGTGTTTTTAGCGCTATCAGTAATATCCTTAGCAAACATCGTTGATGGACCGATCTTGTATAATCATCAGAATATCTTGCTAAACCAACTATTGTTGTGGCAACATCAACATCATACTCTATAGATTCAATCTCTTTTCCACCAATAATATATCTAGCGCTACTACATAATGCCTTAATACCATTATTGACGAAACCAACTTACATATTTGCGTCATATGGTGTATTAGCTGCAACATCTGTAACAAGTTCCCCTTCTACTTCGATTAATGCTTTAGCGGGTAGGAAATATTTACTTGTATCTTCAACTTCAAGTTCGATTCTTGATCGGTTGTTTGGTTCTATTGCATTATAAGAAAAAATTGATAATTCCGTAAAGAATCATTTTTGAGAACCGGTGCGTCTATATCAAATGCTGTCTCGGGTGTAGATTTAAACATTTTATTATACCTTTCTCGATCTAAATCGCGGTCTCGCGCGGGATTTCAAACCACTTCCCGCTGTTAGGTTTGCAGTAATATTTAACTGCGTATCAGACCCCTGATTTATAAACGCTGATAGGTTTTGATCAGCCGCTTGATTTATTATTTTACTAATATTCGCGGGCATTTTCTCCGTAAATGGTAATTTTACTGTTGGTGGTTTTCGTCGTCGAACCGAGGTTGTTAGCCTTTCCTTAGCTGCAGAAAACGCTTTACCGGCAACATCGCCAACAGCACTAATACCTTTATCACAAATAACAATTGCTTTCATCAATAATTGTTTTGCGATTGGTGTTTTTTTTGGAGCCATCCTTGCGAATAACCCTTGAACAACATCACCGAACCATCTCCATAATATATCTTATACACGGGCAATCGTGAATTTACTACGTAAGTCATAGTTGGCTTATATAGGTTGTAGTGTATGATCATCTTATCTAATTATTATTTATCTAATCGTGTGACAATCAATCACTGTGATAACCATCAACGAGTTCATCAGTAAACTCTCGATATATACCGATATCCATGATACCACCTTGAAATAGTCGTCTACATATATCAGTGGCTTCGTTAATTATCTCCGGTGAGTTATTTCCAAATCGCTTACCCCTCTATGAGAATTTCTAATCGTGCAATGTCGGAGAGAATATTATCAGGACAGGCAACAAGACCACTACCGTGAGTTCACCGCGGAGAAAATACTTTCCCACTAGTATAACCAATGTCACCTTGCACATCATCAGATTTCTCTTTTCCACTACTAGTAGTACCTTGCGCACCGCGAGAATCTTCTTGGAGAAATTCCAGTGATCTCGAAATTCTTGAAATATCATCATCTGTTATTTCTTCTTATTGAGATTTGGAAAGATCATACTTTGAAGATTTTTGTCTCTTCCTTTATTGTTTTCGCTGTTTTACTTCTTCTTCTCTGTTTTTGTCCTTCTTTTCGCTGTTTTTGTTCCATATTTTGCCGTCTTTGTTTTTCTTTTCGCTGTTGTAGTGTTTCTATTTCTTGCTCTTTTAGTTCTTCATATTGACCATATACTTCATCTACCGCACCGAGGTATCCTATATACGGTGCACTTTTTGTATCAACTCTGCCTGTTTTAGTTCTAATTTTATAAAGTACATTAATCTAGTGTCGCATATCTCTAATGTATGTTTTATGCCACGGTTTCAACTTTCCTTTTTTATCTTCGTAACTCTTAGCAACAAAATCGATAAAATCGCCTGGATTACTTGTATCGATTGTTGTTAAAGTATCCTCAGTAAATTTATTACGTATTTCTTTGATTATTTCTTCATCAGTGTTTTTCAAACCAAATTGAAGTCTTGCCGAACCAGAATATTTTGTAAAAGTTCTGATGTTTGTTTAGTTCTTTTGCTATTCATTTAAGTTCAGGAAGAACACCTTTTTAGACTTCTTCTCCTTCTTTTCCATATATAACCTCTTTAGTAGTTGTAGTAACCGGTTTCAGCACCTGTTGCAAAAAAAAAACTTGAGATTCCTGTCGCTGTTGGAATTTTTGTCTCACAGTATCACAAACGGGTATAAATTTTTTTATTGTGGCTAGTCTATCTCGAGCTAATCTAGTTGTTTACGATTCTCCTACCATTATTATTATATGATATGATATAATTTAATAGCAGCTCGGTTCGTCAGAGGCGTAATGTCTGTTTTCTAAAACTTTTTTCGCTTTCGCAGGAGGCCTTGGTTTAACAAATAAACGCCAATCAAACTTGTAGGGTTCACCCACTCTAGTATTATATATATATATATATATATATATATATATATATATATATATATATATATATATGCAAACATGCACATACATTCAAACATGCACACGCATACACACAGGTACATACAAACACTAGCAAACACACATTTACATACACATTAATACACACTAACACACACAAATACGCACGTACACGAACACATACGCATTCACACAAATGTACACACTCACGTACATACAAACATACATACACAAGTCCTCCCCAAAACAGATTGTATTCACAAAATCAAATTTTGAACCAGGATAAACTGGTTTGAGCCGGTTTGAGTAGGATGGAACCGTTCTGATCGGACTAAACTGGTCACAACCTGCCCAAAACAGATTTTATCCAAATATTCTTCCTGGAATCAAACTGTTTAGAATCAGAATTAACTGGATTGAATCGATTTTATTAGGATGGAAAATGTTTGATTGGGATTAAACCAGTTTGAACTAATTATGACATGCCTTAGGAATAAAACCAACTTTGAATGAACCGGTTTTGAAACAGAATACAGTGGCTTCAACTGGTCTGAGCAAAATGGAACTGGTTGCATCCGGATTGGACCAGTTTGAAATGGTCAAAACCTCTACACAACAAACATTATTCATCAAATCTACATTGAATAAACAGGCTTGAACCGGTTTTGAACCAGGATAAACTTGTTTGAACCGGTTTGAGCAGGATAGAACCGGTTTGATCCGATTAAACATGTTTTGAACCGGTTCATACCAGTCAAAACCTGACCAAAACAGATTTTATACATAAAATCTACTTTGAATACCTGTCCAAAACAGACTTTATCCATAAAATCAACTTCAAATTGACCGGTTTAAACCCGTTTTGAAAAAGAATACCTGATTTGAACAGGATTGAGCTAGATTCAACCAATTTGATCGAATTTATCAGGATTTAATCGCTTGAACCCGTTCAAAACCTCACCAAATCAGACGTTTGTAACCTGGATAAACTAGTTTGAACGGTTTGAACAGGATGGAACCGGCTTGAATCTGCTCAAAACAGACTTTATCCATAACATCTACTTTTGAATAAACCGGTCTGAACCGGATTTGAACTGTGATAAACTGTTTTGAGCCGGATTGAGAAAGGGAGGAACCGGCTTGGATCAGATTGAATGTGTAAAACCGGTTAAACTCTCTCCAAAACAGATTTTATACATAAAATGTACATTTAATAAACTGGTTTGCACTGGATTTGATACACGCTAAACAAGTTTGAACCGGTTTGAGCAGGATGGAACTAGTTTGATGGGATCGAACCTTTTTGATCCGGTTTAAAACAGGTCAAAACCGTACCAATACAGGCTTCCTCCATAACGTCTACTTTCAATCAACCAGTATGAACCGGGTTTGAACAGGGATAAACTGGTTCGAAGCGTGTTGAGCAGAATGGAAACGGTCTCAAAGGATTAAAAGGTTATAAACCAGATACAACCGGTCAAAACCTGCCCCAAACAGACTTTATCTATAAAATCTACTTTGATAAAAACAGTTAAAACCGGTTTCGAACCAGTGGAAACTGGTTTCAACCGGTCGGAGCAAGATGCAACCGGTTTTTATCAGATGAAACCGGTACGAACCTGTTGAAACTGGTCGAAATCTCTCCAATACAGACTGCATCCATAATATCTACTTTGAATGATCCAGTTTGAACCGGTTTTGAACCAGGATAAACTGGTTTAAAACGGTTTGAGCTCGATATAACTGGTTCTAATGTTCCAGGTGGCGATGGCAACGATGTCTCTCGCTCTGATTTTATGCAAAAGAGATATTAGCCATACAACTATCTTTTAAGAAACCGGTTTGAACCGGTTTTGAACCAGGATATACTAGTTTGAACAGGACTGAGCAGTATGTAATCGGTGTGGTCCATATTTGTCCGGTTTGAATCGGTTAAAACCGGTCTAAACCTCTCCAACACCGACTTTATCCATAATTTCAATTTTGAATAAACCGGTTCAAACCAGTTTTGAGCCAGAATAAATGGTTTTGAACCGGGTTGAGCAGGATGGAACCGGTTTGGTCGGTTCCAACCAGTTTGAAACTGTTAAAATCGGTCAAAACCTTCTCCAAACAGACTTTATCCATAAAAGCTACTTTTAATTCATCGGTGTCAAACGGTTTTGAACCAGGAAAAACTGGTTTGAACGGGTTTGAGTAGACAGGAACCGGTTTGATAAGGATTGAACCCGTTTGAAGCTGATAAAACCGGTCCAGATATCTCCAAAACAAACTTTAACCATAAAATCAACTTTGAATAAACCGGTTTAAAACCGGTTTTGAACGATATTAAATTCGAATAAACCGGTTGGAACAGGATGGCAACGGTTTAATCGGATGAAATCAGTTAGAACCGGTTAAAACAGATCGGAGTCTGCGTCAAACAGACTTTATCCATAAAATGAACCGGTTTGATTAGGATCGAGCCAGTTTTATCCGGATTGTCCCAATATGAACCGGTTTAAACCGATCAAAATCGGTCCAAAAGAAACTCTATATATGGACCAATTTTGAATAAACCGGTTTGAACCAATTTTGAACCAGGATAAACTGTTTTAACCGGTTTTAGAAGGATGGAACCGTTTTGATCTGGATTGAACCACTTCAATTCGTTTGAAACCGGTCAAATCCGGTCCAAACAGACTTTAACCAAAACATGAACTTTTAATAATCATGTTTAAACCCGTTTTGAACCATGATAAACTGGTTTGAACCGGTTTGTGCATGATGGAACTGGTTTGATAAGGATTGAACATGTTTGAACCTAAGAAGCAGGTCAAACCCTGTCCAAAAATGACTTAATCGATATAATCGACATTGAATTAACCGGTTCTAACCGATTTTGAACCACGATAAACTGGATTGAATCGGTTTGACTGGACTTTGTACAAGCTGCATTCGATCGCTCGTTAAAGATTATGCTTAGAGTGTATTTTAAGAAATATTCCTCTGACGTCAGCATTCTCAAATATCGAGTTTTATAGTTTATCATCACGTTTATTGATTGGAATAAACGGGCTTTAACCGGTTAGAAACGATCAAAACCTGCCGAGAGCAGACTTTATCTATAAAATCTAATTTAAATAAACTCGTTTGTAGCAGTTTTGAACCATGATAATCTCGATGAACCAGTTTGAGCATGAGCCGACCGGTTTGATCAGGATTGAACCGGTTTCAATCGGTTGAAACAGATCAAAACAGGTCCAAAGCAAAATTTATCCATAAAATCTACTTTAAATTAATCGGCCGGAACCGTTTTTAAACCAGGATAAACAAGGCTAAACCATGTTTGAACCGGTTCAAATCGGTCAATATCTGTCAAAAACAGACTTTATCCTTCAAATCAACTTTGAATATACTGGTTTGAACCGGTTGTGAACCTGATAGTCAGGTGTAAACCGTTTGGAGCAGAATGGAACCGGTTTGAATTGGTTAAAACCGGTCTAAACCTGCTCAAAACAGACTTTATACATAAATATAATATGAATAAACCAGTTTGAACCGGATTAGAACCGGGACGGTTTGCAACCATATTGAACCAGTTTAGGTATGATGGAACCGGTTTGATCCGGATTGAAAACGGGTTTAAACCGGTTTGAAATGGTTGATATCTATCCAAAAAAAGGTTTAACTCATAAAATCTTTTTTTAAAAAACCTGTTTTAGCCGGTTGTGAACCTGGATAAAGTGGATAGTACCGGTTTGAGCATGATGGAACTGGCTTGTTTTGGTTTGAACCGGTTTAAACCGGTTAAGACCGGTCAAAATCTCTTTAATACAGACTTATCCATCCAATCAACTGTCTATAAATCGGATTGAACATGTTTTGATTCACGTTAGAACAGGATAGAACCCGTTTTATCCGATTAAACCTGCTTGATCGGACAATACCTGCCGAAAAGAGACTTTAACCATATAATCTACTTTTAATAACAAGGATTGAAAACGTTTTGAACGACGATAAACTGATTTTAACCGTTTCGAGCAGGATGGGACCGGACTTAACGGATTAAACTGCTATGAACCGGTTGAAACAGGACGAAACCTGCCTAAATCAGACCTTATCTATAATATCAACTTTGAATAAGCCGGTTTCAACCGGTTCTGAGCCATGATAATCTGGTTTTAACCGGTTTGAGCAGGATGGGAGCGGTTTGATTCGGATTGAACCGGTTTGCACCGATTAAAACTTCTATAAAGAGACTTTATACATAAAATCAACTTTTCTGTTTTGAACTGTGTGCCAGAACCACGCTAAACTGATTGAACCAGTCTGAGCAAGATTAAACCGGTTTGATCGGATTAAACCTTTTGAACCGGTTAAAACCGTTGAAACCTCTCCAAAACAGACTTTTTCTATACAATCATTTTCGAACAAACGGGCTTGAATCAGTATTGAACAATGATAACTGGTGTGAACCTATCTATTTGAACAGGTTGGATCCGGATATATTCGAATTGAGCGGGTTTAAACTCGTTAAATCAGGTCAGAACTTCTCAAAAATAGATTATATCCTTAAAATATACTCTGAAAAATACGGCACGAACAGAAACAAATGGTTGGAAACGGTTCTAGAAGGGTGGAAACGGTTTGAGTAAGATTGAACAACTTTGGACCAGATTGAACATGTTAAAAGGGTCAAAACATCTCCAAAAAAAAGTTTGACCTTCTCAATCAACTTTGCAAAAACAGGTTTAGCCGGTTTTGAACCCGATAGATTGATTTAACCGGTTTGAACAGGATGGAACAGAGAACATACTTTATGTATGAAATCAACTTTGAATTAACTGGTTTGGACATTAAATAGTTTTAAGCAGGATGAAACCTGTCTGATTCGGATTGATCCGGTTTGAACGGGTTTAAACGTCTCCTATACAACCTCAGCATATCTACTTTAAAAGAACCGGTTCGAACATCCGGTTTCGTTCGAATTCAACAGGTCTGAACCGTTTTAAACCGGTTAAAACCTCTCCCAAACGGACTTTAATCCTAAACAAATACTTTTACTAAACCGGTTTGAACCGGTTTTGACCCAGGATAAACTGGTATGAATTGATTTGAGCTGGATGGAACTTGTCAGATCGGACTAAAATGGTTTGAACTGGTTACGATCAGTCATAACCTGACCAAAACAGATTTTAACCATCAAATCGACTTTGAATAAACACGTTTGAACCTGTTTTAAACCAGGATAAGCTGGTATGAACAGGTTAGAGCAGGACTGAATCGGTTTGATCCGGATTTAACCGGTTTTAACCTGAAAAGCGGTAAAGATTTCTCCAAAACAGGCCTTATCCTTAACATATCAGCTTGAATAAACCAACGGGTTGAAACCCGATATACTGGTTTGAACCGGTTTGAGCTGGATAGAACCTGCTTGCTAAGATTATACCGGTTTCAAAAGGTTAAAACGGTCAGAGCCTCTCCAACACAGAGCTTATACATCACAATCTACTTTAAATAATACGGTTTTGAACAAGAATAACCTGGCATGATCCGGTTTGAGCATGATAGTACCGGTTTGATTCGGATTGAACCGGTTTAAAGTGATGAATACCAGAGTTAACAGTCCAAAACATATATTAGCCGTACAATTAACTTTGAATAAACCGGTTTGAACCGGATTTGAACCAGGATATACAAGTTTAAACCGGATTGAGCAGGATGTAATCGGTGTGATCCACATTTTTCCGGCTTGAATCGGTTATAACCGGTCTACACCTCTCCAACACCGACTTTAACCACACTTTCAATATTGAATAATCCGGTTCAAACCGGTTTTGAACCAGCATAAATTGTTTTGAACGGGTTTGCTTGTTTAATTTAACATAACATAGCAATTTTTGTGATCGCGAACTTTAGTGCTCTTAAAATTCACCTATTTCGACTGCAAGAACAAACTTAATGACCTCATAATGTTTACTACGTTAAATATTTTAAGCATGTGTTATGTTTTCCAATTTCATCGTGGTGTTTTGGTAATTAAATCATTGTGTGGTTGCTTTGTTATGTGTTTTCTAATGTTTTAAATCGCTTAGAGCTTCTAGATATTAAGCGCAATGTAAATTCATTATTATTATTATTATTATTATTATTATTTGTTGCCGACACTATGCATTATCAAGGGAAATGACTCTTACAGTAACGGCTGCAAAAACGCTTACGTGTTGCTTCCCTTAACTCATATCGACCCAAACAAGGATTGCTACTAGCAGGGGTGCGAAATATAATGCCCACTTGCTGGATCAGGCCTGTGTCTGGTTTTGGTTCATTAATTTAAATGTATGCGGCCCGCGCTTTGGATGAAATTCTACACATTGATAGAGGCAACATAGCATACGACTAGAATATTGGCGATATAAACAACAAGAGTAAAACAAATTCAGGTAAACATACTATCAGCAAATAGTTTATCAAATGAAGAAGAAGAAATCGAAAAACATATATCGGTGCTTCCACACTAATTCAGAGTATCACTCAACCGCCTCCTTACAGAAACAATTGAATACCGTAAACTAACAGTGTTAATAAATTTGACATATTTACGACAATAGTAAGATGATTACAGAAACACTACAAAGCTATCACAGCATCAATAATTTGAACGTTGTCACTGCAAGCATGGATGCACTGCAAACAACTTTACGGTGACAAAATATCCTCCAAGACCATATTCAAAATCTTTGACATTGCTGTCTAAGAATTCAATTACGTACCGTCTATCAGCTTTTAGTATACAGTAGAACCTGTCTTGAAATACCACTACTTCTCAAGACAGGTGGTCTCTCATAACAGGTCAAAACACTATATAATCATTAATTTTCTGCATTGAGAATATGGTCTCTCAAGACATGTGATCTCACATAATAGTGGTCTTTCAAGACAGGTTTTACTGTATTTTGTATATCTTCTCTCGCTCCATTTACCTACCTTG
>JARLTB010000170.1:2510000-3015000 GCA_030141615.1 Unio pictorum | reverse complement strand
TCTCTCTCTCTCTCTCTCAATTTTTTTTTCTTGTAACCGAATGTGCATTAGCTCTTTTTGTAATTCAAATTATCTTTCTTTCTCCTCTTTGTTATATTGTAATTGTTTTTTCTTTCTCCCTTTCCTGTCTCTCTCTCGCTCCCTTTCCTGAAAATCCAGCTTCTTCAACTCTAATTCCATCTTGAATTTTAATTCTAATTCCTTTATGTTAATGTCAGAGTCTGATGCAGACTTCCTGTCCGAAATCAACGCACTTTTTTCCAAAACATTATTTTCTACCAAATATTGGACCAAAATCTTTTTAGTATCTTGTTTCGTTAAAGAAACCTTGATTTCAGAAAGATCATATTTTCTGGCAAGTTAAATCAACTCATCTTTTTTGAAAAATCTAATTGCTCCTGAGTAGGATTAGAAAGAAATATTTCTACTTTAGATGTCATTTTAATACAAGCCTGTCAATCTCACTAAAGATTTTTAAAAATTTCAAAAACTAAGGGAATTCAAATTTAAAACAAACGTTTTCTGAAAAAATTTCTAGCCAAAATTCCAATCCCGGACGAGCCCCCAATTTCTATGTTACGTGCTTAGGCTCGAATAGATGAAAAATTTGCGAAAATCGCAGCTACAGAACACGTTTTATAAAGAAACACTGAGGATACAAACAGAAGAAATACATTGTACTTCTTCTCAATATGCAAGGTATGCATTGATGCACACCATGAATGTTCAGCAAGTGAAGGTAAACATAAAATCCTGAATCCAGAAATAAACTTAATGATTTACTGATAAAAGCTCCAAAACATGCATTTCCATGGTCTTGTTCGTGTATATAGAGTAAAATCCCTTGGATATATTTTGTAAATATTAAACAGCTGTAAACTTTTAGAGAGACAGAACCAGGCCACCTTTCATTTTAAATGTCAACATACGCAGTATTTGAGATGTAGCGTTAGTCTAATTCTAATTATCTTTAAATATCATTCATTCATTCATTGGCGCCTTAGTCTCGGGATGCCATGCGGATAGCGCCCTTGGGGTGTCGTCTGTTGTGACTGTGGAGACCTATGCGCGAGTGGCAGTCCCTCTTGCAGTTTGTGCAGACATGCTGGGAAGCCAGAGTTGCTGTGGTTGTTTTTACGTGGCCCTTTCTGACATGTTTCTCTTCTGCCAACTGGCCTCTCCTCGTATCAGCGACTGATATACCTTTACTTACTGTCAGTCTCCAGGTGCCTCGGTCCTCGGCCAGTACTATCCAGCCATCAGGTGCGATGTCACATACCTTCAGGTCCCTCTTGTATGCATTCTTGAAACAGAGTGAGGGGCGGCCGACTCTTCTTGTGCCAGCCGCCAGCTGTCCATATAGGATGTCCTTTGGCAGCCTCCCATCCTCCATGCGTCGGACGTGTCCCAGCCATCGAAGGCAATGTTTGCTCAGCAGGGAGAACATGCTGTGGGTGTTTGCACGCTGCAGGATTGCGCTGTTTGGGACACGATCTTGCCAGCTGATTTTCAAGATGCGTTTAAGGCACCGAATATGGAAGGAGTTGAGCCGGCGCTCTTGCCTCATGTAGGTACTCCAGGTCTCACTTCCATATAGAAGGGTGCTGAGAATGCAGGCTTGGTAAACTTTGACTTTGGTTTGCACTGTCAGCGCGTTGTTTTCCCACCCCCTCTTGGTCAGTCGTGACATGATGATGTTTGCCTTTCCAAGCCTTCTGTCCAGCTCCTTATTGAGTGAGAGAGTGTTGCTGATGGTTAACCCCAGGTAGGTAAAGTTGTTGACTGCTTCCAAGATGACACCGTTGATTTTGATTGTAGGGGCAATGGTGGTATTTTGCACGCTGACCTTTGTCTTTTTCAGGCTGATGGTGAGTCCAAACTGCATGCAGGCATCAGCAAAACGGTCTCCCAGTCTCTGAAGGGCTTCCTAAGTGTGTGCCACAAGAGCCGCGTCATCTGCAAAAAGGATCTCCCTAATGAGCACAGCCCTCACTTTCGTCTTTGAGCGCAGTCGTGCCAGGTTGAACAGCCTCCCATCGGACATGGTGTGTATATATATGCCATCAGTGGACGAGTCAAAGGCGTAGGACAGAAGCAAGGAGAAGAAGATCCCGAATAGGGTTGGTGCCAGAACGCAGCCCTGCTTCACACCGCTGTTAACTAGGAAGGAGGTTGAGGAAGATCCATCATACAGGACTGTTCCCTTCATATCTGCATGGAAAGAGATTTGAAGGGCTGCGAAGTTTTGAAGGGCAACCGATCTTACTGAGAACTTCAAAAATGCCCTTCCTGCTGACGAAGTCAAAGGCCTTGGTGAAGTCGATGAACATCATGTAGAGTGGTTGACCTTGCTCTCTGCTCTTCTCTTGGAGTTGTCGTAAAGAGAAGATCATGTCTGTTGTCGACCTGCCTGCTCTGAAGCCGCACTGGGATTCTGGGTGCACAGTCTGCCAGCAACTGCAGCCTGTTTAGCATGAAGCGGACATACACTTTACCAACGATGCTCAGAAGCAAGATTGCTTCGAGCACTTTTAAGAGCAGCATGCGTCCGTTCATTGGGGCATTTTTGTCGCTATAAAGGCTTTTCGCTTCTCCTCGATTAGTGGTTCCATCTTTGTTAGGTGTGCGTTGAACCAGTCCTGACTGGGTCCTTCCTTTTTGCCAAACGTGGACATGGCTGTAGATGGAACCCTTCACGGCGTTCCACTTGGCTGTGGCGTCGTGCTCTGGCAGGTCCAGGAGAGCCTTGTCCAGGGCGGACACATACTCCCGTACCTTGGAAGGGACCGACTTCTGTGTGGTGTTTATGCGTGGTGTCCTTTTGGTTTTGAACGGTGTAGTGTCTTTGGCTGTAGTCTCACCCTGCTGCTCACGAGGGCATGGTCGGAGACGCAGTCTGCAATGTGATAGGTTCTGGTGGAGAGGACGCTGTTAAGGACAGAGCGCCTGGTGATGACCCAGTCAAGTTGGTGCCAGTGATGGGACCTGGGGTGTTTCCATGACAGTTTGTGTTGTGGCATACCCTTGAAAAAAGTCTTTGTTATGCACAGGTCATGGTAGGTGCACAGCTCCAGTAATCTCTGACCGTTTTCGTTGGGCTTTCCAGTACCATGATATCTGAGGCAGGTAGGCCATGATTCGTGATCCTCACCTACTCTGGCATTGAAGTCGCCGAGGAGAAAAAGTGATTCGTGTTTGGGGAATCCTTTAATCTGTTCATCCAGATGCCCATATAACTGATCCTTGGTGTCTTCTGAAGACGAGAGGATGGGGGCGTAGACACTAATGATGTTGACAGGACCTGCAGCAGTGGTGAGGCGGTTGGACAAGAGACGCTCAGTGCCCCCTGTGGGAGGTTCAACCAAGCCCAGAAGATTGTTTTTGATGGCGAAGCCCACTCCGTGCTGACGGGGCTCCTCAGGTTCGCGACCCTTCCAGAAGAAAGTGTAGTTTTCCTCTCTAAGGGAACCATTAGAGTCCAGTCTAGTTTCCTGGAGGGCAGCTATTCTGATATTTAACTTGGTGAGTTCTCTATCGATGATGGCCGTTTTCCTGGTGTCATCCACTTCTCTGAGGTCATCGGAGATGACTGTACACATAGTGCGCACATTCCAGCTTGCAAATCGAAAGAGATGGAGTCTTCTTTATTCGTTTCTTTTTCTTTTTGTCTGGTGTGCAATTTTCGTCTGCTTGTCATGTTAAGCAACACACTGAGCTCCAGACACCCACTGGAGCAAGCAAACGATGGCGGTTCAACACCTTATTGACTGGGAGCTGCCCTGCTTGAGGTGGGCGGTAGTTGGCCATTGGGACACGATGATCCCTCCCACCGTCAAAGCTGACCCGTGGCGCCCCTTCCCTACGGCAATCGGGTGGGACTTATAACCCATAAACTGTCAGCTTCCGTGTTGTTACCTCACTTAGTAGCGAGCCTGGAGTGACCTCTCCAGGGCGCAAGCCTGGGCATGGAATATGGAGATCCTGGCTTCAGGATCCCCCTCTCGTCCTTGCTGGTTGGGTCCAAAGGAATGCTGAGCATGACATTTGGCACCAGTTTGGATGCAGGAGCTGCCTGAAGGAAGTCGTAGTCGACATACAGCCGCCTTAGGGGCTCCACTCCGGATTTCTGTCTGGGTTTACTCCCGTAGCCTTTCCTTCTCCCGAAGATATCCACAAGGCAGTGGAACCATTGGTTTTCAATCAGAGTTTTCTTCTCCTAGAAAAATTGCCTTGACCAGGCTAACGAGCTTCATCTACACGGGTTTGGAGTCAGAGTTTCCCTTCTCTTAGACTGGCTACCTGCCAAGGCTAATGAGCCCAGTCTGCCCTCAGAGTTCTACCGCCGAGCACTAAGTCGCGCCACACAACAGGTTCTGTGAAAACAAGGGGCCCCGCGTGAAGGTGCTATTGTGGACACAATAGTGTAGGAGAGGCTATATGCAAGTAACCTCCTGTCCATCAGAGCAAGACAGTGGTCCTGCAGCGATCACTACACCTGGAAAGGAGAGGCTATGAGAGACGCTTCACTTCCCTTTGGCAAGCGGGACGTAAGGCCCAGACCTTGAGAAAAATAGTTTGAGGGCAATCATGTCTCCACAGCTTTACTGGTGTCTTGTAATTATTAAATAATTAGTATGCGTTTAATACAAATACGCCATATAGATTAAACGTATCAGTTCATATTATCACAAGGAAGCCAAATATCCAGTAAGGCACTGTTATCCTTTCTACCATCCATGTCAGTAGGCAGAATAAAAGCCGTCTTTTACATACTGAGTGTGGTTCACCCTTATTTGATAAATGGTGTTCATAGTTGTATGTTTCACAGTATGAGTGTGCGAAAATACCTGGTTATGTGCGTGATCTTATAATTTTATTTTGTGTATTTTTTTTTCCTTTCTTATTTTGTTTTAAATATTTATTTTAAAGAACATAGCCGATTACAAAAAAGAGGACCACACGGCAGATGGGTTAGCCGTGACCAAATATGTGATCCTGGTTAAAGATAGTTTATTATTATTATTATTATTATTATTATTATTAGTATTATTAATGCATACTTCACTGCTCGCGTAACTCATATCCACATATTTTACATATTAATTTCACGCGTTTCTTTGTTTTCCACCTTTGGTTCAGTGGTAATTTCTCTTTGTATTTTGTAATAATAATAAGAGAGCTTGAGGTTGCTATTTTTTAATTTAACATTATTTTTAACCTGATTGTATATATTTGTGATCATCTAAAAAAAAAACTCTTCTGCTAAAACACTTTGGGATCCGATGAAAATTCGACCTAAATATTTTATGAAGTGGTACAGTGCTTTTGTGGAATTGGTTTTAAATTTGTGTCTGTGACACAATTACACAAACGTGTCAATTATATTTTTTCTCACTTCCACAAATTACCACATCATCAGCTAAGGGTGATTTACCCTAGCAACTTTATGTATCATCGTCTCGGAATACACAACGATGATAATGTCCTACTTTAATTCTAAGTTTGAATCTCTTCTGACTAAAATGGACTATAATACTAATAAACTAATATCGCTCATTCATTTTATCTGATATTAAGTTGCATAACAAGGAGATCAAACCTGGGATGGGGGTGGGCTCCACTGAGCTATCGGGCTGGACTTATATATGGAAGCATACGATTAAGGTCTAATATGATGTCAGGAGAAGGAAGTAGATAATATAAACTTGCATGCAATAGTGTTGTAAAGGAGGATTTGGGGTACGGACGGAGTGTTTGCTCCGTACACTAGTGGCATTGGGGCAGCAAAACCATGGATGGGCGTAAAAAAAACATTGGGCTATCATCGTCGTTCAAACGTCATTTACCTTTAGTACGCCACTGCTTGCATGCAAAGTTAGAGAGAGAGAGAGAGAGAGAGAGAGAGAGAGAGAGAGAGAGAGAGAGAGAACGTCTTTACCCTAAGGGATATGTAGTATCACTTACTAATACTAGATGCTGTTTTGTTTTTGTTTTTAATTTTAAATTCTGATAGAATCCATGGCCTTTTCTTGTTTGTTTTTTTTCTTCAATACATCATTTGCTAAATTGTTGGTTTAATCAAACATGATCTGTGCTTCTTCGCTATAAAACATTCCAAAGGAGGTAACTGTTGTTTTTTTTTTTTTTGTTCACGTATTATTCTTTCAAAATATATGACAAAGTTCCCTCCCCTCATTTTTCAATGTTTGGAAAGGAGAGTGGGTTGTTTGAAGTAGACTTAGAGTCGTGAATAAGAGATTCTAAGAAAAATGATATTCGATATCAAAGAGGATATATAAAAGAAGAAGAAGAAAGCACTAATATGTCACTGCAAACTGGATTCAGTGGCGGAAAAAGAATTGATAACATGATATAGACCTTGGACGAATAATGAGTATACACGTAGGGCCGGTAATGTAAAATATAACAAAAGTGACGGGAAGCACAATATTGATCAAATAAATTCAAGATTTAATCTCTTTAGTTGACAGATCTCACTTTGTTGAAGCCAAAGAAACTCTCGCAGTACAGAGGAGAACTTGAAGAAGAAGAAAAAATACACTGATATTCATTAATGTGGATAAAATCACTTTATGCTGATTGGAAAACATGGCTCTTGTTTATAAAATACGAACAGAAACACTTACCTTTGGTTTGCTGTCCTACTGTCGTCTGCAAAAATTTCAGCTGAATGCTGTAAATACGCCCATCGATTATGTTTCGGCGTGCTGACAAAATACCTCATATATAACAACGCCCTCCTGTATTTGTTCGGATTTACGCTAGCTGATTTACATTTTGACAGTTTACTTTCTATACATTTCATTTAATACCACATCATTTGGAATATGAGCTGATCATTCCATTCTGTTCTTCAGACAATTTCAACTAATGCCAGATCATTTGGAATCTGAATACATCATTTCTTGTTAGGGGTTAAATCATTTAATTCTAGACTACATAATTTCATTTAATACTTCGTGATTTGGAAGCAGATTTCATCAATCCATTATGTTCTTTAAATCATTTAATTTAATACCACATCATTTGGAATCTGAATTCATCATTTCATTTGCTGAGTTAAATCCTTTCATTTCATACTACGTAATTTCATTTAATAATATATCATTTGGAAGCAGATTTCATCAATTCGTTTCGTTCTTTAAATCATTTTATTTAATACCAGATCATTTGGAATTTAAATTCATGATTTTATTTGTTGAGTTAAATAATTTCATTTTAGACTACGTCATTTGTTTTAATAGCATGTCAATTGGAAGCATATATCATCATTCCGTTTTGTTCTTTAAATCATTTTATTTAATACCAGATCATTTCATTTAACGCCACATCATTTGAAATCTGAATTCATTATTTCATTTTTGGGATTAAATCATTTCATTTCATGCTATATCATTTCATATCACACAACATCATTTGAAATCTGAATTTATTATTTCATTTTTGGGATTAAATCATTTCATTTCATGCTATATCATTTCATATCACACAACATCATTTGAAATCTGAATTTATTATTTCATTTTTGGGATTAAATCATTTCATTTCATGCTATATCATTTCATATCACACATCATTTGAAATCTGAATTTATTATTTCATTTTTGGGATTAAATCATTTCATTTCATGCTATATCATTTCATATCACACAACATCATTTGGAATCTGAATTTATTATTTCATTTTTGGGATTAAATCATTTCATTTCATGCTATATCATTTCATATCACACAACATCATTTGAAATCTGAATTCATTATTTCATTTTTGGGATTAAATCATTTCATTTCATGTTATATCATTTCATATCACACAACATCATTTGAAATCTGAATTCATTATTTCATTTTTGGGATTAAATCATTTCATTTCATGTTATATCATTTCATATCACACAACATCATTTGAAATCTGAATTTATTATTCCGTTTGATAAGTTTAATCATTTGTTTTCACTACATCATTTCAATGAATACCACGTCATTTGAAATTTAAAAGCATCATTCGGTTGTGTTCGCTAAATCATTTCATGTGACACCACAGCATTTGGAATCTAGATTGATCATTTCATTTGCTAGGTTAAATCATTTGATTTTATAATAGATCATTTTATTAATGTAATTTTGGCGGCGACGGCTGCCCATACAACACCTAGATAGATAATTCCAGCTTACATCCACCCTCGTGATTTTTAAGAGACCCAACTGTTTGGTAGCTTGGACTAATTTGCGTTCGTTTCGTACACGAGCAACTCTCAGACACAGTGGACATATATAGTTATATGCGTACATTTTTCACTGCCTTTGTTAAATATCTGAGTATGTACTCATCCCAAAATAATGGCCACCGTATCCAGCAAAGGGCTGTAAAGTGTTGAACTTCGTGCATCAGAGATAAAATTTCAGCGTTTCAATATAATAACGCGTCTGTAATTTTATCATTATAATAAAAGGATAGATACACGATGACAAGTCCAACAAGGACTGAACCCATGGACTTTGTTCTGTCATGTGCATGCGTGTGACAATTGATAGGATATGTATAATTTCAACTTTAATCTCAGTTTTGGTTAAATTATATAATTGTATTGACATAAAGTGAATTGCTGCTAATGCAAATTACATAACTAATATTTAAAAAAAAAACACGTATTTATGGTGAAGTAAAACACATTAGACTTAATATTGGAATCGTCAAGTTCTTTCCATTAAACCCGAATAATTTGCCCGGAAGTGATTATATTTCACTTCATAACGAGGCGGAGCTAAACAAAATGGTAGAATCCGCTGGCAACCTGCAAGCCAGAAGTTAACGGTCGTTAAAATCAAGATCACATGATATTTTCTTAATTATTTATCTTTTTTATTTTACATATAAGGCAAACATGGCTGAAAATTCACTTTCACCGAATGACACAGAAGTAGTATTGGAAGGGGAGGACGAAGTCTCATTCGATGACAGAGAGCTGCCCCTCAAAGGAATGCACATGCTCCTGAATAATGGCTTTGATGAAGCATTTGAACTGTTTAAAAAGCACAAGTAGGCAAATACTTATGTATTTTGAATATAGACTTTAGTTAGATGAATGATTACTTTTAAAATGCAACCACTATTCATTATCCGCGACCCACCTTCGTGAGGTATAGTTTTACATTTTCACCATGGATACAATCAGGAGAGACATAGGGGTGAACATATTTTCGATCTTGCATGCCAGCATCAAATTTAACCTGTTTTCCGACATAATATTTATGATAGGGACCGACCGATATCCTAACTGTGATCCTAATAAGAATGGCAAAGGCTTTTGAACTGTTTGTTCTAAGCAGCTTGAAAACATATTATGGTAAAAGCATCTTTCAGATGAAGAATAGTTTATTTGAAAAGGATATCAGTACAATTTATTGAGTGATGTCATTTTTTTATACTGGTACCCACAGACATTTTTTTACAAACAGATTCCAGGGGGCCCCCGAATGGCTGAGTGGTCTAAAGTGAACTGCGTTACGGATCACTGCCATCTCACCTCTGTCTGCATGGGTTCAAGTCTCAGATTCAGCCAATGTGGTTATGTGAGAAAGCTTGCCAGTAGCTTCTCGTGGGTCGGTGATTCTTTCTGGGGGTTTTCCCGTGTTGTTCCTCCACCATTAATACTTGTTGCCATGTAAAACCTATCATGTGCTGATAAATGGCGTTAAACCCTACATCAAATACAACAACAATCAGATTACACAAAAAAAATCAGAAGAATTCTATTTAAGAATTTTTTTTTACACATTATTAATTTAAACTGGTTGTCTTACTGTTAAGTTTAAACTATGAGGTGGTGATTATAACCCATTTGAATATTGTTTTCCTGTTCCTTTAGATCATAACAGTGTGTTTTTTTGCATATAAAATGATGTAAATATATTTTTTAAGTGTTAAAAGGAAAACATAACGTGTTTCTTACATATTAATAAAACTTAAAATAGTACAAGATATATTATTGCTTTGATTTCAAACTACTAAAAATAAGTGTTAAAAGCTTTCATTCATCCTTACTTACATTTATAATTATAATTCACTTTGTAAACCTAATTGCAAAACTTTAAATTGTTGTATTCCAAAAGAAAGATATGTCTTAACTTAATGACAGAATATGAACTAAATGACTGCACTGTTCTCTGGTTGCATTTGTTGGCTGAAAGTAATTTCCACCAAACGGCTGTTCTTTCATAGCCTTTCTGAGAACACCTCCAAGTCCTTTGACAACTGATTGTGCAAGAGCACATACATTGTTATCAATGCCATCTAAATGCTGAACAATTTTGGCATAAATATTATCTTTTTCAATTAGACCACTTTCAAATGGGTGATCATTACCATTAATGAAATCAGTAGATCTTGACTAGCTCTGTCAAAGAAGGCTAGCAGTGCATGATAACTGTAATTCATGTCTAAAACATGAATATTAGTTTGAATCAATCTCCATAAAGGGGCTGTTATTAACTTTGATATGAGCTCCAGAACCTTACAGATGGCAATTATGTATGGCTTTTTCACAAGCGATAACATAGTTTTTGAAGTCTTTTAAAGGTTCTGCTTGATCCTGAAATGGTAAAAGGCAATTTGATCCATTAAAAATATAACATTAAATCTATTTCCTCGAAAATTAATAACCATCATTTTCTCATTTTGAGACTGGCAAAATGTTTCAAATGCACTTTTAGCAAATTAATTTTACATCTATGCCACGAGTTAAGCTGTTTCCACAGAAACGTAGGAGAGAGATTGTTTTAGCATTAGAGCTAAACAGTTTACCAGATGGTGCCTCTTCCTCGTCTAAATTGTCTGATGCAGATGGATCCTACTGCTCTAATTTCTCAATGGGGAAAAAAATGGGAGAAAAGCATTCAGCAAAATTTACAAGTACATGTAATTGTAGTCCACAGAAAAAATTATTAACTTTAACTGTGACTGTCTGTTCCCCTTCTGTCATGTTATTCCAATTGCTTAAAAACATAAGTATGCTATATTGCTCAAACATTTCTGTAAATGTTACATTTGTTTTGGCATAACATAATATCTCTTATATTGCATAGAATACTATTCCCAAGGGTTGTATTATTATTGTTTCTGTAAGATTCACACATGTCAACAATATCATCTAATATGTTCCTAAAAGATCCAGAAAGGGAAGAGTTGTGAATCATGAATCTTATTTTTCTCAACTGTTTATGAGTGTTTGTTCACTTCATGTTTTTGTTCACCTAATGTTTTGCTTTTTTATTAAAAAGCAACAACAAAAACCAAAAAGTTTCCCTAGTTTTCTGCCTCATAAGGTTTCTGACCCTTGGTTTACGCCTAGTCAGCCTATGTGCAGATGTCTCGCACTAGGTATGATTTACTGTACAATAATATTCATCCTCTATTTTTTTTATATCTATTTATTTTTAGTTATGTATATGAGTGGAATTTCTTAATCATATTTTATTTTTTAAAAACTTTTTTAAAAGGATTTAATGTTTGTATGTTTTAGCCCAGTCTTTTATTTGTGTTTTTCAGAAGAAAAAAATGAATTTTTTTTTTAAAAAAATGTTTATTTATGTTTGAACAAGGGTTCTTTCCCTGACCTATTTTTTGTGTTTCATAAGGTTTGTACTTCCTTCTTTAGGCATTAGCCAACCATCAGGTTTCCTTACCTTTGATCTTTAATTAGCAATCCTTGCTAGTGATAAGTGTGGTGTGCTGTATTTGTGTTTAGACAGGCATATGGATACAATTCTTCATAGAGTTTTTATTTACTATTATTTGTAAGAGGTATATTTTGAGAAATATAACTGAGCTAGGGGTATCCAGTGTTGACATGTGACAAATACAGGTGGGCACTTCTCCTGGACCGTAATGGAGTGAACAATCCACCTGTTTACATCCCACTGGTCTCTTTTTCCACCCCATGCTTCTCATACCTTCAATATGTGCATGATCTTGCTAAAAGTCTAAAAGAATAGAAAAGGAAAATAAGATAAAATGACACAAAGAAGAATTCAAAGTTAATTTGTAGATTTGTTGTTTGTTTGCATGCTATGCATTTGTGATTTGCAAACTTGCAGTTGTTAGTAAAGTATATGTATTCCTGATGTTTTTCTTGATAATGTTCTTGAATGCTGGCCTAGTTTTGGGAGCTCCAGTGTGACTTGTACTACCATGCATTAGCCACATAGTATTGGCATCACACCGTCATTTTTTGCTGCTTAATTGGAAAGTCTTAACCCCTGTTGCATGTGTTTGTTCTTGATTGTTCCAATGTAGTTAGAGATAATGTAGTTACTACGAATTTGCATGATTAGTGGGTTAGCAGTCTTCTTTTCCTTAGAGAGGGTCAGGCCAGATAGGCTCCTGAACATGTGTGTGTTTGTGAGTAGGATTTTTTAACGTAGCTTTAACAATATTTCAGTCATATCGCTATGTTGTCTGCAGTGAAGTCATTTATACTGATGTCTAGCACTGGGGCATCATGCATCAGACATGTAGCATGATGTCCCATGCTGTCACATTATCCTGATACCTGGCCGACCAATCCTAACACAGACCTCTTAATGCTGAGCACCAAGTGAGGCAGCTGTTAGTACCATTTTTGTGAGTCGTTGGTATGACTCGGCCAGAGATCGAACCCACGACCTCCTGTGGCAGATGCTCTGACCACTAGGCCACCGAAGCGGTGGCTCCAGAAATGGAATGGCTCTCATAAAGAGTGATATACTTATATGTTACTAAATATCATATTATATTCCCTTATTATTTATATCATTTTGTATTTTTATCGTAAGGCCCACTCCCCATATTTTGTTATAATTGCATTGGTTATGTTGTATCTATTGGTGTCTGTTTCTTTATGTCTCATTAGCATTTGATTTTGTTTTAGTAAGTATATTGCTTACAAAGTAGGCGCATTGATATTGTCCTAAGTACTTGTCTTGTAAAGTCATTCTGGCCTGTAGGCCAGGCATCATGAAGGTAAATATTAGGCCTGTACCAAATATTCACTTCGGCCCAGAATAAATTTATTAAATGAGTTATTCGTATTTGAGCGAATAGTATGATGCAGCCGATACAAATAGTACAAATTCAGTTAGGTCAGCCTTCATGAACGTGAGACTTATTGTAATCAGAAAAGACTATCTCAATTCATATTGACAATCAGTTGAAGAAATTTCTGAGTGAGCCATGTAACCCAAGGGATATTGATCCAGTTTCATGGTGGTAGACCAATACTGACAGGTGTCCTTTAAAGCATTCTTGTGCCCAACATTATCCAACAGTGCCTACAACAAGCGACCCAAGTGAACTTCATTTCATTGCTGCCAGCAACACCTTGTCAGACAAGAAATGTTGGCTACTGGCAGACATTGTTCAGAGACTTGTTCCATTTTTTTTATAAAGGTAATGTATTCTTCATGCATCAGTAAATGTTGGTCTGCTTTTGAAAATTTGAATCTTGTTATTCATTATTTAACATAGAAAATTATCAAGATGTTTACCTGTACTACTTGGTAATGCCATAGTTATTTTCAACCCTCACACGCTTGTTGTTTGGTCCTTTATAATTAAAATGTCATTAGACCTGCTGAGAAAATTATTTTATTGAGTAGCCTTGAGTTGCCATTGTTATTCAGGTGAATAGTTAAAATCACTATTTGTTACAGCCTTAGTACATATATATTAAACTCAGTTTTGTACTATATTTTAAACCCACTCACCCCTCCATTGCCTTAGATTTAGTTTTCTCCATAGGTTATTACAAAAGCTTTGTTGTAATCAGATGGGGTCAGAGACCAGGGTGATTTCCACACCAATCACCTAGAGTATCTTGGGATTTGCATAGTTCATGGCTGACCCATAGGCCTTACCAAAGTCCAAAAGCTTTCAAATATATTTGTATATTATCTGTAATGAAATTTGTGCAGTTGTCTGCATGTAATATAATTTGAAGTTCATTTGCCATATTACAAATTCTCAGTCCTTATGTATCATTGTTGTAATTTATCGAGTGGTCGAGTGATCTATGGGTTTTCTCTGGTTCTTCCTCCATCATTAATACTGGCTGCCATGTATAGCCTATTGTGAACAGTGGTGTTAAACCCTACAACAACTACAACTATCTTGTTACATAACACTATGACGGTCTTAACATATAACAGCATAGACACCCCTGTGTTACTGATTGCTTCAGTTTTATTTTTTTAGTTTGTGTCCATTTACTATTATTCTGGAGTTGATATTATTGTTCATTATTTTGAATCCAGTCAAAAGATTTCTCCAAAACCATATTTTCTTATAATACTTTCCATGCTCTTTTTAATCAAAAGCTGGATCCAGATCAAATAGTAGCATGGCTACTTTTTCATCTTGCTGTTTGTAAATCATTTACTGTGCTAATAGTCAAATAATTATTGAATATATTTCTTCACACCCATTCTCGCAACTTTGATTACATTTATCCCATATAATTTTTCAATCAATTTGTGAAGACTTTACTCATTATTTTATAGTATGTGTTAAGTGTCCAGTCTGCTAGCCCTGTTATAACCTTACATGTATCTTTTTTATTACCATTTACTGTTCTATATATAGCTACTAAATATTTCTTCTGATAAAAGTTCTAACTAGGTTGGTTGTTGCTTTATCAGCCAATATAAGGCCAGTGGCCCTGTCTATCTCGTTCAATACCCAAAGCAATTAAAATTCCCTGCCCCCATAGACATTTTCCCAAAAGCAAACTTTTTGTATGTACTTTGTTAGATCTGCTTAGTTTTTTTGTGTCATAGTAAAAATATGCCAGCTGTGTAGTACTCTCCCTGACGTTTGTCATTTTTTATTTCATCTCATGGTTAGCTTCGTTGTTCCCCAGCATATTGGCTAATTTTAGTTTTGATGTGTTATTTAATTGAGACTTAAACGAGACCAGAAAGAAAAAAAATCCTTTTACCGTATGTATGTAAACCTCTACAAATTTTAATTAGACCTTACTGTTTATAACTTCAATATCTAAAGACTTTTATTTGTTGATATTATGAGTTTCTTGATATAAAATGATGTCATAGTCTTTTGAAAGTTGTATTATTTCATCCATTAACCCTTGAATGCCACTGATATTCAAAGTCAAAAGTTTGAAGTTTATTCTCTCCATTTGAATGTGGAATTATTAGTTTTGAAAACTTTAAAATATTGTCAATTCTGCATTTGGTTTTATTGTTGTTTATAGATTTTGATTTATTTGTTTTATGATATTTAGTCTATTTTTTTTTTTTTTTTTTTTTTTTTTGGTCTTTTTCTGAGACTGGCATTTCTGCAACAGGCTGATAAGCAACAAATAAAATATTAAAATTGAAAAGTGAAATTAAATTTTAAGAAAGCAATAGGGCAGTAAGAAATGAAATAAAGTTGAAAGTAATGAAAGCTCAAAGATTTACACTTAAGAACATTTAATATTTAGGTATTATAAATAGATTAGTCTTTTATAACATCACATAAATCAAAAACGAGATTTTGAAAGGAATTACAAACAATGCAAGAATGATATGACATAAAATCAGGTAATTTTCAGTTAGTGTCTGTTAAAAGCAAAGAATATGTGAAATGCATAGACTTAGAATTCAATCCATGACCATAACATGGTGGTAGACTTAGAATTCAATCCATGACCATTACATGGTGGTAGACTTGTCCAAACAAGTGATTAACCATAACAGGTTTCCACTTTAAGCTTTCAGTTATTCAACTGTGATAGTGATAAAAATCATTCCTAAGATGTTTTGTAAATAGTTATTAGACTCTTCTGTTTCTAATTATAGAGAAGAAAGTCCACTGATGTTGGCTGGATACAGCTTTGTTTTCTTTATGGTGAGTATTTACTATAATGGTAATATTTTTTTTACATAAATTATAAACAACTTCAGATCTGTCCATTTTCCATAATACTATACAGAGATGTCATATCTTCTTACTCAAGAAACAATTAATTTTTCAGAAGATATTCCTGCATGTCAAAAATCCATTTTGATATTAATGTTTCTTATTTAAAGTGAATTAGGATTAAAACATTGACATTGATACAAGGAATCATTGAATGGGAAACATAGCTGTTGTTTCTACCATTGTCACATGATTTGTACAAGAGTAAATCCAAAGATAGCTTTTCCAAAGTATCAGTTGATCCATTATTTGTTTATTTTTATTTTTATTTTGTATGACTAGAGATGTGCAAAACAATTACAGAGATTTGTTTTAGCTAGGAAAGGTGGTCTTGGGTGAGACTAGGGAGAGTTCAGTTTGTTGATGGTGAAAATGGGGGAATTCTTAACAGCCAAGGAGGCCATATACTTGCTACCTTTCAGTAGAATTATACACACTGAAATATCTTCAGATGGACCTGTCTTTAAGCAGAATACTATGCTGTTTGATTAAACCTCATTATAATGGTCACCTTTTTTCTTGGTTCCAACACTGGCCTTTAGGAAGTTTTTAATCTTTTGTTTTAGAAAGGAGATATTTTGTAATAGCTTCCATCTAACCATGTCTGTCTGTCTGTCTGTCTGCTATGTGTCCATTAGTCTGTCCATAACCACATCTGTTAAACTACCGGGTAGACAGTAGTGACCATGTTTTGAGAGAGGTATGATCAATCAAGGTTAGATGTACAAAAATTGTATTATTATTGTCATATGTTAATATTTTTGGACCCGATGAAATGTTGAGTTGCGAATCTTGGGTCATATTCCAGGAACGGGATGAGGGGATGGCAAAGTTAAAAGCATTGGGATTTCCCAAAATGAGCAATGAAGTAGTTCTTAGTATTTATAATTTATACTACTGGGTACAGTAATTGACATTATAAGGAACTGAGAAATACAAATATAAAAGTAGTTTTGTTTGATTTCATTAAGAATTGAAGCCAGTGTGAAATCATTACATAATTAGGACTAAATTATAAATACCTATTAATAATAGTTGTAATTAAATTTCAGCAAGCATTGATGTCTTTTGAGGAGGAAAAATTGGAGGAAGCACTAAAAGTATTGCAAGAAACAGAGAAGAAGTGTGAAGTAGGAGATGGCTTTGTTAAGTCTATAAAAAAGAAACTCTCTAAGAAGAAGAAAAGAGCGGTAATGGTGTTTTCAAATCTTAAATGTAATTTTATCTCATCAGTTTAGGTTAGACATAAGTGTCACATGTCAACAACGTTGTATTACAAACATCATTGGTACACATTTTTACAACTCTGAAATAATGATTCCCTTTGCAAATCCTCACATTTAATTACTAATGAAAATATGATGCACCTACAACTATTAAGTTATTGTTTTGGGATCATAGATCTGGCATTCCCTGAAATTATCTTTATTGTCCAGACTGTAAATGGCAAGATGGAGATAACCATAGTTTAAAATTCGAAAAGAAAAAATCCACTCAGTCGGGCATGTACTAATCCTCAATTTCACACAGGAAATTGGGGTTTTACATAAGGCACTTGAAGAGTATTAGTCTTCCTTCATTTTGCCTTCAACTTAAGGTTAATTGTTGATGCTTTGTTGCTCTTGTTAGGTACTACATTGACATACAAGATAGCCATGTTTTCTCTGTACTGCTGCTGACTCTGGCATGTACAATGTGCATGGTTTACAGTGTTAACTACAGGGAAATTTCAATGCTTGTGTTGGTCATCTTGTTGCATACTGCACCTTTTTTGGTGTTACTATTTATTTTATTAGTTACTATTTTAGAAGTATTCTCATTTCACTTGCCCTGGTAGAGCACATCTTCATTCTCTTTTTCTGTCTGCCAAAGATCCATGTATCCATCTTAAATGTCTGCATCAGAACCACTGTCCATCTTTTTATCTTCAAGCCTGACATTTGTCTTTTTAATGTGATAGGTCCAGGTTATTCACAGTTGTACTGTTCACTAAATCTGTGTTGCCTGTCAGTTCAGTACTGAAAGCTTGCATGGTGGTACCAGACACAACAACAAGAAGTGTAAATTAGACATTTAGCATATTTTTCTATGGTGGTTGGGTTGTTGGTACCATAATGGATAATTATTTATCATTGTTTCTTTTTCACTAGCTTCATTCAGCTAACAGAAATGATTGGTTTTCATTATAGACATTCTTACACATGAAATAACTTCGAGTAGGTTTGACATTTATGGCTTTGTTTAGAAACCATGAGCCCTGCTTTTTCTCTTTTAACAATGCATCAAAAGAGTCACTATGGATTATTAAGTTAATTGGCATAATGCAGTAAAATAAATCATTACGACTGGGGCATTATGTACCATAGATAATGTATTGTTATTGTTCTACAGGTAACATACCTCATTACAGAACCTAAACATCGATTGCGGGTGCAAAATTTTCAGTACATCGAGTGTGCAATTCATGAAATCAGGTTGCTGCCTTGTATTTCCATGTACAAGTGTACATTTAAATAACCTGTACATGACTAATAATATTCTCATCAGCTCATCCTGTGGGACAAATACCTCAGATTATAAATACTTCATTTTGACATGAAATTTGTTATAGATCCATGATCTAGTATACCATCTTCTATAAAATAATAGTTGAAAGATAACTGTCAGTTTTAATTTCCAAATATTGCTTGTCAGAGTACTGCTGTTATTAACTTGTAACTGGACAAATTAGATATTTAATTGATGATTTTTTTCTTTTTCTTATCTGGTTAATAATTAAATTAAATCTATTACAACTACATAACAACATCTCTATATAGTTGTATATAAAATATGTCCATTTATAGTCATCATCCATTATGCAGCAAATTCAAACAATGCATTAAAAATTTACAAATATTCTTTCATGAAACAATTTCTTAGTATTTTTTAAGCTGTTAGTGACCATTTGCAATTAGCACAAAACAACAAAACATACATCATGGTTCATTTTCCATGAAGATGGTATTACATCTTTATTAAGGTAGAAAATGTAACTCATATAGCAATGATGGTCAAACAAAAATCTGTTTCACTATTTAAAATTCATGAAATATTTGGGAGCTAGTGATTAACAGATATGGAAGTAGTTACACAACAATCCTTAATTGTAAATGCAGTATTTAAATCAGTTTAATTAGGTGCATGGGATTATTATACTCATAAAATAACAATACACAAGAATCACAAGACAGTAATCAAATTTTATGATGTGCATTTTTTGTTATGTTAGTGTGACGTGATTTACACACCGGCTGGTAAGATATAAAAATGTTGATTGTACTGCAAAAAGATCAATGTCTATATTAAGGTAACTTCCAGGAATGTCATCATTGATGTAATATTTCATTTATGTTAATCAACATTATCTTCAGATTGTTTATGCACAACAGCGTAACAGGGACAAACACTTCCAGTCCATAAATCTTACATGAGACTGGTTTTAGAGTCAGTCATAAATGACCGTCTCGAGAGTCCAGGGAAAATAATGGTGCTTGCTTGCTGAATTCTTTAATTTAATGGTCCTCATGTTTTTATTATTAAAGATTAAGAATTCAAGTTAAATTTATTTGTTACCTGTTGAAATAATTATCTTATTTTGTCATATATCACATAACTTACCAGTTCACTTAACGGTCCCATAAAATTCTTAAGGACATCTTTAGCAATTATCCTGATCAACTTGTAAATTATTTATGATCAGTTCCATGATGGTTTTTGACAACATGATAGCAAATGTGCCATGTGCAAACTAAATTTCATGTACAACTGTTTGGAATTTTGGTAAAAATAGCATCACAAATAATACATAACAATGAAGCGGACACAAGTTCAGTTTATCTATAAATTTATAAATTTATCAAACATCGAATATACAAAAGTAATTGAATATTTAATTTGCTGACTGTATTATGACAGATGTTGATCTTCATGATAGCAGTGGGTATGAACCATCACATGTGACAATGAGGTGATAAAATTAAAAAATGTACTTTATTTTTCAAACCAGCAAGACAGTTTTTACAGGTCAGAAATCAGAATATACAAATTTTTGTACCTGTAGTTTTAGGTACATGATAATAAAAGCTATTTAAATTGTTTAGGTTGACAAGTAATTTCCCATTCTGATCTGTCTGAAATGTAATGTTTTCAGAAATGACAGGAAATTAATAACTAAAAAATACTTTGTCAAAACTGTCCTCACTAGCATAGTAACACATGAACATATAATAATAGTAATTTTTATGAGCAATTTGAAGTCTTAAATGTTTTTCACAGCATCTATTCAACAAATATTAAAATATTAGCATACCCCTCATTTGAAATTTGTAGTTGTGTTTGCATAGTAATATGGAATACTATAAGTGTAGGTGAGTACATTTTATACACATTATAATATGGAATACTATAAGTACAGGTAAGTACATTTTATACACATTATAACAAAACCAGGTGACAGTGGATTTGCACTGTGATTAATAATTATTTTATATGACATTCAATGGATAACTGTAACAACAATTTTTTTTTACAGTTATGTGGTTTCAGATTTCGATGGGTGAAATTCTGTAGTATAATTTTCTGTGGAAAGATCTTTTTTTATATAAATAGTCTAGTATGAAACTATTGCAGTATGGAAGCAAAAGTAAATCAGAAACCAAATATGACACATTATCTGCTACATTTAATAATTATCAGAGCAGTTGTCTCTTATAAGTCCACCCCGTCTGCAGCAGGAAAATGACCGTATAAGAGTGGTCTTTCTTAAGGATGATCAAACATAATGCAAGTAATAATTACTTACAAAGTAAAATAAACATGTGACTGGGGCCTTAGTAATAATTACTTACAAACTTAAAAAAAGATGTGACTGAGGCCTTAGTAATAATTACTTACAAACTTTAAAAAAGATGTGACGGGGGCCTTAGTAATAATTACTTACAAACTTTAAAAAAGATGTGACTGGGGCCTTAGTAATAATTACTTACAAACTTTAAAAAAGAAATGTGACTGGGGCCTTAGTAATAATTACTTACAAACTTAAAAAAATGATGTGATGGGGGCCTTAGTAATAATTACTTACAAAGTAAAAAATAAGATGTGACTGGGGCCTTAGTAATTATTACTTACAAAGTAAAAAAAATGTGACTGGGGCCTTAGTAATAATTACTTACAAAGTAAAAAAAAGATGTGACTGGGGCCTTAGTAATTATTACTTATTACTTACAAAGTAAAAATAAATGTGACTGGGGCCTTAGTAATAATTACTTACAAACTTAAAAAGAAATGTGACTGGAGCCTTAGTAATAATTACTTACAAAGTATTAAAAAAAAAGATGTGACTGGGGCCTTAGTAATAATTACTTACAAAGTATAAAAAATATGTGACTCTGGCCTTAGTAATAATTACTTACAAACTTAAAAAAAGATGTGACTGGGGCCTTAGTAATAAGTACTTACAAAGTAAAAGAAAAAAGATGTGACTGGGGCCTTAGTAATAATTACTTACAAAATAAAAATAAAAAGATGTGACTGGGGCCTTAGATGAGAATGGCCTAAGGCACTCATCTTTACAGTCAACTCACACATCTTCTTCCAAATATACTGACTGCCATTTATGACCATGTACTGAGAAAAGGCATTAAAAATCCACAACAAACAAAACCAAAAAAAAGTGTAAATATTTAATAGTATAATTTTAAATCATGCTCATTCCCAGTTCATTTGATCTTGGGCTTCACATATTTAAATTAATGATCTGTTATGTGCTGACTCACTGTTCAAAAAGTACATGGTCTGAGGAACTGAGTAGAATAGACCCTGGGCAGTCATTTAATTACATGTATATGTAATTAATCACACATCATGCCTTCTGCTCTCAACCTCCTATTGCCATTGTAGTCTTCCTAACTGCCTGACATTCATTTCTTGTGAACATTGGGTCATGCTATTGTTATTTTGTTTTATTTTAATTATCTTTCAAAATAATGTAAATTCATTCATTCTCAATGGTATCAATTTTTCTGGTTTGCAAATGGTGATGTATTCATTAGTTAAATTCATAAAATTTATATCAACAAAGAGATCATCATTCTGTAGGCTTTACCGTTTATTATTATTTAAATTCATGCATTTTATTTCAACAGATATATTATCATTCAGTAGGCTATACTGTTCATTATTATTTAAATTCATGCATTTTATTTCAACAGATAGATTATCATTCTCTGGGCATCAACATTCATAGTTTACTACAACCATGAGATACATAAAAATTTCAAGCTCACAATAAAAAAAAAAAACATTAGGACGTGTCCAAATACATTGTAATACATGGAGAATGTCCATCTTAGCTAACTCCTATCTAGACTGCCACCCGCACACATTACTGCTCCATGTATTTATAATCAGAGTACTTTCATGTTATTTCAAATGTCAGTATGTTTTGCACTGTTTTGAATCATTTAAAAACTTTTTCAGGATAAGATCAGTGTTGAGGACAAAATTCAACGACAAGTGATAACTGCTGATTCGCTGTTGTATCAAGCCATCCTGCTCTTCACAAATCAAGATATACCAAGCTATGTTAAAGGAGGCTGGCTTTTACGCAAAGCTTACAAAATCTATGAAAAATTGTACAAAGAAATGACAGGTTTGCGGGAAAGACAAGGAAAGCTTAAAGAAAGTTCATCCCACAGTTCTCTTACTGCTAGTTCAGAATCTGATGGTCCAATTGATGGTAATGACAACGAAATCCCTAGTGAGGTTCTAGACACGTTACAAGGTGCTGTGAATTTCGGTTATGGAACCTTCCAGCTATGTATATCTTTGGTTCCACCCAAAATTCTGAAGATCATAGAATTTTTAGGATTTGAGGGTGATAGGGAAGTTGGACTGAAAGCTCTTGTATACACAAGTCATTCCAAGGATATGAAGGCTCCATTAGCTGTGCTTGGACTGCTGTGGTATCATACTGTGCTACGGCCATTCTTTGCACTGGATGGTGCCAATGAATATGATGGTGGTAAGTGTAGCAAGTTTATTATATACTGTAGTACTTTTCTCTTGCATATTGTAGTACTTTTCTCTTGCTAAACGAAAACTACATGTAGGTACACTTTGAAGCATTATTTTAGCTAGTATTTAATTTTCAGTGTTTTCTAAGGTACAACTGGACACAAAGTCCATTGTACCCACTACTGTTTCTGTATGTTATTAGAGTTATCAGGCCCACCCTGCCCAGTTAAGGCACCCATAAATACTACTCTGTTGACACTAGTGTTGTGGATTAGCATGCACAGTAATTTGGATGTGCTTAGGTACTTGGGCAGCAAGAACAGATTCCACTGTTATGGAAATGGCTCATGGCAAACTCCATAACAAACACAATATATATTTATTCCATATACAGCTTCCCCCCCCCCCCCAGTTATAATGCGATAGTGCTATGGACCCCAAAGTCAGAATTCTAAAACTATAATTTGAAGATTTGATGAAAAAGATTGCAAAATACTTTTCTTCATCTATCAGCTGAAACCTTTGCATCAGAATTACTCTACTTGATTTGGTCATTACCTAACATTTTTTTACAGTCAAAATTTAACTCTAATGAGCCACTGTTGTATTCAGGCAATGTAAGATATTGTACAGGCTATTGAAGACCCAAAATTATCCATGTCTCTAATTAGCCATTATTGTCCTTGGTCCCTATTATTGTAAAGTACATATGACTGTTGAATCTGCCTTTAGCACTAACCAACTCCACTAGATCATCGACTTGATCTCTGTAAACACAGCTCACTGATTACATAGAAGGCAAGCTGTGAATTGTGATTTAAAGGGATTCATGGAGGAAAATGTTGAAGAAGCTGTCTGACAGCAGTAAAAGGACATCTGAACTTTACTTTATTGAACACTGGATTAGAATTGATGAGGACTGCTCCACTTTTGAATATAAGATTGATGGTTAGGTCATCCAGTCCTTCCTAGGCGCCAAATGAGAGTATTTATATCCCCATCAACAGGAAGTAGGAGTGTCCAGGAGGAGATGTCAGAAACATTGTGCTGTTTCCAAAGCCATATTTGATTCAAGAAAAGACTGATGTTGCAAGAAAGCCAGGACATTGAACCCTTGAAAATTGTGCATCTGAGAAATATCGTAGTCTTTGCTTTAATAAAAGAACAATTTGCTCTCCATCAACCTAAAATCACAAAATACTTCAGTAGGAAATGCTATCATAAGAATGGATGGTGTTTATTTTATTTTGATTTTTGTGAACAAGCAGTTTTGTTTCAGATGCCATTGAATTTAGATGGATCACAGGCATAAATGTAAGTTTGTATTTTTATCTGTTATTCTGTGTTCTGGAATTGCTGAAAGCATGCTGTACATAATGTGACAGCATGCAGTCACTAATCATCATATGCCCATAATGTGACATCATGGATCACAGGCATAAATGTAAGTTTGTATTTTTATCTGTTATTCTGTGTTCTGGAATTGCTGAAAGCATGCTGTACATAATGTGACATCATACAGTCACTAATCATCTTATGCCCATAATGTGACATCATGCAGTCACTAATCATCATATGCCCATAATGTGACATCATACAGTCACTAATCATCATATGCCCATAATGTGACATCATGCAGTCACTAATCATCATATGCCCATAATGTGACATCATGCAGTCACTAATCATCATATGCCCATAATGTGACATCATGCAGTCACTAATCATCATATGCAACTGATATTTTGGAACTGAAAATGAGATATTTAATTTGCCCCATTGAATGACTCTTCTATATTTTGACCTCAAAATATGTTTTTGTGTATTTGAACCAATATAGATAGTCTAAATGATTAGACGAGAGTGAGATGCTTACTCTAGGCTTAAAATATACTCCAAGGTAAGTGGGGAGTACAGCTCTGTTGGTTGGTAAGTTCTTAGAGTTTGTTCTCGCTGTACCATAGTTTGCCTGTTTTCTTGTTGTGCTGGGAAAATCCAAAAATGTTTAACTTGCCTGAAGTGATAATTTTCATGAAACTCAATGAAAATTGGATATTTAAAAATTCAGAATTATTTTGTAGGGACAGAATAATTTTACTATAAATGCAGAATGTTGAGTTTTTAGTTCAGGGTCACATTGTAGCATTGATACAGAATTAAATTAAATGTAGTCTCTCTCTGAGCAAAACTTGTTCATTTTATTTTTCAGGTTGTGAAGAAGCAGAGGCCATAATAGAAGAAAATACAGAAACCTTTCCAAACTCTTCACTCTTTCTGTTCTTCAGGGGAAGGATACATCGATTAAGGGTAGCTGTGGTTTTATTCCTGCTGAATATTGAAATTTTGCTGTTTCAGTAAAATATATTTAGAATTCAGGGAAGTCACCAATGGATGTAACTTAGAATTTTGTATTATTTCAAATGATCTCTGTAGGTAATCAAATAACCAGACATGAAATGGTGCCTTCCTAAGGTACCGTATGTGTTTAAATGAAACAGCCTTGTGGCTCAGGTATTAACTATTTGATAAAATGTTCTAAAACTAAATCACACTTATTCTTTTTATGAAATGGTTTTCATAAAGTTTGATTGGATTCAAACAAGAATGTATGGATTTGTTTTTTTTTTAATCCCTGTCCGAGTCAAAGATATTTGTAAATGTTTTTAAAATAATTGATTGCATTTGGATTTTTTGGGAGGGGTTATTATCATTGCATTGAAATCTCCGTTTTCTTTCATTCATATATATGTGTGAGACAGTTTACGTGAGAAAGCAATGTGGAATACGTCTATCCTACATGAGTACACTCAGTAACATTGTAGAAGACTTCATTTTGATCATGACGTCATGAATAGCTGTCATGATTCTGGCTGTTTTAGCATAGAAATGACAAAGTTTGTCATTCTGTGTAAAGAATAATCCTTGTTGCTGGCTGAACTTGTTATTCTCATTTCTGAGGAAGTAAAATCTTTTGAAAATACTTTTATATTTAAGGTTACTGATATTTTGCCATTTGTTATGCCCAGTCAGTATTGAAAAACTAGAGAAAAGTAATCCATGTTGTTTTAATATTGGTCATGGAAAAGCCACCTTTGGAATCAGGATTTGTGGACTAAGTCACTTTTGTGTCAACAAATCCTAACTTTTGAGTATGTCAGTGCAGTCTGAGTCTGTTTATCTTGGAGAGATGCAGGTCGGAAAGTCGGTTGACCATTTTATTTACAACAGTACTATTGATATCTATTATTAATGTCAGATTGATTTAGAACCACTGAAAAGTTCATGGTTTCTTCTATATGTGCCTGTCTCCTTGGGTATATTTGACAAGAAAATAGAAAAATTAATGTTTCTTTTGATATTTTTTTTTCTTCAAAATCATCCATTTAATTAAATTATATTAAAGTACAGATAGACAAAATGTACATGAACATATGTGTATTTCATTGGATAGACAAAATATACATGAACATATGTGTATTTCATTGGATAGACAAAATGTACATGAACATATGTGCATTTTATTGGATAGACAAAATGTACATGAACATATGTGCATTTTATTGGAAAGACAAAATGTACATGAACATATGTGTATTTCATTGGAAAGACAAAATGTACATGAACATACGTGTATTTCATTGGATAGACAAAATGTACATGAACATACGTGTATTTCATTAGATAGACAAAATGTACATGAACATATGTGTATTTCATTGGAAAGCATTTCTTATGTTTCAAGTGAGAGTTATATTCCTGTCAACATCTTTTTTGTTTTTAGCTCTACCAGTTATAGTCGGGAGAGATTATGGGATGGTTTGTTTTTCCCATCTTACCATTGGTTAGCACAAGTTTGTTGTTGCTGCTCTTTTTAAACTGCTTGGAAGATTGCCATGAAAGTTTACACACGGTCTGGCATCAGATTTGGCCATAACTTAAGCCATCTTGAAAGTCTTCTTATTGCATGTTTTCACTAAAAGACTTATTATAATATCTGATTGGTCCCAAATGATAGGTTCTACAGTTTAATGTCAGGTGTACTTTTTCAGGTGGGAAATACCTCACTGTATGATGAGAATTTTCCATCCCATAAGGGTTAACCTGAAGATTCCAGAACACTGGATCATCTCTTTGACACCAATATAAAAAGAATGAAGGCCAGTGTCCATGTGCTCTACACTTCATTCTTTTTCCAGGTGCATGACTAAATTTTACCTTGTATATACATCGATGAAGATTTACCTTTGCTTATTTAGTTAACAAGGGAAACTATTATCTTGTGCTCATTGTTTTGTAAACATATGTATTATACCCCAGATCAAGACCTTTCTCTGTGTATTTAATTTCTGTAATCCTATTTTACTTGTTAATGCACTCTTACAAATTTTATATTGACAGAAACAGGTAGATAGCTCCCTTACTTGCTACAACCAAGCTGTGGATGCTGCTGCAGGACAGCGAGAAGTTGAGCTCATGTGTCTCTATGAAATAGGTATGTTCAGTTTTCTAGGGGTGATTAAAGCTCAACACTCATGTCATGTGCACATTTATTTATCAACACTTAGAATAGTCCTGGCAACATTAGACATGTAGAACAGTCCTGTAGAACAGTCTGGCAACATTAGACATGTAGAACAGTCCTGTAGAACAGTCTGGCAACATTAGACATGTAGAACAGTCTAGAACAGTCCTGGCAACATTAGACACAGAACAATCTAGAATAGTCCTGGCAACATTAGACACATAGAACAGTCTAGAATAGTTCTGGCAACATTAGACATGTATAACAGTCTAGAATAGTCCTGGCAACATTAGGCACATAGAACAGTCTAGAATAGTCCTGGCAACATTAGATATGTAGAACAGTCAAGAATAGTCTTGGCAACATTAGACGCAGAAAAATTTAGAATAGTCCTGGCTACATTAGACACATATAACAGTCTAGAATAGTCCTGACAACATTAGACTCATAGAACAGTCTAGAATAGCCCTGGCAACATTAGACACAGAACAATCTAGAATAGTCCTGGCAACATTAGACACAGAACAATCTAGAAAAGTACTGGCAATGTTAGACACACAGAACAGTCTAGAATAGTCCTGGCAACATAAGACACATAGAAAAGTCCTGGCAACATTAGACTCATAGAACAGTCTAGAATAGCCTTGGCAACATTACACACAGAACAATCTAGAATAGTCCTGACAACATTAGACACAGAACAATCTAGAAAAGTACTGGCAACATTAGACACATAGAACAGTCTAGAATAGCCCTGGTAACATTAGACACAGAACAATCTAGAAAAGTACTGACAATGTTAGACACAGAACTGTCTAGAATAGTCCTGGCAACATTAGACACATAGAACAATCTAGAATAGTCCTGGCAACATTAGACACATATAACAGTCTAGAATAGTCCTAGCAACATTAGACACATATAACAGTCTAGAATAGTCCTAGCAACATTAGACACAGAAAACAGTGTAGAATAGTCCTAGCAACATTAGACACAGAAAACAGTGTAGAATAGTCCTAGCAACATTAGACAGAAAACAGTGTAGAATAGTCCTGGCAACATTTTAGACACAGAAAGTCTGGTATATCCCTGTCAGCACTAGGCACAGAGAACAAATAGGAATATCCATGTTAACATTAGACAAATATCCTGGTCAACTTTTGTATTATGGATGTAAAAACCTTTAGACCTAGTTATTTTGAGCAGTTGGATTTACCAGAATATTTGTTGCTATGTGATAAATTTGAATAATTGTCTTTTTTTCTAAAAAAAATTTGAAGGAAAAAATATTTATTGGTTTATTTTCAGGTTGGTGCAATTTGATGAAATTAAAGTGGAGAGAAAGTCTGACATGTTTTACCAGGTAAGAAAAACTTTTCTGAAGTTAATTCAAATAAATGCCAGCAAGAAGCTTTTTAGTTAGGAACAAAATTTAATGCTGTCTTATTTAAAGGTAATATGGAAATCAGATCTTAGAGACCTAACATTGCCCCCCCAACCCCATTAAAAAGTAGAACTTGTTGCATTTTCATTATCACAAAGAGAAAATATGAACTGAGTCCGTCATTGAAACATAGCACATAGAATAATTTTTTTGTTTGATTCTGGATTGAATGGATAGCTAGAGTAGGATACATAGCAGCAGTGAGGTGTGCTCTGGTCATGGTACTCTAAGGATGTTCCGAGCAGCTGTGTTTTCATGCTTTTAAAGTTTCCAGAGTAGTTATTTGTACGAAGCAGACAGAATTGAGTTAAAATAGTCCAGTCTTGTTTTAGTGGCATCAGCTGAAAGATATTTGTGAATGGAGCTGTTGTGTCACAGCTCAAGATATGCAGCATTATATATGTTCATGACATTGTTGGTGCAATGTGAGAGTACTGTCCAGAGTAACACCTAGTTTTCATACTGACTGTGTGAATTCATTGTTGGTGTTGCTGATATTTATTGTATGAGGTAAACCATGGGAATGAGAAAGTCGTTGTGTTGTGATCAGAATGATCTCAGTTTTATCATCATTCATCTGCAGCTTGTTATGTTACATGTCATCCATGATTTCACAGGAGAAATGCACCTCTCTGCTCCTCGGATGGTGGCATGAACTTCAGTTTGATGGCTAGATTTGTATATTTGTGGAATAGAATATATATGTTATACTGAGTAACCTGAATATATAGGAATGTAAGTAAGGACTTGTCAAAATATTAATAATTTACTCCACAAATGATATAGTATAGTATATACACACCTACATTACAAGTTTTATCACAGGACAAATATCTTTATAAGATACTCTTCTTCACATGCAGTGTGACATGTTTACTTGTTACACATTTTTACTGGACAAGTTTGTTACAGACATGTATAAACACTTGTACTGGTGAGAGTGTATAGAGTCAAGATGCTGTTCATTGCATCTGTTCTCATCAATGAAGTGAAAATACAAATAAAACTGTCCTTACAACTTTTTTTCAGGTTGGAAATATTCTTTTCTTCAAGCTCTAACCCATTGACATGTGATCTCTGTTTGTGTATCTTGAGTCACTATGGCATATACCATTGCAACTGTGTTTTAAAGACACCCAGAATTTATCAATGGAGATGGCAAAAGGGTTTACTGAATGCTGTATCATTTTTTTCTGAAAAGATTGTAGCCAATAACACAATGCCCAGTGGGTAAATTACATCAGAAAATATTTATAGCTCAATAAACAACGCTTTAGTTCACTGATGACTATAGTTTGTTCAGTTCAGCGTAAAAAAATAAATGTCCACATTAGTGTATCAAAATGTAATCAAAATTACCTAATTCTTTCAAAACATGAATGGTTTCAACAGCATTTGTAACAACATACAGAGCACCTCACTCATAAAAATACATGCTGACAAAGATACATATGTGTACATGTAATCCACCATGTTGGTCTTAAAGTTTTCTGGAAGAATCCATTTTGAATACAGGACTTAGTGGTTATGAGAGTCTTCATGTACCACAAGTAAGCAAGCTTTTGTCGAATAAATCCTTCATGCGTATATTTTAACATGTATTGACATTGAGATGAATTGATGTTTCCTTCAGTTACATTTTAAGCCTATATATTTTGTATGTAAACATTTTGCAGGTTGAAGGAAGAAACAAAATGGTCGAAGTGTTACTACACCTATTTGGAAGCAAGTATGAATATTTAGTTTCTTTTCCAGTAGAAGTAAAACATTTTATCAGGCACTTATTGACACATCTTGATATATGAACTTGTATATTAAATAGCTTTAATATTGAGTTCTGACAAATTTTAAAACATGATTACCATATAAAGATGAACTAATAATTTTATACTACCAATTTTGATGGAACTCTGAATTTAACATATCGGTGTCAAATTCCTTTGAATGTCATTGAACCAAAAACCTGTTCTCCATGCTTGTAATAAAATTTGTACTCATTACTATGTATAGTCATATCTAGATGACTTTTTTATATTGTTGCTCTTGTACCACCAGTTTTCAACCAGTTGTGGCCCATTCTATACATGTGTGGCCCTTTCTATACATGTGTGAAATTAAACAGAAAAGAATTCACTTAAGCTCTTTTATATTAAGCAGTGACATTTGATATATCTAATTGTTTTCTGATGAAAATAAGAAATAATGACATAAGATTTATCAATTTTATCAGATTAATACTTAATTTAATTTATACACTTTTAAATGATTGTATTGATTCAGAACTAAACTTGATTTTGATTAGTTCACTTGCACTTTGTTGACTATATACTACAGCATGTGAGCATTTTGTCATGTCACAATTCTGAGTAAATACTCACATGGACACATGCTTCCAAAAGATAAAATAAAGCATCTATTATGTAAGATGAATACCGTATATACTTGAGTATAAATCGACTCCACTGTAATCCACCCTACTGCTTTTTAGAGCTGCTAAAAACTTATTTCTCTTGATCCTCCTATAAGTCTAAGTGTACTAAGTGTACTACTAGACTAAGTCTGGAAAAATAACCAGGTCAGACTGGATGGATGTATAGGAAAAATAACCAGGTCAGACTGGATGGATGAATAGGAAAAATAACCAGGTCAGACTGGATGGATGTATAGGAAAAATAACCAGGTCAGACTGGATGGATGTATAGGAAAAATAACCAGGTCAGACTGGATGGATGAATAGGAAAAATAACCAGGTCAGACAGGATGGATGTATAGGAAAAATAACCAGGTCAGACTGGATGGATGTATAGGAAAAATAACCAGGTCAGACTGGATGGATGTATAGGAAAAATAACCAGGTCAGACTGGATGGATGAATAGGAAAAATAAACAAGTCAGGCTGGATGGATGCATTGGGAGAAAAAAAAAGACCAAACAGATGCAAAAATAAATGCACTTAACATTTATTCAGTGGAATATTTTTTTCTGTCTTCAATGTAATGCAAGCCATAATTCTTAAAATTTTAAATCCATTTAAGAGATTCTGTTGCATTGGTATTTGCCAGTTTTTAGCAGTAAAATTTGTCCCTATGCCGAAGAAAATAATATGCCACTCTTCATTTAGCGGCAAGTTATAAAATGTGTTTAAGTCCTGAAAGTTATTTGTCTGTCAGAAGTCCCATATAAACACTGACTGCAATAAGTGATTGACAACATTACAGCACAACATTGCAGTTGGGACTGGAGTTCCCCCAGTTTTCAAATTGCGGTTGGGACTGGAGTTCCCACAGCTATTAAATTGCTATTAGGACTGGAGTTCCCACAGTTATCAAATTGCTATTAGTACTAGAGTTCCCATGGTTATCAAATTGCAGTTAGGACTGGAGTTCCCATGGTTATCTAATTGCTATGAGGACTGGAGTTTCTACAGTTATCAAATTGCTATGAGGACTGGAGTTCCATAGTTATCAAATTTCTATGAGGACTAGAGTTCCCACAGTTATCAAATTGCTATTAGTACTGGAGTTCCCATGGTTATCAAATTGCTATGAGGACTAAAGTTGCCAGTCATCAAAATGATATTAGTACTGGAGTTTCTGTGTATATCAAATTGATATTAGGACTTGAGTTCCCACATTTATCAAATTGTTATGAATGGAATTTCTATGGCAATCTTACTGCTGCAGCTTCACAAGCGGGGGAACTTATAAGTCAGTCTCATCATATATAGTTGCTGTTGATGCAATGCCTGAAGCCATTAAAGAGATAAGCTAACTCTACTTCCAGTGCTGTTGTGTGTGGCTAAATACAGGTGTGTGAGGCAATACAAATTAAAGCACCCATATTTCTACTTCATAGATGTTAATTCAAGCTTTTATTTCTTTTTGTTCAAAACAAATTAATAACCAGATGTTGTTTGCCAAGGGACCAGCTTGGTTTGGATTTTGCTGCTTTCTGTTTATGTAAGTTGGTTGAGTCAATCAACTAAAATTAAACATTTTATATGGTACATGTTAACATATTAACACTTGGAGATTTTTGTTGTTTTCGCATGAAATGCGGGTAAGAAACACATTTTGGGGACTATTTCTGAATACATCCTAATACATCAACTTCCAAGCAATATTCCATTAGACCAATGCCTAGTTGTGCTAAAAAAAATGTTTTTCTTTGGTTTGCTGACGCATGAGCAGAAGGTGAAAAGTTGGAGTTCCGTTGTTATTTTTTTCTTTCGGGTTTTTTTTTTTTTTTGCTTAACGAACGCATAATTTTTGTTCAGAGAAGACTCTTTATTCAAAATGTCCACCTTATCCTAATTTTTGCATAGGTTCACCTGTCTGTGTGCGCTTCAGACCAGTCTGCCATTGATCTGAGGCCACTAAGTCTAAATTCTGGACACAAAATCGGATTCCGACCATGGGTGAATTTTGAGTGGAAAAAAAACAAGTCCAAAAATTGGGTTTTTCCCTCTGTATTTTGTAGTGCAACTAAAATGTCCAGATTATTTGGTATCATTGTAGAGCTAAATCTGTCTACCTTTCTGTAATACCATCCACTTTAGTGTATCTTGCTTGACCTTGATGCTATAGACCATGGAAGTAGGCTACTACCTCAGGCCCCACAAACTCTGCACTAGTGGTTAATGTGTTAACTCTTTAGCTATTTACTTAATACTTATCTTTGAACCAAAGTTATTAATTGTGTATGGATTAAGTTGGTGAGTGACATGAGATTACACAGTCAAGTTTCATCCGACCCATCTCACATTGATGAAAAGTTATAATTCACAGCAACCTGGAGAAATCCCGATTCATGAAATTGAGAGCATGAGTAAGTGATTTGTTTGTTTTAAGTCACAGACTCCCATGCTCTCTGCTTAATGAATTTGTTTTTTTTCCAGCATTGTGTAACAGGTTTCTGGTTGTATAAATATGTTGAGAATTAAATATGCTTTAGTTCTTTTTATAAACAATAAGTGATTTTCATTTAATATTTTTGAATGTTTTTGTACAACATTGGATATAAGGATGTATTGGTTAAATTAGGGCAGGAAAAGGTGCTTTGTGATTGAAGTTTTACTTAAATTTTTCTTTACTTGAATTACCACATTGTCTTGTATTGCCTTGTTCTTGTTTATATTAGTGTGTCTGGGCAGTATGGGAGATGTAAAGGGAGCTTATGACATTTTCAAGGAAGTTCCTGGCTTATTGAAGAAGAAGAACAATCAAATTGAAGCTTATTGTTCAAACAGGGTAAGACAAAGCTAGTCTTGATGCTAATTCCTTGCCCACTCTGCTTAGAAAATAACCTTTTAAAAATAAATTTTGGAAAATTGTCTGGGACTTGAAAAAATATCTCCCTGCAGTCTGTGTCAGAACTGCCATTAGTATGGCAGCTTTGAATGACTTATTATAAAACAGAATGTCCAGTTTAATTTCCTAGTGAACTGCCATTAATATGGTGGCTTTGAGTGACTTATTATACCAGAATGTCCAGTTTAGTTTTCTGGTGAACTGCCATTAATATGGTGGCTTTGAGTGACTTATTATACCAGAATGTCCAGTTTAGTTTTCTGGTGAACTGCCATTAATATGGTGGCTTTGAGTGACTTATTATACCAGAATGTCCAGTTTAGTTTTCTGGTGAACTGCCATTAATATGGTGGCTTTGAGTGACTTATTATTCCAGAATGTCCAGTTTAGTTTTCTGGTGAACTGCCATTAATATGGTGGCTTTGAGTGACTTATTATACCAGAATGTCCAGTTTAGTTTTCTGGTGAACTGCCATTAATATGGTGGCTTTGAGTGACTTGTTGTAAAACAAAACAGAATGTCCAGTTTAGTTTCCTGGTGAACTGCCATTTCTCATATACATGTGCTTCTTAATTGGGAAAGGAGAGTTAAGGCTCCAATGAACTTGCAATTCTCCTGCTTCCATGGCAGACGCCCTAACCACTAGGCCACTAGAGCGGTTAAATTCTTTATGTAAATTTCCATACTGCCAAACATGTGATAGATAGGCAGTCTTTTTTGGAAATAAGAAATAAGTAATGTAAGTTATTTAACCCATGCCATAAGTGTCCTTATAACACACATATAGTAATAAAAAAAGACCATACAAGATTACAAATTACATGATAAGTTTGTATATGGCAGAGGCATATTGTATTTCCAAGTAATTTTATTATACTATTTGGTAATGTGACAAAAAGAATAATTATGCAAGGTTTGTGTGTGTGTGTGTGTGTGAATAAGATTTTTAACGTATCTTTAACAACTTTTCAGTCATATTGCTACGATGTCTGCAATGTAGCATTTATAGTGATATCTGGCACTGCGGCATCATGCCACAGACATGTAGCATGATGTCCCACCCAGTCACATTATCCTGACACCAGGCTGACCAGTCCTAACACTAACCTCTTAATGCTGAGCACCTAGTGAGGCAGCTGTTAGTACCATTTTTGTAAGTCTTTGGTGTGACTCTGTCAGCAATCAAACCCACTACCTTCTGCATCCAAGGCAGATGCTCTAACCACTAGGCCACTGGAGCAGTTAGCTAGATTTGTGCTCAGGTTAAATAAAGTGTGTAAAACTCCATTAAGTCTTTTAGGTTCACAAAATTCTCCTTTTTTCCTTAATTTCATTGGAAATCCTGGTAAGATCCTTCCTATTAAAAAAATACATCATATAGAATAGACAGGTAATTTATTTTATATTAAAAGCACTGTTTATTGAAAATAAATCCACTCCTTGTACATCCAGCACTCCCCACTAAGAATGGGATCACATCTTTTGAATTGTTCAGCAACAAAGGTGCTAAAAACAATTGTCAAAAAAGGTGATAGAAACAGTTGTCAGCTTGCCAAGGTGCAAAGTCAGACAAGAGTGGCCTCCCCTTGGACTGTGGGCACGTCTGCCTCAAATGTGGGAGTCAGCGGTTGGAACCCAACCAAGTCATATCAAAGACTAATTCAAATGGTACATCTGTCTTGCTTGATGCTAAGCATTAAGTGGTTAGTGTTACAACTGGTCAGCCCAGTGTAAGAATAATGTGACTGGGTAGGACATGATGCCACATGTCTGCAGCATGATGCCCCAAATCTAGATAACACTATAAACTGCCAAACTAAAGACATAAAAGTGATATTGTTAAAGCTATGTTAAAAATCCAAATCGCACACACACATACACACATAAAATATTTCTCACCTCTCTTGTCTAACTTCAATGTATAATGTATTGGCACCATTTTTATTACTTGCCCTTTGGTCTGTAGTACTTCATTTTTATTACTTGCCCTTTGGTCTGTAGTACTTCATTTTTATCACTTGCCCTTTGGTCTGTAGTACTTCTTTTTTATTACATGCCCTTTGGTCTGTAGTACTTCATTTTTATTACTTGCCCTTTGGTCTGCAGTACTTCATTTTTATTACTTGCCCTTTGGTCTGTAGTACTTCAATTCAATTGAGTCTGTGAATTCTGTCAAGCAGGTGTCTGTTCTTACGTATTGTAAGATCTCACATTTGATTTCCACAAGTATTATTATTTATTAATATTATTAGCTTCCACTTTATTCAAATGAGTCTGTATGATTGGTTCGACTAACTGCATCAGGTTTATGGTAGCTGAAGCTAGTCACTCTACCTGTTAAAATTCAGGATATCCTTGTAACATGTCCTCATGCTACTTGGAGCATATGTGAAACAATCTTCTCTGCTAATTAGTTCATAGAGAACTAAGATATATGCAATCAAGGCTCATCATGTGTTGCCGGCAAAACCAATTTAGTCAGGAACTTCCTCTTTAGCTTAATCCCTCAAGGCAGAAGATTAGCAATCAGTCCATTACAAACTTCTTACACTCATCCTCTGCTCCTGTTTATGAGAAGACTATAAATGATTCATGAACCCCTTGGCTGCTGAAATTTTCTTTGAGACCAAGCAATCCTAGTTTTAGGATCTCATCTCAATGAAAGGGAGAGAACATCTCATATCTGCTGCTTATCTTTGCTTTGAATCAACCCATTTTTTTAAAAAAAACACCCGAAAAAATTACTTTTTAATTCATGATGGCTGCACCTCCTTCAGTGTGAGCAAATGTGATGCAGAATTTCTGCGAGAAATACACTACAGCTATACTGTGAAAATTGGTAATTTTTTTCAATTTTCATCATTTATGCTGCTAGTTTATATTCTAATTGAATTAACACCATCAGCATTAGAGATAAAAATTGATTGTGATAGAAATCATGGTATAACAGTACTGTAGCATATTTATTCACGTTAAGTAAATAGCATAAGACAACGGAGATGTCAGTTTCTTTGTCAAGTTTTTTTTAAATATATGGTGCCAGACACTAATCCAGTGGGTTTTTCCCTTTATAATATAGATTTTCATTTCACTCAAAAGGATTTTCATAGATGCCAGCACATCAGCCTCTGTTGGTCACCTCATTCTCTTCTTCCAAGAAATCAGAAAGATTTGGTCACTTTAAAGACACTCATTACACATAACCTCCTGAAGACCATAGTAAATACCTTTCATTTGTCTTGATAAGGCATTCTCATTCTATCTTACAATTCCACTGTCATCAATTACATCAGAAGGCAGATGGGAATCCAGTACCAAGATCTCTGTCTTCATGGACAGAATTTTTCATCCGATATCTTATTACTAAATCTACGTCTTAGTCCTTCAATATCCTTGCAAACTTGCCATCCCAATGAAATCAGCCTGTTCTTACAGACTGCTCCAGTCAGATAAGTGCTCATTAGGGTCAACACATTGTGGATAAATTTGCGACGAGTTGAAATGCAGTGCTCCTGTCTTTCCCTTCAGCTGTTTAAATGAAAGTGTAAGTAGTCTACACTGAACAGGAACATACAAAGTGGCTACATTTTTCCCATCTAAATCCAGATTTTTCCATTCAAGCAAGGAATAAATTGATCAAGAATATATTGATTTTAGTATCATATATCTATATACATGTATGAAGTAAGCAAGACCTCACAACATTGAAAGTATATCAGATCTTCCATCAAATTTATATTTTATGGAGTCCCAAGGAACCACAGATTTGAATTTTTTAGGATCCTAACAAAATTTTAAATGGTCCCACATTATAGTTTCTACAGCAAGTTGTGTGAGAGAAAAAGGTCACACTAGAAATTTGGTGAAAAGTTGCAGTACCAGAATAACATGGTAAAAGAAAGAAAGAAAGAAACCCCTGCAAATCTTACTCTGATTGCTTCGATCTGGAAATGATATGGCAACAGAGTTAATGCTCAATACATCAATTTTGTGTTGGCAACTGTTTCCTTGCTCAAATATATGAGAGGCTAATCGTCCGTTTCAAGGACAAATTCCCTTCTGAAAAGGTACCTGTGGAATGTACCTATACCCCACACAAGTACCAAATACTCCTTGTCAATCACAGAATAATTTTTCTCCCTTGGCAGCAATTTTCTACTAGCATAAGCTATGGGTAATGTTAACCCCTCTTGCTCTTGTAGCAGAACGGCTCCTAATCCCGTGTCAGAAGCATGAGTTTTCAATATGAACGTTTTATTTCATTCTGGCAACTTTAGGATTGGTGCACTGATCAGTCTTTCATTAAGAGCGTTAAAAGCTCTTTCTTTGCATGAATTCCAAGAAACTTTCCCCTTCCTAGTTAATACTGTCAGTGGACTAGCTATAGTTGTGAAATTTGGAACAAACCTCCTATAAAAGCCTATCAACCCAAGAAATGATTATATCTGTTTCTTGGTTTAGGACCTAGGGGCATCTTTGATTGCTCCAATTTTGTCAGGCTGTGGTTTTAACTGCCCTGACCCAGTTACTAAATGGCCCAAGCATTCCAAGTTAGAATATGCTATACTGCACATGGAGGGTCTTGCTGTGAGATTTGACTTGCAGAGTAGAATGTCTGCCACGGAAGCGGGAGGTCATGGGTTCGATCCCCGGCCGAGTCATACCAAAGACTTACAAAAATGGTACTAACAGCTGCCTTGCTTGATGTTCAGCATTAAGATGTTAGTGTTAGGACTGGTCATCCTGGTGTCAGGATAATGCAACTGGGTGGGACATCATGCTACATGTCTGCAGCATGATGGTTCAGTGCTAGGTATCACTATAAACTGCCTTACTTCAGACATCATAGCAATATGACTGAAAAATTGTTAAAGCTATGTTAAAAATCCTAATCAAACAAACAAACAAAATTCTGTAAGCTGGAAATTGACTTGGTCATCATTTTTTATTGCATCCTTCAGGACTTTTAGGCTAGTGTTTTAATGCATCTTTTAATTTTATTGCATCTGAGACACACATTTGTATATTATCAGAATATATGGGGAAAATAAACTCTTGTTCATGCCAAAACTTCTCATCAAAACCTTGGTACCACAGATAAGCTAACTTCCAGCTTTGACTGTTGAGTAAATGTTAGCTCTCCTCACAACCAAGGATTACCATTCCATCATCTCATTTAGACATACTGAAAAGGGGGAAATAAGTCACAACAAAAGACTTAAGACTTTCTTGCTAACTTTCGCTTGCCTCAGCCAAAGACTTTTGTCCTTTGTTTGATATGGAATCTTCCATGGTTTCTGACATGTTAAATAAGTTACTTTTCAAATCACTTTCTGGAGTTTTTTAACCCATGAATTGATGAAGTTCTTGTGCATAACCACCACTAGAATTGCCTTTGATTGCCACTTCTGCCTAACTGACATCATCCAAGCCATCGGATAAAAGTCTGGAGTTAACGTTCTCTAGCTTTTATCACCATCTATTCCAGAGGACTCAGTTTTCCCTGGTGGGAACTTGTATTTGCAGAATAATGGATTGCCATGCCAGGTAATTCAGCATCTTTGTAATGTTTTAGATTATGTTTTTTCAGCTTGTCAAGTTCATGACCATTTTATCTAAAAAATGTTAATCTGTAAACCTAAAGAAATTTTGGGATGGTCTGTTGTCCTTCATTAGACATCCGTATATCCATTAGCAAAAGTTTTTTTATCGCTTATCTTCTTGTTGGTCCTTCAATGAATGGTGCTGCACGCATATCCTATATGGACAGTACATCAGCTATCTGCAGATTCGACATGGGTTTTGACTAAAAGACTTCTTGTAATGTCTAGTTGGTCCAAAAAAAAATGGTGCCAAATTGACATCAAATATGGCCACCATGGCAGTCATCATGAAATTCCTGTCACTACTCTTGAATAGATGGTTGTATAAACATGAGTTTTTCTCAGAAAGTCTTAATACCAAGTCAGTCATAAAGATAATGATGCCAATCTGACATCAACGTGTCCACCACAACATCTAATTTTAAAATCTTTTTATCAATGAATTATATCAGAGATAGTTTCAACACACAGCATTTAAAAGGAAAATATCTTGAATTGCTGGATCTTTTTTTTACTCAGTAGAGCATCAGGCCCTTCAAGGGACTCAAATTATCTTAGCAGGGCTGGACTTGTGAGATAGTGGATGTGTTTCAAATGCCTTATGTGAGTATTATCAAAGAATCTTATTTTGCTAAAACAAATATTTTATCGTATTACATATTACAGACTGAGAAAATGAAGAAGAAGCCCCCAACTCAGGAATACTGTCGTCTTCTGACACTTGAATTGATTTTCCTGTGGCATGCTCTTCCCACATGTACTGTTGAAGAACTGCGGCCATATCTTGATGGTAAGATTTTATAATCAGTGATTAAGTTTTCAGATTCATGCAGGTACAGAAGTAATCAATGTTTCATTGCCATTTAATTGACATTAGTTATTTAGTCTGAAAATAATTTGTTTGATTATGAAGAGAATGATTGATTAAATTATGTTAATTGAATAAACTGAATTGATTGATTTGAAATACTTGTCCATGTAATTTCACCCATTTTACATAGAATTTGAAATGTTGTTTTGTTTACCTTGCAGTTTGTGATATGCAAACAGATCCCAAGGTCTTCCATTTGAAATGTTTATTAGAAGGCTCCATATTTAAAGAGCTAGGAGAGACACAGATGGCTATACAGGTTTGTTTTTCCTTATTCATTTTTCTGTAAATCACACCAAATTATGACCAGCATAGATTCAGATCTGCTTTCAGTGGACTGATGGATCAGAGTTTACACAAATCAGTGTCTTTTGTGCATAGGCCAGATCAACTGGCAGATAATTTTCTGCACTGATTTGAGTCTACACAGATCAATGTGTACACAGCTTACACCTATAAATGCTGTCACAGTGGACTGGTAAATCTGTAAAGATCAGGGTCTACAGAGATTAAGGTCTACCAAGCATAGACCCAGATCTGCTTGACTGGCAGATGAAGTCCTGTACAGATCTGCTTGACTGGCAGATGAAGTCCTGTACAGATCTGCTTGATGGGCAGATGAAGTCCTGTACAGATCTGCTTGACGGGCAGATGAAGTTCTGTACAGATCTGCTTGACGGGCAGATGAAGTCCTGTACAGATCTGCTTGACTGGCAGATGAAGTCCTGTACAGATCAGTGTCTATGCATCATAAATGTGATCAGCTGGCAGATCTTGGTCTACACTTCTCTTAAATCTTAAGTAGAATAGACAGCATGGTCACTGATATACCAGCCCAGTATGTAATGGCAGATTTAGCTCCATACTGCTTTCAATTTGGTGTGCATTATATACCAGTACATATGGTACTGGAATCGCAGTGAAATCCATGTATGATCATTATTAATTAAGAAAGATTGGCTTTATTTTTTAGGTGCTTTGATTTTATGGAAATGAATTGGCCGTTGTACTTAATTGATGGGAGTGGAATGATTTCGTTGTTGTTTGAGACGTTGTCTAAAATTTGTGGGTTGGTGAAAGAAGAGGTTGAGCTCTAACTTAAAGAGTCCTTTAACATAGTCTTTGTAAGTATGGAAATCATTGTAACTATTAAACGTTGGGTGTCACTAAAGCAATACTTTTACAAAAACTCTCATATGCAGAGAGAGAAAAAAATCATATAAAAATGTCTTCTTAATGATTTGTCATGACATAAACTAGTACTCTGAGAAAACATTTTGTTGGCACATTCTTTTGGGCAACATACAAGTTGGTTTCTTTCCAAGATAACATATTGTTCTCAATGTGATGTTCATTTACTATCAGTGGTGTGTTCAATTACTGTCAGTGGGGTGTTTCATATACATTGAAAAAATCAAAAGTAGTTCAAGTATCTCTTTTCATTGTAACAGAAACTTTATGAAACTTAAAATTCTCTTTATTTGTCAAAATTACTTTCATAACATAGTTTCTTTTCACAGTAATGATATCTGACCTGTTGCAAAGGATCACAAGTCTCACAGAGTAAAAGATAATTATTCTGGATTTCTCAGCTAACCATATATCTTGCCATAGAAGAAGCTGTCTTGTATTTGCATTCTGGGAATTGATCTGTGTTGTAATCAACATGACTGATGGCCTGAATGTTTTATAATGTATGATATGATAAAACTTTTAAATAATGTTACTAATTTACTTTCAGTGTTTGGATGAGTCCATTGCTAGACATCAGGGTTTAAAAGATGACTATCATATACCAGCATTTGCTCATTTTGAGCTAGCCTCAATCTACATGAAGGATCCTCAGGTATGCATTAATAGTCATATTTTAAACTTTTGTAATGAATATTGTTGAGTGAAGCATAACACAGTCTTCCTACTGCAAGTTGTTTGTTGATCCATAAGGTCAGTTAAACTGATGATATACCCATTGTTCCTTGTGCTATTCAAGTCATTTATCTACACTTGCTGTTATCACCATTGAAAATATACAGTACTTTTCAGTGACAATTTGAATCTGATCAATGCCAGGAATAGGGATAGGTGTTGTTGGTTTTAAGTGATATTTAACACATTGGCAATTTAATGCATCATTCGCTGTATCATTCGCTGTATCATTCGCTGTATCATGCTGAGGAAATGGGAACACTGTGACTTTCATGAAGGATACACTGATGCAATTGACTTTGACTGGCCTGAGTGGGCATCAAATCTACAACTTTTGAATTACAAGTCCAACACTACTGAGTTATCATGGCCCGCTCCATTACAAGTCCAACACTACTGAGTTATCATGGCCCGCTCCAGGAAGAATGTATATGGCCATAATATATAAGAAAAACGTATATGGATGTGTATGAGGATAATACATCATAAATGTTTAAAAAATATTGTCTAAATATTACATTATAGATAGGGTAAGACATTGCCCCTTTATTGTCTGAATATTACAGATAGGGCAAAACCTTGCCTTTTTATTGTCTAAATATTACATTATATATGGGGTAAGACAATGCCCCTTTATTGTCTGAATATTACATTGTAGATATGGTAAAGACAATGCCATTTTATTGTCTGAATATTACATTATAGATAGGGTAAGACAATACCCCTTTATTGTCTGAATATTACATTATAGATAGGGTAAGACAATGCCCTTTTATTGTCTGAATATTATGTTGTAGATAGGGTAAGACATTGCCTTTTATTGTCTGAATATTACATTGTAGATAGGATAAGACATTGCCCCTTTATTGTCTGAATATTACATTATAGATAGGATAAGACATTGCCCTTTTATTGTCTGAATATTACATTATAGATAGGGTAAGACAATGCCCTTTTATTGTCTGAATATTACATTGTAGATAGGGTAAGACAATACCCCTTTATTGTCTGAATATTACATTGTAGATAGGGTAAGACATTGCCCCTTTATTGTCTGAATATTACATTGTAGATAGGGTAAGACATTGCCCCTTTATTGTCTGAATATTACATTATAGATAGGGTAAGACATTGCCCCTTTATTATCTGAATATTACATTGTAGATAGGGTAAGACATTGCCCCTTTATTGTCTGAATATTACATTATAGATAAGGTAAGACAATGCCATTTTATTGTCTGAATATTACATTGTAGATAGGGTAAGACATTGCCCTTTTATTGTCTGAATATTACAGATAGGGCAAAACCTTGCCTTTTTATTGTCTAAATATTACATTATATATGGGGTAAGACAATGCTCCTTTATTGTCTGAATATTACATTGTAGATATGGTAAAGACAATGCCATTTTATTGTCTGAATATTACATTGTAGATAGGGTAAGACATTGCCCTTTTATTGTCTGAATATTACATTGTAGATAGGGTAAGACATTGCCCCTTTATTGTCTGAATATTACATTGTAGATAGGGTAAGACATTGCCCCTTTATTGTCTGAATATTACATTGTAGATAGGGTAAGACATTGCCCCTTTATTGTCTAAATATTACAGACAGGGTATGTCCTTTATCAAAATGCTAGTTGTTTGTTCCCAAGTCACTTTTCTCATGATGTTAAAATATTTTACACAATACAAACATATTAGCATCTATGAAACTTAGCCAAAAATGTATGTGTGAAATTTTATTTTGGTTTGTTCAACTAAAGAAACCTTCTTTCTTGCTGAAAGACAACATAAGAGTTGAGGTTGGAGTTTTCAGAGGAAACATTTCACACAAAATACATAGTTTTTGCAATTGTAGGTTGGGCAAATATTCTCCTGGAGGCCTAAAAAGAAAATCAAATCATTTTTCAAAACTTTACCCCCACCCCCCATATGAGGGTGAGGAGACTAATTTGCTGGACCATTCTGACCCTGCTATGGAGAGAAATGAAATTAGCTTCAAGACAGTAATTGAGGTTATATATAGAATCTTGCCACTTTAGGAATGCTATCATCTTCCTGCATTTAGTACCTCCTGTAAGTCAAGGCAAGATGGAGGCACATCCAGAGCAGACTAAGCAAGGCCAGAAATGTATTCCAAGGTGTGAACTGTGTATGGAGATAAGCACAGTATGGTATCTGCACCAAGCTTAAGTCGTACCAAAGCTGGATCTTATCCATGCTACTATATGGCTAGGAGTGCTGGTGTATGAAATAGTATGATACTGCCAAGCTCTCATCCTTCCACAGTAAGTACAGTCAGGGTAATGGTGGACACTGAAGATGACAAAAATAGGTATCTGTCCTTTCACACTTCGCCTGAATCATTGAAATTTGCAAAAAGTATTGGGTATATCTTGCCGAGAATTCATGATCACAGTAATTCTAGTGCCTTTTTTCTCAGTTACCTGCTACATTTTCACCTTTCTCGTACAAATCACTTTCTGATGTCCACTATATAAAGGTAATGAGTTCGGAGTTTGGATAAGGCATAACAGCAGTTAATAGGTCCTCTCCATTCACCTACAAAGAGGATATACAGGTATTTAATGATACATCCAAGTTGACAAAGTTTCTCATCACCTAAGCCTCCCATTAGCCATCAGTGACTTTTCATTCCTCCCACCTAACACTTTGGTGGCCTAAGTCGTTAGAGCATCTTGCCTCGGATGTAGGTGGTCATAGTTTCAAATCCCAGCCAAGTCATACCAAGATTTATAGAAATGGTGCAAGCAGCTGCATCGTTTTGCTCTCAGCATGACGAAGTTAGTGTTAGGATTAATCAGCCTTTGTATCAGGATAATGTGATTGGGTGAGACATGAAGTCACATGTCTGCAGCATGATGCGCCAGTGTTAGACATCACTATAAACTGGTACATTGCAGACATCTTAGCATTATGACAAATCGGGCTTCAAAAGCAAAGTTGTGAATGCATGAATCTTGGCAGTGGCCCAAATTAAGTGAAAGGAGTGGTATGACTATGGAACAGTGTGACTGCAATGAAGGCCCCCAATTTACATCACTATAAACTGCTTCATTGAAGACATCTTAACATTATCACTGAAAATTGTTAAATGTATGTTAAAAATCCAAATCACAAACACACATACACACACTCCTCTCAATTACTTTTAGCCATCCGGTGTGTACCACTCACCCCCTCTTTCATCATACTTGGATGGAGTTAGTCTCAAAAGACATTTCAAAGAGGATGAAAATTTAATTCAGGCATCACCCTCATTCCATTTAATGCCAGAGACTCCAAACATTAAATGTTGAATGCTACAAAGCATTGTTCATGTCTGACATCATTTGGCAATGTTGAATGCTGCAATGCAATGTCAATGTTAACATCATTTGGTAATGTTAAATGCTTCAAGGCAGTGTGAATGTCAACGTCATTTGGTATTGTTAAATGTTTCAAGGCAGTGTGAATGTCAACGTCATTTGGTAATGTTAAATGCTTCAAGGCAGTGTGAATGTCAACGTCATTTGGTAATGTTAAATGATACAATGCTCTGTTAATGTTAACATTAATTTTTATATCTATGCACTTCTCTCTCCCTCTCTATTATTGATCAGCAATGATCCTTTTGGGGTTTTGACTAATACAGACTTCATATGTTTGCAGAAGAGAAGACTTTTAATGGCCTATATTAGATTTTATTTACATGCACTGGGGTAAAACAGGATGCATTTCAAATGTGTCTGAAATGTATTTGAAACGACACCTTTTGTGCTAGAGGTATTTTACCTTTTGTTTTTTTACATTGCAAAACAGGAAAATGTCTCAGGTTTATTTAGTATGATCCGAGTCACTAGATTGTTGTGGGACTTTTCTGTGTTTGTCATTTTGATGTCAGTACTTGCTTCCGTGAAGAGTCTTTTCTTAAAAATAGGTTGGGGGTTTTTTTTGTGCAGTTTATTTCTATTTTTCAATAAATAGGATAAGAAATATTTGACATCCAGTATATTTGGTGAGGTTGGTCCCAGGATGAACCACGAATCCATGGGAAATTCCAAGCAGGCTTTCTGATATACCTGCAGTGGTTAAGCCAAGACTCATGATTTACACAGACAGAGGTGAGGTGTAAGTGATTTGTAAAGGCAGTCACCTTCGACCTCTAACACTAACCAACAATCCTTTGTTAACGAAAATAAGTGAAAATGTTACAATGAAAAACTGTTTGCACTTGCACTAATTAGTTACTAAAGAATAACTCTATATATATATATATATATATATATATATATATATATATATATATATATATATATATATATATATAATGTGTGTGTGTGTGTGTGCCATCATAAGATTAATGTTTTCTCTTTTTTTCACAGACTGTTCCCAAAGCCAAATCACTTCTGCAGAAAATAAAGGTAGGTTTAGCATCACAGGTATATATATACAGTAACACTGCCAACAAATTGTGTATTGACTGGAGACTAGATAATCATCATATGGTATGTGTGAGAATTGGGTGTCTGGAGACTAGATACTCATCATATGGTAAATGTGAGAATTGGGTGTCTTGGATACTAGATAATAATCATACAGTACATGAGAAAATTAGGTGTCTGGAGACTAGATAATCGTCATATGGTACGTGTGAGAATTGGGTGTCTGGATACTAGATAATCATTATTCTTTATAGCAATGTACAGTCTGCATATCGCCCTTGCCACAGTATTGAAACTACTCTTCTGAAAGTATTTAATGACATTTTCTCTGCTTCGAAAAGCAGAAAGATTACAGTCCTCACCCTCCTTGATTTGTCTGCAGCATATGGCACAATAGACCATGATATATTACTTCACAATGTCCAGCATGTATTTGGCATTCAGAATACAGCCTTACAGTGGTTCAAGTCCTACTTAGTAAACAGGACACAAATTGTATATGCAAACAGAATACACTGCAGCCCAGTTGATATAAGTTGTCATGTTCCACAGGGGTCTGTTCTTGGACCTGTTCTCTTCAATCTATACACTCAGCTCATCTCAAGTGTCATAGATCATCACCCAGTGTCTCACCAATTGTACGCTGATGACACCCAAATATACAAGTATAGCCACCCAACTGAAATATTTTGTTGATGCTACCATCCAAGGAGTAGAGAGGTGCGTTCTGATGTGAAATCATGGATGACATGTAACAAACTGCAGATAACTCATGGATGACATGTAACAAACTGCAGATAAAAAATAATGATAAAACTGAGGCCATTCTGATCACAACACAAAGACTTTCTCATTCACATCATTTACCTCGAACAATAAATATTAGCAGCACCAACATTAAATTCACACAGACAGTATGAAACCTAGGTATTACTTAAGACAGTACTTTCACATTGCACCAACATGTCATGAACATATATAAGGTTGCATATCTTGAGCTGAGATGCATCAGCTCCATTCGCAGATATCTTTCAGTTGATGCCACTAAAACACTTGTGTGTTCATTAGTAATTTCAAGATGACTATTGTAACTCAATTCTGTCTACTCCAGAAATTTCAAAACACAGCTGCTCGGATCATCTTTCGAGTACCATGATCAGATCACACCTCCCCAGTGCTCTGTACCCTACACTGTCTATCCATTCGAACCAGAATCAAACACAAAAGTTGTTCTCTGTGCTATGTTTCACTGACGGACTCAAGTCCAACGTACTATCTGGCCTCACCAATGTGTAAAGACCAGCAAGATACTTATGCTCCTCTTCTGACAATCGTATACTCATTGTTCCCACTATGAAAACGAAGTCATATGGTCGTTCTTTTGCATACCAGGACCCAGCAATGTGGAACTAATTGCCCATTGAAATTAGACACAAAGACACAGTGACCCATTTCAAGAGTGCTCTTAAAAACAATCTTTTTCGACTGTAAGAACAAACTTAAAGACCTAATAATGTTTCGTACCTCAACTATTTTCAGCATTTTTTTTTTTGTTTTCCAATTTCATGGGTTTTTTGTTTTTATTTTTGTTTTTCTCTAGTTATATCATTATAGATGTTGTAAAGTCCTTAGAACTTTTAAAGATTAGGCGCTATATTAAATCCTCGTTATTATTCTTATTATTACTATTATTATTATTATTATTATTATTATTATTATTATTATTATTATTACTACAGATCATTAGGGACTAAAACAACTCATAAGGACTGAGTTACCTGAAACAGCATGGCTTCCACTTTTTCAAACACAACATAGGCAGGCATTTATGGGGACCAGTCTAACCCATATTCTGCCTCAAGACACTCATCTGTTATGATGACCAACATAGTCCCTCATGCTCCAACATATATTGCTTTGCAATATCTTGACACTTTGCCACAAGACAAGACACCTTAATCAGTGATTGCTTGGAAGTCATGGTTTCTAATTCAGGGTGCACTACAGGTTTAGTGAGTGGCAGATTCATCAGTCTTCACCAGCTGAGTCACAAGCATTACAAAAGACCTTAGCCTCACCACATGCAGTGTTTTATCTACCCATGCACCATGCGTCAAATATGCAGACTTTTCAGATTTGACATAAAAATTGTCAACAGTACATAAATTTGACACACCCTAATGTTATATTTTGTAGGCATGGTACAGTTTCGTAAATTAGCTCTTGGCAAAGTTCTTAACTTCAAACTATGGTTTGACTTTTTCAGCTATTATTGTTTACTATTTAAAGATATGGATAGTGAAATACCAATAGTCAGCTAGGAAGAAGAGCTAGCCTATCATAGCAGTAAACACATGGGTTTGGGGCAAGTAGAATATCTCAAAAATGATTTGGATGACAAATATTTTCAATTGCATCAGCCTGTTTAGTACACACTGTTTTGCAGAATAGTCATCTAGGAAATATGACTTGTGTTTGCACTGTGAGCATACATGGTGTCAAAAATGACCCTCGGAAATTGCATGTATAAATTTGGGGTTGGGGTGCATAAACTTCGGCTATGAACTGCCATTGACATCGGATGCGGGAGGTCATGGGTTTGATCCCCAGCCAATTCATGCCAAAGACTTATAAAAAATTATACTAACAACTGCCTCGCTTGGCACTCAGCATTAAGAGGTTAGTGTTAGGACTGGTCATCTAGGTGTCAGGATAATGTGACTGGGTGGGACATCATGCTTCATGTCTGCATCATGATGCCCCAGTGCTAGACATCACTATAAACTGCCACACTGCAGACATCATAGTGATACGCTTGTTAAAGTTACATTAAAATTCCAAATCACACACACACAATATAGGTATCTAGAAACATGGACCTTTTTTACCTCACTTAGTCTTGTGTGTTTGATTTTTAATGATTTTTTTTATACTAGGTCACTGGTTGCGGCATTAAATTTGTACAAAGGAACTGGCATCTTCTAACAATCACCACCAGTACATAAATTGATGCACCCCAATGTTATGTTATGCTTATTAACACAAAATATATGTTTGCTCTACTTTTTTGGCTAGATTACAACTCTCCCAAACAGGGAAAACATGCGCACATCAGTTTCTAATGATGATATCATAATAAATAGGGTTACAAGTTCGTATAGAGCCTGGAGCTGATTTTATGTGACCTGTAACTGTCACATCATTTGTAGCAACAGGATCTTAGAATCATATAATCACCACACACAAGAAATGGCAGAAAAAAAACACGTGATTTAAAGTGATTCTCATGAGAAACTTTTTTATGTGCATCCTTGTCAAGCAGCCAAGCAACAATTTCCATTCATTCAATTGTATTTTTACATTGTTCCAAGATACTGTGAGTGTATGAATGGTGTCCAAGTCTAACAAATTAAAATAGATTTAAAACAAATGAAAATGTCATCTGGACCGTGCTTTTACAACCGATCGTTGATAATAGTATTGTTATTAAATCAGTGGAGCCTTCATCATCTAAAGATGAGGTACTGGTTAAGATTAAAGGTAATTTTGTGCAGCTATTGTTGAAAATGTACAGCTGGCTACTTTTTCAAAACAGAAGTTCAGTCTAGTGAAGAATGTGACAAAGATGCCTTTATGTTTTGTTATATGTTCAGAAACTAGTTTTTAAAAATTCCACATCTAAATGTTCAAAAAACAATAACATGCAGAATAGTACACTGGCAAGGCATTACAAGAACACAAACTGCTGATTGAATGTCCACAACACAGGCAGATTTTAATGCAATTTTACAAAGAAGACACAGCAGTGAAAGTGCTACTTAAGTGTGTACATTGGCTGAGTGTAGACAACATCCCTTTTTAAAATAAAAATCTATTCCAAATTCACTACTTGATATCTGAAGAATTTGATGCCATTGGCATTTTGAAGAATTCTGGCACTCAGTTACTACCTGTTCAGAGGTACTGGAGAGCCAATCAAACGTTGTTGAGGATAATTTTTATAGGTGACCTGAAAAATTCATCACGTATGACAGCAGTGGCAGATGAAAGCACTGACATATCCAACAAAAAATGCCTTGTCACATTAGCTCAAATTATTTCTGATATGAAACCACCAAAAAGATTTTTAGCAAATATAGAATGTTCAGATGCTTCTTGCAAGGGAATTGCCTTATTGGTTTTAGTCACATTTTATAACTAATAATTTTGTTGTGAATTTAAGCAATATAATGATGTTTTTAAAAACTGCTTAAGACTGATCATCATAGGTTTGGATTTTTGCCTTGATGTGTAAAATGACTTACATGAAGCCATTTGTAGATAAAACACTGCACATGTAACCAAGATGATGCTTGTTCTCAGGTGACGTAATTAATTCTAGATTATCCGAGGACATGGGATGATTCAGTTATTGAGCCTCCATTGAGAAAGTTTATGCCTTTGATCTCCAGAGTTTTGCCTTCCATCTCCCACTCATCAACCACCTGGATCACAGTTCCAGCACCTGTTACTCTTATGATGAAAAAGTTGGGTCCAGTTTCACTTATTTCTGTAGTCTGGGAGGGTTATGGACATTTTGACCCGCCTTTATCATTAGTTTGTGGGTGGTTCTATCTTTGCCGTACACCAGTATTTCATTTAGAAACCCCAGCAGTTAGTGGTTATATTGCTGCTTTAAGATGACAATGCCACATTTCATAAGTATGGATCTGATGTGTGCAATATCGTTAACAGTGGCTTTTATGTTGGACATGGTCTCTATGGCTGTCTTCCGCAGCTCATCATCTCCCACTCTGAATACCTCAGGGCAAGCATTGGAGTTAGACTCCAGAATAGCCTGAGTACTAAACAGAGCTGCTCAACACACTTTGACCAATGCCATAACCACACCAACAAATTTACAATTGGCAGCACATGGCTGAGTGCTGTCTACATCCATATTTCTAAAGGATCACCATAAAGCCAAGTTACAAGCACAGCTTTTATCCTCTAACCTTCTGTTTAAAGATTGAAGAAGTCCATACACAAGCCACCAAGGAATCATAGTTCACTCCCCTGCAACCACAGCATCGATACAGGGATACTATGGGAAATCTACAAAAGGACCCATACGCTACACATAGAACACAAACCTCTGAAAACCACCCAATTGGAGCTCCACCTATGTTAATGTGAAGGAGTGAAAATTATTCTTAGTCAGTAAAAAAGGGTTGTTTATGGTTCATTAGTAACTATAATTCAGTTTCTGTTCTTCCCAGTCTGGGGTTTTCTGCAATAATCAGTAGCACTTGATGATATTGAGATCCCCAGTCTCAGTTGTATTTGTGCTGCAATCAAGATTTGCCATTTGCCCTGTATGGATCTGATGACTTCCTTTACATTTCTGTTTATCTAAATTAAGAGAGAAAGAAAATGACTGGAATTGTGTTTTTCTCCCTCACAAAGGTAACTCATATTTGGCATCAGCTATCAAAACAGCTTATCAGTCTCTCACTGAAATCTTGTGTTCATGGTAATCAAAGTCAATGAGGTTAGGGCTACTGCTGCATCTTGAGCCATTCGTAATCTTTATCTGAATGATGTCATGAAAGCTGCCTTTTAATTGTCTCACTCCACCATTTCTTCATTGAACCTTCAATCATTGCTGTACCAGAGTGTTTGTTTATATTAAGACCAGTTGTGACAGTACATTGAGTTGTCAGTTCATCTTTCAGTCTGCAACAGAGCACCCTACTGACAGCAGATTTAAGTTCTCTTTGAAATCTTTAAATCACCAGCTTCCCATTGTATTACTGCTGTTCAGATGTGTAGGTGGACATGTACTCATTTTAATTCTGTAATATTTGTTTATCCGTCTGTTACCAATTTGTTTCACGCAATAACTTAAAGTTATCCAATATCTTCAGTTAACAAATTATGTGGATGGCTGGCACATAGGGGAAGAAAAAAAACCCATCAAATTTGGGCTGAAAAGGTCAGCTGTCAGGGTCACTGTGGCTGAAAGAAGGAATCAGTTTCTACACAATAACAATAGTTCTCCACCATCTACAGCTACCAAATATTACAGATATCTTGCATACACACACACACACACACACACACATACATACATACATCAGTTTTAACTCCGATGATTAAAAGTCAAGGACTGGATGACTACAAATGGCACAGTAACTAGAATTCTTTCTTCTGTATGGTTACCAGACTTTGTGGATGGTTAACACTTAACGCAAGAAGGAAGCCTACTGAATTTAGAGTAAAAGGGTCAAGGACATTGTGACTTAAAGAATAACATGGTTTCCACACAATAGTTCTGCATGATTTAATTTTTCCTTCAGAATAGCTTGTACTTAGTGTAAGGGTGTAAAAAAAACACAAGCATCAAGCTGACCCTGAAAGAAGAAAAATGTTTTCAGCACAAACATTTAAGTTATCTAGTGGTAGGGAACTAATGACCATGGGGCAGGCGGGAAATGTTCAATTCTGAGGTTGTTTTTTTTATTCCCCTAAATGGAGGAGCTTATCTTCAACTTGAATGAGAACACAAAAAGAGATAGCAATGCCATGTAATAATAGACAGACATAATTAACATTAATTTAACTCCTCCAAAACTACATTCTCTATGAGCATTAAGTATGAAGCTGTGAGAACCATGCCTGTTTAAATAGGTCAGATTACAGCTACATGTTACAGACAGATATCAGAGTATTGAGAAAGTTTAATTTTTCCAGAAGATTTTTGGAAATATTGTTTACAAAAAATGATCTCCAAATAGTTCTGTTCAATTTTGTTGATTTAATGTACTGTTATTTCGTAATGTTTTACACATAATGGTAATTAATTATGGGATCTATTTTAATCTTAATAACACTATATGTATCCGCTAGCTTGTGCATTAACGTGATTTCATATAAATGTAATTTAAACTTTTTTAGTAAAGACTAAAAACAATGAAATTGTTTGTCTAAAAGAAAGAAATTAGGATTTATGAATGGTTAAAATTAATGGTACAAAGTTAATTATGTATATTTCAATGAAAATGAACGGTAATGAAACTAAAATTTTGCGTTATCTGATTCAGAGTTGTGTGACCACTCTTGGAAAATACAACTGTTGCAGACGTCAGGGGTTAGCAGTTAGGGTTTAATGGGATATCTTAATGCTACTGAATTTATGTATATTGTTTAATGGGATATCTTAATGCTACTGAATTTATGTATATTGTTTAATGGAATATCTTAATGCCACTGAATTTATGTATATTGTTTAATGGGATATCTTAATGCTACTGAATTTATGTATATTGTTTAATGGGATATCTTAATGCTACTGAATTTATGTATATTGTTTAATGGAATATCTTAATGCCACTGAATTTATGTATATTGTTTAATGGGTCATCTTAATACCACTGAATTTATGTATATTGTGCTATTGACTGTATCTATAGGGTTTAATGGGACATCTTAATACCATTGAATGTATGTATAGGGTTTAATGGGACATATTATTGCTCTTTATGTATGTATAGGTAGGGTTTACATGTATAGGGTTTAATAGAACATTTTAATGTTATTATATATATGTGTTGGGTTTATTTGGAGGACCAATTTTAGTGGTTTTCGTTGTTGCCACAAACCACGAATTTAAATCCCCAACAAAAGCAAGTCACTTTGGATGATTCTTGCCCCCCCCCCCATGCCCGTTTTCTTAAAGTGTTTCAATCCTAGAGATTTAACACAGCTACTTGAATTTCATAAATCAAGATCAATACTGCAATTTGGTATTTAAATATTAGCTTTTACTTGTTTGTTTTATTTTTTAAACCTTTTGAGCAAGAATTATAAATCATTTTATATTGTTTCAGTGCACACATTTGATTAGGTACTGTATCCAGTAGCTGTAATTTTACACACACTGCCTTAAATCAATATGTAAAGTAAGTAAGGATAGATGGAAAATATAGAAAAAGCAAAAGGTATTCAAGCAAGCTAAAATTTAAAGAAAATAAATACAAAATAACAGTACATGTATATAGAAATGAAATTTAATGCTTATTCAAGTCAATTCTTCATTCGAATACAACTGTTATTTAAACATTTAAATCCTTCTTAAAACACATATCATTTTCTCCGTGCATTTTTAATCCAAACTTGATGGACAGTAGTTTAAGTAAGAGATCATTCATGTGTACTTTAATAACTGATTGGTCTGGCTTTGTTGGCTGCATCAGCTTTCTTTGATGTTGAACACTCAAATGAAAACATGGCAAAACAGATTAATCTTGACGGGTGTTTTATTTGTGTGCATAAAGATCAAAGTATTGATTTAGTATTGTTGGCTGCGTCAGCTTCCACTGATGTTGTTCACTTGGTCAAAAACACAGTGTAAGTATTGAACTTGCCAGGTCTTTGATTTGTACTCATACAGGTGGTAGTATTGCTTTAAACATTAATGTGACCGTCGTTTGCGCTGGCAGTTTTATTTTTTTTTATTCTTTAATTTGGATAATTGTAGAGGTTAAACCATGAAATTAAATACCTACTACTAATATGCAAACGTTGATATGCAAGACCACAAATTTAAGTACCCACAAAAATGCCATTTTTTTCTTCTTCAAAACCATGAAAATTTAGCCCAACAAAAATAAATGATACTACAGTATCTTAGTGATATTATATGTATGTAAAGAGTTCACATGTATAGTGTTTAATTGAATTTTTTTAATGTATTTATAGGGATTAATAGGACATCTTAATGCCTCTGTGTGTGTGTGTGTGTGTGTGTGTGTGTGTGTGTGTGTGTGTGTGTGTGTGTGTGTTTAATATTACACAATCCTTGGAATATAGTGCCTGTTAAGTTTAGGCATACAAAGAAGAAGATAAAGAAAAAGAAGGTAAATTATTTGTTCCAAAAATAAGCGTTTAAAAGAGTCCAAGACCTCAGCAGGAAAATCGTCATGTGGTGCATTATAGGGAAAATATATTTTTCCTGAGTATGCTTGTATGCCACAGATTATGAAGATGAGTTTGTTACTAACATAACATTATAAAACACTATTTTTTTTCTGTTTTATATTTCAGGATCAGTACAAAGATTATGACTTTGAGAACCGTTTAACAGTTCGAGTGAATAATGCCCTGAAAAAGCTCAAATCAAAAGCTTGAATCAATTGGAGGAACAAGGGATGTCAAAAATGAAAATGACTCAAATCAGGGAACAGTACATTGGATTTTAGTGAGAGGAAAATAAAAAAAACTACTCCATATTGGCATGCGAAATAATTCATTTAGCAGGGACCTCGTTACTTTTAGATCACCATATGGTCTGTTTTGCTTTGCCTCTTTGTTATGAATTTTAAATACACTACAAATCTTGCTTGAAAATATTCTGATCAATCAAAAGGCTACAATTGTAAATTTTCATTAGGATTTCAAAGACCAAACTTCTTACTCAAAGTTGTTTTAGTTTTTATGATGGAGTCAGATGTTTTCATACAGGCTGTTATAACATGGAATTATATTGTTGATTCATTTTATTTTTTGCCTCACCTATGAAAAAGATTATGAAATTTGTATCCCTTTTCTGATATAGTTGTCATTGTGGTAGGAATGAATATTTAATTTTTATACTGATCTCAGATTTTGACACGCTTCATGTACAGTCATGAAACAAACATGATATTCATCATGGATAGTAGAGCATATCATGGGCATAAGAAGGTCACAGTGACCTTGAGAGAGCAAATAAGAAATCTTGTTTCTATACTGAAACCTTATTGGAAATTAACTCCCTTGTTTCAGTACTGGTAAGTATTAGATATTACCTCCCTTATTGTTTATAAACCTTTTAGCTTACATTGTTATGTTTAAACAAAAGCTCACTTGTAGCCTTAAAGTGAAGAGTTAATAATTATGAGTAACAAACTTCAATGGCTTAATGAGGCAAGATTTAGTAAAACTTTAAAAGGAATTGCAGTGGGCCTTCATTTTGGATTTCATTTTAGTGAACAATGTTTTTTCTGTATTTTATTTGTTATGTTCCCTGTGAATATCAAGATGTGTATAACACTTACAGAGTTGCCTACATCTGCAATCTTTAGCAGAGACGCCAACAATTCCATATTGGGCAGAATTAATATGAATTTGTACAGTAAATCTTCATTCTGAATTGATGAAAATTCTGGAAAATCACAATTTTGAAGGATACACTTTTAAACAAAAGTTTTCTGTATGGATATAAGTAAGAAGAAAGTATTTAAGCACCTGTGTAACTGATTGCCTAATTGGTATGTAGAATATGATTTCTAAAATGAAATGCATGAACTGTTATAACAAGAAATCAGTCAAATAAACTGTAATTAGATGGACAAAATTGCTGCAAAAGTTTAGAAAAAAAGATAATTTGTCAGGAAAACTATTGGTTATAGTTGTTGTTTTGGCCAAAACAAATGTTGCCGTTCTGGAGGAATAGATGCACAATTTATTTCATTGGGACCTTAATTGTTAGGAACTAAGTCACGAATAAGATCATAGAAAGATGCAGTATGATTGCTTAGAAGTGTGTTACTTTTAATGAACATGTCATTCCTACTGGAATGATGAAATAGTCATACTTGTATTCTATATAAGACTGCTTATGAGTTGGTATTGCTACTTAACGCATTGTGTTAAATCATGCATCAGAATTATTCAGCTGTAACTGTCTTGCCTGCATAAGCACAAACTTTTTGCATTTTTATAAACAATTCAAAGGTGATTTTTTATTCTTAAGGTGATGTTATCTTCTTCAAGAATTTGTGTGTTAAACTGAAACTTTTGTATAACTAATTTCAAGATGTGTGTATCTTCTGTTTCTCCTGTGTAAGAATACTGTTTCATCATAATGCTTTTCACAGATCAGACACTGTATTCTGTAGAACACTTGTTATTTTAAAAATCTATTTAAACTGCAAACCCATCTAACTTTAAAACCTGCTTATAATTTGGAGGCAAGTCAAGTGTGAATCCATCTTTTTCTCTTCTTCAGGAAAATACCTTAAAAAAAACGTTACAGTATGCTGAACATGAAACTATCATGACCAAAATAGTTAAATGTAACGCAAACCTGCCAACCCTTATGATTTTGCTGTAAGTCTTACGAAAATGACCCTTAAATACAGAATAAATCGGAAAATACAGAATTATGATTGTTACAGTAAAATCCGGATAATTGGCTGATTCATGTTTGATTTGGGTTTCAAATTAACTTTATTTACTAGAATTAGTCACACAAGTGAATAACTTTATAACTCTGATGATTTTAACTGCAAATATTTTTTCCATTAAAAGGATCTGGATAATGAAATTGTTGCTAATATAATTTTTTTTTTTAAAATGGTGTCGAGCTACTAGTACATGTGAAAGATGAAAGGATAAATTAAACAGTTTAATAATCAGTTCAGAAAAATAGAAAAGAATATTCAGATTGTTCAGATTAAAAGCTGGAATTGAAAATTATGTTTATTAGTGTCAATTTGATTATGTCACATGGCAGGAGATAGGATTGCCATTACGTGAAATGAAGAAAACAAATTCCAAGAATTACTTCAATTTTAGATATAAGCCATTCAGACGCATAAGGTTTGGAAGTGAAGTTTATCTTACCTTACTGTAAACCAGTCAAACTAATTCAAAAAAATCTGCTGCCTTCCTGAGACAGTCTTGTTAGGATTGGCAAGTCTGGTAACCTTGTTATGTCATTCATTTTGTCTAAAATGTTTTTGTAAGTATATGAAAATTTGAAATCAGCATCATGATTTCTGCAACATCTTTTGTTAAATTTTCTTATTAAAAATGTCGATAATCTCTACTGTTGGTAGCACTACAAATTTAAGAATTAAAAATGTTTTGTCAAGTAAAATGTTTAAGTTTCATCTTTTAATTTGGTTTCACTGTAATCATCACCGGTTTAGTAAACCGTCCGTTTTCAAACACAAGTGTCAAAGTGTCGTCCAAGCCATGCATGCCAGCATTTCTCCAAACCTAAGTGCTGTGTTTTCATTTGCGACTTGGAAAGTGTTTTTTAATTTATTATTGTCAAATTAAGGTAGACATGCTTTGTATTTTCATGCTTTTTATGGTTTTTGTTTCCAATCTAGTAAAGAAGGTATAATTTTTTTTTTATTGGTAAAAGGCATGCAGACTCTGACCATAAATGAGTTAGTGGTCACGTGTCAATCTCATTTCATTTCATTTCAAAACTCATTTCATTTGACCATTTCAAATATCTGTATGTAAGATAAATTAACTTGAAACTGGTTTATCATTCATAATTGTGAAGAGGATAGAAAGGGAACCAAGTGGAAGGCATGCTCATTAGTGTCATAGATCTCGTAATGGAGAAGCAAGTCCCAAAATTTTGCATTGAATTTGACAGTCTTGAGTTGTCACTGAGGTTTTCTGGAGGATGAGCAAAGTATAGCAATTACTTCCAGTCATCTGATAACATACATATTTCATCTGATAACATACATATTTCATCTGATAACATACATATTTCATTCATAAAACAATGAAATTTAAAAAAAAACCACCAAAATGTCAACATTGTTTCTCTAAATAATTGTCCATATTTCTTTCCAAAAACAGATTCTTGATCTGATCTGAACCAATCACATGCAAAAAATGCAGTGATGTTAATATACAAAAATTTTGCTGATACACTAGTGTTGTGTATTAAAACCTGTTTCAGAGATTGGTTAACTTGAAAACAAAGGTAATTTTAACAGAAAAGTGAACATTAGAAAGAGCCATTTATTTACAGTTATTCCCAGCACAGTGTCTATATGATTAATCAATTACTGTCAAGTTTCTTCCCTTTATAATTTTTAACAAGTACATCTGTTATTTAAACCCTAGCTTATGCAGTGGTCTCTGTTTTTGGACTCCACTTTTGCATGAGTTATCAATGGAGAGGTGTACTTTACATTGAACTTAAAGATTATGCTAAATTCCAACTGTATCTTGTAACAGTTTTCACTGAAATGGATCTTAACTTTTCCAGAACTGGAGAATTATTTTATAAAGTCACTGACTTTCACAGTGCCATGGTCATCAGCTGTGGGTTATCATATATGATACTTTCATGGCAATTATTTGTGTTGTAATTGTATCAAACCTTTTTGAGATCTAGATATAGTCTCTGTGTTATATTCTTTTGAAGATGAGTAAATACATTTTAGGGTTTTTTTTTGATAAAGTACTTATTTTACATTTTCACAGACCAAATCTTACACATGTTAACTGTATTAATGCATGTATATAAACTTAAGTTAAATGTATTAATATTTGTATATAGACATAAGTTAAATTTATGAATATGTGTATATAGCTATAAATTAAATGTATTATTACATGAATTTTCTAGATACAAGTGAAATGTATTAATATGTGTATCAAGATAAAGTTAAATTTAATAATACATATATATATATATATATATATATATATATATATATATATATATATATATATATATATATATATATATTCTTGAGACAATCAATAGGGACCATTCAGTTTGATCAGTGTGTGTGTGACTAGCACAGACATGTTGAATTTGGAGCTGATTAAAACTTGAGGCAAGTTTCACAGTATGATGAAAGTGACAGTATTACAGACCATAATTTATGAAGTAAGTTTAAATTTTGACTGTTATCCTAATTATAAAATTATATATGAAATGTATTTCACAATATTTGGGGAAAAAATCATTACAGCCAGTTATTTGAATGTAAGAATGATTGGAAGGACATTTTGAGCAATTTTTTAGTAATTTGCAGTAGCTTATAAATTTTAAGGATCGGCTGGCACCCCACATAATTGGCATCCCACATAATTGGCACCCCTCATCTCAGTGGTACTCATTTTTAGTAAACACTATTTCTGTCTATCCATTAATACTTGTAACTACCAGCAATCCTGACACATAATTTGATGCCATTTAATTAATGAATTGCCTATTACACCTCAGTGTACCATTTCAAGGATTACTCTTTTCTTGTCCAGTATTGATTGTCCTTTTTCCAAAAATGTTCTGATCTCAACTACAGCAGATCATTGTAACCATTCAACTTTGATGCAATTTGATTTATACTGTGTCTCTTAGATGTACCTTGGGCGGGAGGGGGGGGGGAGTTCTCTTTAACCTTGGTTTGTGGATAAAGTTATGACCATTTACAATGTAACATCTTCATGTGGAATGTTTCTTCTGACATCCATAGAAGAACCATTTTTTGCAGTTTGGAATGAACATTGTCTCATTGACCTTAATACAGCTTTTATATATTCTTGTCTTATCAACACAATTTTTGGATTAAGTTGTGGCCCTTGACAATAAACTTAACATTCTCACATGGGATGTTTTGAATAATTGACATAGTTCAAGAACCATTTCAACATATTCTGATGCAATCTGATATGAACATTACCTCATACCCTTAACTGTATCATTTTTGAGTTAGGTTTAGTCCATTTGGAAAGAGTTATGGCTCTTGTCAAGGTAACTTTGTTGCTGCAGTGCTTGCAATCCATGTTAACGAAGGAACTATTCAGATTGTTTTGAATCTGGTAAGGACGTTGTCTTTTATCTGTTGTTAAGGGTTTTATCTTGTCAACACCATTTTAGTCACATCTATTGCCTATTCTGATGCAATTTGATGTGAACATTCAATAATAGACCAAAGTGTATTTTATTGGACCTTTCATTTTGGTGGAGTGAAGGCCCTTGCCAATCAACTTCATATCCTTGTATAAAATGTTGCTTGTATTGATTAGTCCTTGAAGGAGATGAATTTCAGTTATGCCATATTCCATTATTTAGAGGAATCATTGCCCCTGCATGGCCATGTTCTTTTAACTTTGGTTCTCCCACACAGATTCCTCGCTTTGAAGTTCCAATGGAGCAGATTGGGGTAATCTATCCTTTATACATACATGACAACCATTACGCTTTTGGCGTAATCATTACGCTTTTTTTTCACTAAATTACGCGTAAACATGTATAGATTATGCTATCCACCTTCCAAAAAATCAATTATTTGTTTTCTTTTTTTTTAATAACATTCCATTAATCCCTCAAACCGTATTTTAGAAAAGACTGCTTTTACATAACTACAATATAAGAGTATGCTTGTCCGTGGACTTACGTGCACTTTCCTAACAGTATCATGTTCTATATATAGCAAACCATGTTTTACTTTCAAAGTTTAGACCTCAAATTCTATTTATAACATCTGTATGACTTAGTGAGGAGAGAACAGACTGGTTTTCTAATTGTAATCTTTACGTGCATATTTTTTGTTCTAATTCATATTTACTGCAGAACCAGTTTAAAGGTATTTGGCGCTAAAAATTATAATTTATTGTAGTCATTGCATATATGAGAGCAAAATTATCTCCTTTCAAAAATTTCACAGATGGATCAGAAAAAGGCAACAACAAAAAATAATAATCCTCTAAATTTGAAGACAACGTGGAGCATCACGTGACATCTATTTCAGGCTGTGTGGAAAGAATTTTAATATTTGGTGCTAAAAGTCTTATGATAACTTCTAGTCGATGTGTGTGTAAAGCCAAAAGTGCTACATATGAAAACTTGAAATAGTAATGGATGTTAGAAGACTAGAGGGGCAAATAATTTTTGTTTGGTTGAAATTTTAGCATGTTATATGTGGATTACTCTTTTTCTGCCTGGATTCCACATTTTGACCACTTGTATTACGCTTTTTCCTCGTCAGGGGTTGGCATATATGTTTATATTTGGAATTATTTTACATCAGATTCTTGTACACAGATTACTAAAAAAAAAAGATAACTGCTGTAGCTGAACAAAATGATTCACTGTATATAATTTTGTTATTGTCGATTTTAAATGTTCTAGCTGTATTTAGATAAAAATGACCATTTTAATGCTGTCAAACATGTTACCAATATGCTCAGAATTAATAGCCAGGCTTTGGATGAATTCTTGACATTAATGACTGTTAAAGAAAGGCTAGAAAATATATATGTATTCTATATTTATTGTGTTAAAAGTGTCCAGATTATTGTTGCAGAGAACAAAGATCTCATATAGTTGTGATTAATTTTATTCATATATTTATTTATCTTCACATTGGTACATGACAAGAATTCCAGTATTAATAGATTTGTAAGAAAAGTTTATTCATATGGTTTCAACATAGATTTGTTAATTTAAGTCAAGATTTCTTTTCTCATCAAAGACTTGGACTAATTTAACACCATAATCATCACTAATGCATGTTAAATTTGAGTATCGTGGAAAATATCATATTCAAAATATCATATTCAAAATATGACTTTCCTATACATTATTTGCAGATTAAGCATTTTTATGATGAAATATAAAGCCTTACAATACTTGACTCTTCCAATGATTGTCATATGGGCCAAACAATTTCACTGTAACCATTACTACATTTAACAATATGAATTTTTGTAAATAAAATTTGTGTTTGGTGTTTGATGTTTGAAATGTAGAGTTACCAGAGTATTTATGTAATGATAAACCTGTGCCATTTTTAGCTCTGTAACAGAAGAGCTTATGGGATGGTATGTTGTCTGTCATCCATCATCCAACATCTGTCTTTCACAATTCAGAAACTGCTTGGAGGATTGCCATGAAAATTCACATTCATTCATCCTATAGTTGTTGGTCCGAAATGAAAATGGTACTATAGAGATATCCTATATGGCTGCCATCTTGAAAAACTTATTGTTGCTTCTGCTGACAATGGTTATATCAACATGAGATTTTCATTTCATGTTTATGATGGCTAGTTGGTCCTAAATAAATATGGTGCCAAGCTAACACTTACTATGGCTGCTACAGCAGCCATCTTGAAAATCATCTTATTGCTAATTCTCCAAAAGGAAAAGTGATTGATATGAGTTATTTAATAAATGACTTCTTACGATATCTGGTTGGTTCTTTATGAAAAGTTTGCCAATCTCATGTCCAACATCAATTGGAAATCTTATTATTGCTTCACATCTTGAACTAAAGGTAATATTACCATGAGATTTTTACCAGAAGCTAACTGTCATGGTTTATCATTACTCCTGTATATCAGGAGGTTTTCACTAAATGGCTTCATATGATGTTTGGTTGGTCTTATTCAAAACTAGTGCCAATATGACCCTCCAGTCATCCTGAAATTCACATTATTGCTACTTTTCCAAAATGTCCCATCATTTCAGTATTTTGCTTTTACCAACAGGCTTCATATGATGGTCCTAAATGACTGTGTGCCATTTTTGGATATCCATTATGGCCACCATTGTAACCAGCAAGTCAATTGTGTTATTGTTATTTCTGCAAAATACAAAGTCATAACAACATGGGGTTTCATCAGCAGACATTTTTACCAGTGTTATGTTATGTTGGTCCTAAGAAAAAGGTGCCACTTGTGCATACAATATATCCACTACAGCAACTAATTTGAAGAAGAAAAAAACCTAAAATATATGAGAGATCGTTTCTTTATTCAGCAGCTAAAAGGAAGAAATGGACTTTACTTTCAGTCCTGGAAAAATAATTTTGGCTAGTTAGAGAATGTTACTATGGATACTCAGAGAAAATGTATTAGCCAGGTTTCCATGGTATTGTCATGCAAGAAGTAATTCCAACTTGCAAAAACAATTAGATGCACCACTAGTCTCTATTTTCTTTCAATGGACAAAGGCCAATCTGTTTAAGGGCATTTACTTCTTGCATATTGTATGCATACTAAATGTACTGCATACACATGGTTTGTACTATGGAGCAGCCCTTGTTCTTTTACTTTATTTTAAAGTCATTGCTTTTTGTTTATGAAAAACCTGGGTTAGGTGTTTATAACAGATTCCTAAGGACCAGTCAATTTTCTTGTTACAGCTGGGATTAATGTGATCACTCCAACAGATGTGTACAGTTAAACCAACATTAAAGTCACCTATATGAAATAATTGCTTAATTACATAGTGACTTTTTTTGTAAAAAAATCCATCAATTTAAATATCAAATAAATGAATTTCTACAAAAATTATTGGAAACATGTTTATAAAGAATGATCAGTTGATGGTAGGACAAAGGTTGGTTAACTTGAATACCTACTGGTTCATGCCAGAATATTGTTGTTTGCTTATACCAGTCTGAAGGGTCAGTTCTTCCACTTTTTTAAGTTGGATGCACAAGATAGGTTTGACTGTAATTAGAGTTATTAATACAATTCTAGCTGAATATACATGTCCATATATTTAAATTCAGTCTCCATAATTTTTCCAAACTTGTATGAAATCATGTCTCAAAAGATTTTACCTCTTTGCTTATAAGTTTCTAGAGTGTTCTTAATGTAAATATTTGGATGTTTGATAATTGAAATTTTAATAAGTCATTTGTCATAATATTCCCAAACATTCTGTGATTGATTCATCGTAACCTGTACCATTTTAAATATTTGTCATCTTGCATCAGCAGGGTTGTCTGTAGATGTGGAAAGATTTTCATTGAGGTTACATTTTTAGCAAACATCGACAATGTAGAGGTAAGCTGTTGTGCTACAGTTTGTGGATATGTACACCCTGACTGAATGTATATCATTCTGGCTTGCAAGGTCCTTGGCAGCAGTGTAAAGTGGGTTTCAGAATATCAGTGGACAGGGAAAATTTATTAATGTTGGTTGAATGTTTGCTTTTAGCTGAGCTTATTTTGTACACTGTTATATAATGTATGCTGCACCTTGAATCATGAAACTAGTATTACACCAATATCACAAATACAGGTCACTGTGACCCATAATTCATGCTTAATGACTGGTCAATTCTCAAGCTACCTCCTTTATATTACTCGTTATAATGTTAAGTCACTATGATCCATACTTTGTTTCATTGCCTTGATTTCAGTCTCAAGCACTGTGTATGTCAGATTCATCAAACTTGATGATTTTATACATCCCTTTTAGTACCATACTGTGTATGTCAGATTCATCAAACTTGATGATTTTATACATCCCTTTTAGTACCATACTGTGCATGTCAGATTCATCAAACTTGATGATTTTATACATCCCTTTTAGTACCACAGTGTGTGTACCACACTTCTACATCAAAATAATGTCATTTTGACGTCTCTCTAACATTTTACTTAGATGTGTAACAAGCTACTGCATGTCTGTATTCTCAGAACTTTATCTTACATCACAGTATTGGAATCGGTGCATATAAATTCACTTTCTTCTAGAAATTCTGTACAACTTTAATCTGGTATCAATGGCAATGTATATGGGAAAAAATTTCACATAAAATTCATTGAACTAACACAAATCAGGTGTACATTGTAGCAAAATAAGATGACTAGGCACAAAGATTACTAGTAGACTAACAGATTACTGAAAATCTATCCAGTATTGTATACTCTATTTTTAATGTTAAATAGTCTTTGCACTGTCCTTAAGTTATTTAATCCATATATCTATTTACAGCATTTTACTTTCAATTTCCATATTTTATATGATAGCAGTAATGGGCATACTACATTGCTGTTGTACGAGTCTTACATCCATACATCCATCCTGGTTCAGTTTTAACCAAAAAAATCTATTGTACTTAGAGCCATTTATACGTTATCATGCTCTTGAACAGATGACCTGTTTAATGGCCATTACAGGAATTTTCCCGTTCTTTTATACATATTTATGTTTTCTTTTGAAACTTTGACCCTTTTTGTTGCAAACATCTTGTAAGCACACTTATGCAAAAACCACTTGAATAGATAAATTAAATTTTGTATTCATATATATATATATATATATATATATATATATATATATATATATATATATATATATATATATATATATATATTGCCTGATTTGATTTTCATGATACAGTCCTACCCATTTATGTTGACATCCTTGGGCCTGAGGAAATATTTTCAAGATAGGCAGATGTCAAGATAAGTGTTTGGGAAGGATGCCTGAAAAAGATAGAAATTAAATTCTTTAGTAATGGGTGACCTATCATCAGTGAGTAGTATTTACACTTTGAGAAAACAATTTGCAATTTTGAGTACATGAAGAAAAAACCAGAGTGCAATACACTTGTATATTGACAAATTACATTTTGGTTACCTTTGTGTAATAAGATCCACAATAAAATATTGCATTGGTCAAATCCTGATATGAAAAAACATGATGATATTCAATGACGGCATTATCACATTTGTCTAGTTGTTATTTACATGCTTCAAGTACATGTACTTAAATCGGTCTAGATTTTGGTCAGTCTGTTCTCATCTTATTGAGGCTACCAAGGGAATGGGGCTATTCGTGGGGAAATGAAAACCTGTCAACAAGTTTGTTTAAACACTACATATATTTAGTTATAGAAGTCATCGTTTCACTTTTTTGATGATCATATCATAATTTATGGATAAGGTGTAATGTGAAATGTGGATTTCATTGAACCATTTTGCTGTGGCTTCCTCCATGTCTTCAAATTTATCAGTCTTCTGCTTCTTCATTTGGGGAGCGCAGTGCCCTTCAACGTAGTCTTCCTTTATAGACTCTGCAGCTTTCATCCATCCTGACAGGGTGTTATGTTAAGCGCAAAATTTTCACAGACATCTTTGCGAGATGCTTCTCCCTCAACTAAGATAACAGCCAGATATTTAGTTTCCAGAGACTGTAAATTTAATCTGCGTTCTACACTGCTGTTGGTAGCCATCGTAAATATAAACTTTAAAAGAAAACTTTCACAGCACAATAAACTTGTTTTAATCACCAATCATTTTGGAAAATGCAAGAATCAATCAGATTTCATTGCTTTTATTTAAGTCGCCATGAGAGGCCAACTTAATAGGACCAAACAAAAGCCTGTTGTTTTTTTTATCCCACTGCAACATTAAATCCTGGCGGCAAGATCAACTAATTGTTAAACAAAGTATGGTTCAGAACTAGTAGTTGGTCGACATGAACGAATAGGCAGCAAAATTAAAGCCTGGCAGCAAGATCAAAAAATTGTTGCAACAAAGTATGGATCAGAACTGGCAGCTGATCAACTTGAATGATTAGACGGGAAAAATATAGCCTGGTGGCAAGATCAACTAATTGTTGAACAAAATATTGGTCTGAACTGGCAGCTTGTCAAGATAAATGATTAGAAAACAAAGCATTTGTTCAAGCTGGGACCTAGAGCTTCTGTCAACATTTACATTTATCTTTTATCTCGACATAAGCATGACAATTTGGTAGTATTAGTAGACCAAGGGACTGGAACTTGGCTTTTTTTGTAGACATAGGTGGCTTGTCGACATAAGTGATGTCGATATAAACGGGTAGGACTGTAGCAGTTTTTCACAACTTTTATTATAGTAACTGAATTATTTAATTTTCTGGGTCATTTATATACACAAATTTAGTTTTTTCATTACTTTAATTTGAAAGTGAATTTTCATGTGTCAGTTTTCTGTTTTTAATGATATTTAATGTATCTTTTGAAGATTTAGGTTGTGTTTATACTAATGATTTCTTGTCTGAACCAATGGTTTATATTTTTTGACCTGAAATTTTCATTGTATTTGGTTTTGACATCAGTTTTCAGTGTGTGATATAGAGAATATCATTATTCTATTTTGTGTAATTATGTTTGTGGTGATGGTTAGATAATATTATTTTTAATATGGTAAATTCTTAATTTTGCTTGAAAATAATAATAAAAATGTGCTCACTTATAAAAATCAGAGCATTTTATTATTTTTTTTGGTTCATGTAACACTGTATGTCACCTTAGTGTAAGGTGGTCACTTACAAGGCAGTTAGGATCATTTCAATTCATTATTTAATATGAATATGTTTACAATACTTCAGTATAAGGCAACCTAACCTGCAACATATACCACTTGTATGGCTCCAGTAAGTACAGTAATATTTTCATCGATACCTTCAATCCCAATATATGCCTACAATGGAAGAGTGGTCTCTTTTCTACACAGATATATAATTTTTATCTTGCATCTTGAACCTTGTGTCTAATATTGAACATGAAATTCACACAGTACGAAAACCTAGGTGTTACTCTTGGCAGTGCTCATTGCACCAACATGTCATGAACATGTGCAAGGCTGCATATCTTGAGCTGAGATGCATCAGCTACATTCACAATTATCTTTCCATTGATGCTACTAAAATACTTGTCTCTTCCTTAGTACTTTCTAGACTGGACTATTGTATTCTGTCTGGTTCATCGCAATATCTACTCCAGAAACTTCAAAAAGTTAAAAACACAGCTGCTCGTCTCATCCTTAGAGTACCATGATTAGAGCACACCTCACTCCTGCTCTGTACCCTACACTGGCTATCCATTCAATCCAGAATCAAACACAAATAATTTTCTCTATGCCACATTTCACTAACGGACTCCAGTCCAACATAACTATCTGATCTCACCCATTTGTACACACCAGCAAGATACTTGCGCTTATCTTCTGACACTCATTATTCCCATGATGAAAATGAAGTCATATGTACAACATTCTTTTGCATATCAGGGCCCAGCGATGTGGAATAAATTGCCCATTGAAATTAGACACAAACACAGTGATCCCTTTGAAGAGTGCTCTTAAAACTCACCTATTTCTACTGCAAGAACAGACCCCTCCAGTGGCTTAGTCGTTAGAGCATCCGCCTCGGAAGCGGGAGGTCATGGATTTGAACCCTGGCAGAGTCATACCAAAGATTTTTTTATATACAAAAATGGTACTAACAGCTAGCTACCTAGGCATTCACGGAGCCCCAAGTGTCTGAGTGGTCTAAAGCACTGTCCGTTACGTATCACTGCCATCTCACCTCTGTCTGCATGGGTTCAAGTCTAAGATTTGACTAATGCAGTTATGTGAGAAAGCTTGCCAGTAGCTTCTCGTGGGTCGGTTGTTCTTTCCGGGGGGGGTTCCAGGTTCTTCCTCCACCATTATTACTGGCCGCCATGTATAGCCTATAATGTGCTTAAAAATGGCATTAAACCATAAAAAACAAAACAAAAACACTAGGCATTCAGCATTAAGAGGTTAGTGTTAGGACTGGTCGGCCTAGTGTCAGGATAATATGACTGGGTGGGACATGATGCATGTCTGCTGCATGATACCACAGAGCTAGACATCATTATAAACTGCCACACTGCAGATATCATAGCAATATGACTGAAATATTGTTAAAGCTACGTTAAAAATCCAAATCACACACACAGACTTAAGACTTAATAATGTATCCTTACCTTTCATGGTGTGTTTTTTTGTAATCTTATCAATATATGTATTTTTTAGGTGTTGTCTAACGTTGTAAAGTGCTTAAAACTTCTAAAGATTAGGTGCTATATGAAGCCTTATTATTATTAAATATGCCAGATTTGGTACCCCATTAAAAACTGAACCTGCAGTATGTGAAATTTCATGATTTTTTGTGGCAGATAAATGGGATTCTAGCTATGGTGAAAAATTATTTACATACTGGTGGTTTCCCCTGTCCCATAAATTTGATTATCCTTTATCTGTTCATCCAGAATACCAAATTTTATGTTACATTGCTCTGAGAAAATCCCAATTATATAATATATATATATATATATATATATATATATATATATATATATATATATATATATATATATATATATATTCTTCAATTTTGCCACATAATTTTCTAATTTGCGATTACATTTGTGGAGTATTGTATTAGTTTTGCTCATTGAAAATTTTGTCACAAAATTTGGAGATGTCAATTGGTTTCAGCCTCAGCTATTATTATAATAATCCCCTATGCCCCAGCAGCACTAAGCTGTGTCTAGCTGCTTGTGTCCCATAAAGGTTTTACCTGTTTGGAAATTTTGTAAACATCATGCACATGCATTCAATCTTACCTTAATTTCTTTTCTTATATCCAATAAAAAAAAATCCATGACATTTTCACCAATTATTTGAATTTGTCTACACAGTGATGTATTTTTTAAAACTATTTTTCCAAGTCTTTCACAACTTATTTATACACAATTTACGAAATTATGTGCAACATTTTTAACTTCTATGTCCAAATCTAAATCTCACAAAACTACCAACTGCCGAACATATCTTTCCTCTACTTGCTCAATATTTTCGAGATCAAACCCGAAACACTCATGTTCGATCTCGACATAAAAAAATCACTCTTACATTGGCCATCATTTCCATTTTTTTATGAACAGACATATATAGTGAAACTGCTCTCAATTAGTAACCCATGGCATCTAAACATCTCAAATTTGCACAAAGAAAAGTAACATCATTTCTGATTGGTTTGATTCTTGGAGACTAAAAACATTTCTAACCAATCAGAGACATTGTATCTAACACACATTCATCATGGCTGGAAACTGGACCTGCCATTGAATGCAGTCAACAACCTCGAATACAGGCAGTTTTGGCTATTGAATGCAAAAACCGGATCACACAAACAGATGGGATTGGGGACAATTGAGTTAAGACTACTATCATAAAAAGATAATATACTCTTGGAAAGCATATCTAGAATTTCCAGAAATTGTTTCTTTTAACCACAGCATTAAGATATTGCATTAGGTCATTACCTGTGGTTTATCTAGTTACATGTATTGTCCAGTGCTCAAAAATCAAGTGTATTTCAATATATGCAGTCACACACACTTGTTTATTGTCACAGTAATCTACATATACATGTACCGGTACTATCTATTAGCTTTACTGGTCATAGACGGGATGTTGTCCATTGGCTGGCTGGCTGTTTATTTCTACTCATAAGCTGCTTGTCTTGAAACTTTACACACACACATTCATACTATGGTCTAGTTGGATGTGAATGAAAAGAGTTCTGTTCCAACATCCAATATGGCTGTCACAGTGGCATTCATGAAATTCTTTTATTGGTCCTGAATGTAAAGTCATCAGCATGGAGTTTACCACTAGAAGACTTCTTATGTTGACCAGGTGGTCCTAAATAAAATGACGTTGATCTGACATCCAGTATAGCCACCATTATTGACTTTATCGTGCCAAGGAAATGGGAGCTTGTGCCTTTCCCAAAGACACTATGACAGCTGATCAGGCTGGACTAGGTGGGTATTGAACCTGCAACCTTTTGATTATGAGGCCAGTGCTCTACCAGCTGAGCTACTGTTCTCTGTTCAGCAGTTAAAGGGAAGAAATGGTCTTATGAATTCCTGGTATTTATTTTCAGCCAATAGAGTGTCAGTCCCTTTGAGTGACTCTTTTTCACTGTAACTTTAATAACACTTCAACTGAGTCCTTGCCACAGTATAACATTTGTGCTTAAGTCACTCTGTCACATCAGATAAGCATGTAACAAAACCCACATTGTAATTATTGAACATCTTCATCATGCTTAGGTCATGTTAAAATGGAAGTGTTGGGAAGCAAAGCTTCCATAAGATTGTTCAGAGATTCAAGCTCCATATAAATGACAAATATGAATTTCAACTTCCATTGCATAGTGTTGAATTTCAAATTGTTCTTGCCGAGTTCCAGCATAACAGTATACTGTAGCTTCTCTCTGATTCCCAAGTAGCTGTGACATGTTAAGTACATGCATGCAGCATCAACATGGAACCATTCTTTGTTTATCCTTACTGTGCTGGTGAACCATTCCGGGACAATCTTTCATCCACACTTAATGGTGCCATGCTGCTGGACCATCCAGGCTGCTCAAAAACAACAGGTCAACTTCTGTCAACCCACATGACTCTTTGATTTATGCATGTAAGGATAGTTCATTGACTGAAGGCTGCTATTCAAAACGAAAATATTAATGGCAATACCAGAGTTGTGTTCATCAAACCATTTGAGTAATGCCATTGAAACCTGTACATGAAATTTTATGTTTCCAAACTCGTGTTTGACAATGTACTGTTGTATTTTCCAGGCTAATCTGTATTGATGCTCACAGGATTCAGCACAAATAAGATTATACAATCGATACATCAGTTGCTGTTTTCACATTTAATACTTATTACTGTGGAATATATGCTGGCATTAGAATATAACTTGATCTGTATAAATATCTCTTCATAACCTCCACAGGTTGTAATTATCAAACCCTTGTCAATTGTTGCACTGTGGATTTTATCATTGATTAACAGTGTCTCTGCTGTTTAAGACTACAAGGGAACCACTGACAAAGTATACAAATGAGCTATTAGCTTCATTGTTGGAATTTCCATGAAATGGCTCATGTTCAAGTCAATCCAGCCAGAATTGTTCTCCTTGATACAATGTAGGCCAAATTAGTCCACAAGATCCACTACTAAATAATACACAAACTTGTCTTTGGAATTTAAATTCACATTGTTTTGGAAGTCCCAAATATTATTTCACATATTTAGAGATCTGAAGTGAAACCAACATGTTTCTACAATGGCATCTAAGGCATTATTTTAAAACCAATCCAGGTGAAGTCTTCTTTAATGAAGCAAGAAATAGATATCTTGGTTGATTTAGTGCATATGAATGTTTTGTATAAAAGTGCTTAGTAAGTCTCCATCTAGTACACAATTTACAAGAAATTAAATACATAAACTAAATAAAGTTAAGAAAGCTTTAGCTCCAGAAAGAAAAATAACAAATGCAATTGGAGAAAGAGGAGAGAGAGACAAATGCAATTGCAAAAAGAAAAAAATTGTTGCTGAGAAGAAAGAGGCAATCACAATTGTGAAAAGAGGAAAGTAGAGAAGATAGGCTTATGAAAAAGAAGAGAAAGAAAGCTAATTACAATTTAGATTAGAAGAATTAGAGCTAATTACAATTTAGATTAGAAGAATTAGAGCTAATTACAATTTAGATTAGAAGAATTAGAGCTAATTACAGTTTAAATTAGAAGAATTAGAGCTAATTACAGTTTAAATTAGAAGAATTAGAGCTAATTAGAATTTAGATTAGAAGAATTAGAGCTAATTACAGTTTAAATTAGAAGAATTAGAGCTAATTACAATTTAAATTAGAAGAATTAGAGCTAATAACAGTTTAGATTAGAAGATATAGAGCTAATTACAATTTAGATTAGAAGAATTAGAGCTAATTACAATTTAGATTAGAAGAATTAGAGCTAATTACAATTTAGATTAGAAGAATTAGAGCTAATTACAATTTAAATTAGAAGAATTAGAGCTAATTACAATTTAGATTAGAAGAATTAGAGCTAATTACAATTTACATTAGTAGAATTAGAGCTAATTACAATTTAAATTAGAAGAATTAGAGCTAATTACAATTTAAATTAGAAGAATTAGAGCTAATTACAATTTAGATTTAGAATTAGAGCTGGCAAGTGGAAAACAATCCCCCTCTTCAAGTTCAGGTCTTAATGTTACTAAACCTTTAAGTTTGTACACCCATTTAAAGAAAAGTAAATTGATAACTTTTTCCTTATTCTAAAAAGAATGGATGAAAATTTCAAATGACTAAAAGAGCATTTTACTGTTATTACAAAATGCACTTGTTGACAAAGTTTCTGACATCAATGTTTCCCTGTCAGTACGGCAAATTGCTGATTATGATCTGATTCAGGAATATATCTTTAAAACAGCATTTATTTGATTAGAGCGTTATTTTGTGATTGGTTGAAAAATAAACAATAGTTTTAAGACAGACACATTCCAAAAGCTTTTTTTTAAAGAGGTCATGGTCATATATTGAACATAATGCATTTGTGGGGTCATACAAACATTCAATTTCATTATGGAGAATTATGAACCTTTTGTATCAAAAGATTCTGAAATACCGGTACTTATTATTCTTCCAATCCTATCCGTATTAAAATTGTTAAGGGACATGGGAGCTTCTCAGTCTTTTATCATTAGATATTTTGTCTGTTTCTGAGAAGTCTTCTTCTAATGAAAGTGTTCTTACTCAGGAAGTAGAGTGTAGCTTTGTTAGTGTTCCTTTCCATTGTGTAAATTTGTTATCTGACTTACCGGTAGTGTCAGGACCTGTGACAGTCAGAACAGTGTATTTTACCCATCAATGATATAGGGTTTTTTTTTTTTATTACTAGACAATGACCTAACTGGAGATGAGCTTGTGGTTAATCCACTTCTAACTGACAAGCCAGCCTTGTTTGGATCAGAAAGTCAATCATATTGAAAAAGAAATCCCTGATTAATATCCAGCTTGTACAATTACTAGAGCTATAAGCAAAGAAAGCTCATGAGAATGATGTTGATTAAAATATATGTTTATTTAGCTGACACATTTATTTGCTCAAGATTTTTGTGTGGTCAATTTTGTTCCTGATAAGGAACAGTCAAAGGTATTGATCCCAGTGATCCTCTTTTTAGTACTTATTCTCTGTATTCTAATCAGGATGGCAAACGACATCCACTTTTAGTCGAGCAGGAACAAATATCCTGAGAACTCGACTTTGTCTCAGAACTATTAGCAAAACTGAAGCTACATAAATGCCTGGGTTTTTTTTGTTTTTTTTTAATTTTAAATGGTGTCCTTATGAGAAAGTAGAGACTACCTGACTACACTCTGGTGACTATTGGTCAGTGAACAATCAAATTGTTGTTCTGTCATAAAGAAAAGAAAATTCTTATTCTAGCCCATCAAACTCTTTAGTTTGATTCTTTAGTGGTCAGTAAGATGTCTCAAAAGATCTTTAATTATTTTTACCGAACCAAAATTAAAAGCGATGTTTGTACATACTGTAGATATTGTCACAGTAGTCAAATGGTTGGAAAACCCAATGAGAATATGCATAAGGCTCATCTGCAACCTATTCCTGTATTTGACAAACCATATAGCAGAATAATGGTAGAATGTGTCGGTCCTTACCCAAGGCGAAGTCAGGCTTCCAATGCACGTTGACCATAATGTGCGAGTCCACACAATTCCAAGAGGAAGTTCCTTTGAGGAATATTAAACCTCAAACAATATTAAAGCTTTGATCAAGTTTCTTTTTACCCAATGTAGCCTTCCCAACTCTTTTTAATCCGATAAGGGGTTCAAGTTTGTCCATGTTATTTTCTAGCAAGTTATGCGTGAATTAGGCATCCAGCAATGTAAGTATCTTGCCTATCACCCTGAAAACCAAGGGCTTTTCATCAAACTTTGAAAAGTGATTTGATTATCATGTTTTGGGACCTGAAAAATTGCAACAAAGGTGTTACATTGCTTTTGTTTGCTGTTATGAAATCAGTTCAAGAATTTAGGGTTTAGTCCCTTTGAACAAGGTATTTGAATACCGTCCGTGGACCACTGAAGTTGTTCAAAGAGAAAATTATTTTAAATAGAAATATGGAAATTAATGTTCTCAACTATGCTTCTGATTCTAAATATAGGTTTCAAGGTTTTTGAAGTTGCAAAAACGTATATGCACTCTACTCAGTCAAAACTTAAAGTATGACAAAGAATCCTGTTTCTCTTAAACTTACTGAAAAATCCTTTTCATGCTAAGTACTGTGTTTCTTATCAGTTGAAAAGAAGGTGATTTAAATTATGTCAATAATACTCTTAGGAGGAGAAAACAAAACCAAATTTGCCATGTAAATATGTTAATGGAGTATGTTTATAGAAAGAGCCAGGTTAATGCAGTCAGTTTGGTTGTACCTGTCCCACACACTGAGGATTTGAGGATGGAATGCAATCTGACGGTAGGTTTCGGTACAACCAATTACTGGAATTCCGAAATTATGAATAGTCTGGACCAGATGCTTTCACACCTGCAGCCACAAGAAAAGAAAGAACTTAAACAGCTAACACTTGATTCCAAAGTTACCACAGGAACAAATAAAATCTACAATCACAGTGAAATAAATTGTAGATTCCACACATGTGAAACAGCACCCGTACAGATGAACTTCCTCGAACCGAAATTTTAAAAAACAAATTCAGTATTTGCAGGAGAATGATTTCGTAGAAATTGCAAAATATGTCACCAGATCTGACCTTTTGAAAGGATTTAGGCAAATTCCACTGATTTGAAAGCGCAAAGGAAATTTTGACTTGCGTAACCCCAAATGGACTTTATCAATATAACGCAACGCCATTTGGGATGAAAGGTTTGCAAAGTACTTTTCTATGTCTAATGAACATGATTACATCTGGTTTAGATAATTGTGATTCTTACATTGATGATGTCATCATCTACAATGACACCTGGAAAAGATCACTTGGAGACAACTCTGGTATTTTTTAAATAAACTCGGTGATGCAAATTTGACAGTTTATCCAAAAGTGAACTTTGCGTGGTTATATTTTACATATTTATGGCATATTGTTGAATACAGACAAGTTAAACATATAGATGTTAAGATCAAGGCTATCGCTTAATGCCCTATGTCAATTATTAAAAGGCAACTGATTCGACTTTTAGGTATGGCTAGATATTATCGGAAATTTTTCTCAAAGTTTTCCATAACTGCTGAATCGTTGGTGAATTTGTGGAGTAAGAAAATCAAATTTCGTTGGTCTGAAAATGCCAGGAGGCATGTTAAATATCATACTTATGAGTGCAACAGTTCTTTCAGCTCCGAATTTCAATCATTTAAAAGGTCTGTTGATGCAAGTTATGTTGAGACTGATGCAGTATTGATTGAAGACAAAAATGGTGTAGGTCAGCCAGTGTGCTATTTTTCTTAGACATTAAACAAGAACCAGATAAATTATTCCACAGCATAGAAGGAATTGTTGGCTTTGATTTAGGTTTTGCTACACTTTGAAGTGTATAGTCATCTTCTTCTCCGATTATTGTATTTAGTGATCATACGGATGAGTTTGATGTTGGATGAATACACGTGCATGGGTGTATACTGTATGTTATTCGTAAGATTTTATCTCTTGAAATTTGTTATCTCATATATTTAACTACTGGATAAAAGAAGGCTTTATTGCATAAAATCTTTCTTTTTCTTTATGATGGGATGTGTTATGTATATTTAATTTGCAGTGTGTGTGTGTGTGAATATTTTTATTCAGTATATGCTCCAGGTTATGTCTAATTGTATTTTTAGCTGACCTTTTACAAAGTCAAGTTCCTTGTCCACAAGATCAGAATCACTGATTTTTGCTTTTTTTTCTGTAAACAACTAACATATAGCTAACATTTCTCTCTGAGTGGGGATTTAATATTAGGATCATTATTAATAAACATAAACATCTATTTTGGTCTGAGTAAAAGACATTGTGTTTACCATGTTCTTTATTATAAATGTTGCAAATAGAATCTTCTTGAAACGAAGTTTCCATAAGTAATTGTAATGTTCTGTTTTGTTTTATATAGAAAATGCTAATTCAATTGAGGACTTTATAATATTGCTTGCTGGGAAAACTATGTGATGTATGATCTTGATGCAAAATCAGTTTATTATTGTGCTCAGTATTTCATTTGGACTGAAATGTATTTATTCAAATTATTTATTCATTGGTAAAACAAAGTGATCATTGAAACTATTCTTAGACAGATTTTAATTTTTAATTATATCAAATTCAAACAAGGAAAGCCTGAATTATATTACATTGATTCAACAAAAGACTGTTGGCACATCATTCAATTAAGGCCATTAGTACATTATCAAATTAGAGACTGGAGGCCACTACAGGCACATACGCATCTTCAGCATTGGTAATTATTTGGAATATCACTAACGTTTATTCAGAACTTTATTCATTATGAATATTGTTAGTAATTCTATGATTATTTGAGAATTAATTTGCAATACCATAAGTGGTTTTTGTATTCATTTTTTATTCTGGGGAAATAAATATTTTGTTGAATTTTTAGAATTAAAAAAAAAGATTTTTTGATTTTCATTCTTTTCTAAATTTCTACCATTTATTTTAAGACCATAGAGTCATAATAGTCGAATCTCCATTTTTAGATTAAACCGTTCCATGCAATATTTGTCAAACTTATAAACCAAAATAATGCTGTTTCTAAAATGATCAATGCTACAGGCAGACCTACTAATAATAAAAGCATCGAAACTCCTTACTTAGACGATGATGGGGGAGGGGGTCAGTTGTTAAAAAATCTATGAGCGGCGTGGTTGCAGATCCCTGTTTGAGTCCCTGGTGAGGTTAATTGATTTTGCTAATGCTTTGCACAGGCATGTGCATAAAGGCAGCAGTGAGGCGTAAGGTCGTGGGATATGGAAACGGAGAATTCTAATCAGTTTATATTTAATTTGTATAGCGAGTTTGACCTTTGTCTATAATTTAGGGTAGGAGTTTTGGACAACCTGACTTAATTTTCTTGTAAACAACATTGTGCAGAGCTAATTTTGTGTCATGATTGTAGATTATACATTATGATTATTAGTAATGTTTGTAGGTAAACATGTTTACTTGGTTTTCAGTTCCAGATGCAGCATTGTTTCTGTCCTTAGAAATTTCAGAAATAAATATTTCGATAGTTTGATGGAAATTCCCATTACGATGACCATCATTCTGTTTTTTTTATTTTAAATTAGGATTGTTTATATTTAGAATTACTAATCCAACCATTAGTTAAAGTTGTGTCCATATTTAATTTGAGAAGATTTAGTTATTTAAAGTATTTATTTTGGAATTACAAAGTGTTCTTTAACTTTATGACTAAATCACCGTTGTAGAATTATTTTGAGTTCATTTAGAGGCATTTTTAGAATGTAACATTTTGATACAAGCAATAGTGTTAGCACATTAGCACTGTTCTAGGTTATTAGTACATCTGCACATTCAATATTGAAATTAATTCAGAAAACCACTGGAATTAATTTGAAATATTCTATACCTTTAGGCTTGTGATAGAACTTTGTAGAACTATTTTTGTTTTAATTCACAATACTTAAGTTCTTTTTTTTTAATTTTCACTTTTTATTCTAGGGAAATAAATTTTCGGTGAATTTTACTAATCTTGTTGGTTTCCGATCTATTCTGTTACTTAGTTTATGACCATAGAGTTGTATATGTTTTGTGATTTAGATTTTTAACGCAGCCTAAACAATTTTAGTCATATCATGTCTCACCGTGGCAGTTTACATTGATGTCTGGTACTGGGGCATTATGCAGCAGGCAGGTAATATCATGTCTCACCCAGTCACATTATCCTGACACCAGGCAGACAGAACTTAGCAGTAACCAAGCAAGGCACCTGCTAGTACCGATATAGTTGAACCACAGTAGCTGAAATTTCAAACCATAACATTACTACTAATAGAAATAGAGCATAGTGGCGATGAAATGTACAACACTGAAGATAAAAGGCATAATAGTAAATGGAGATATTTGATGGGTTTTCAGGTACACAAAGGAAGAAACCATAACTGGTGTGTATAAGCACTCATTTACGTGATTGCAAAGTTTGTTCATTGGAGGGTATGCAGTGTGTCTATAAACACTCACATTTGCTTGCTTGTGTACTTTGGTATAGCAAGTTTGTGTGGAAGTGCCTATTAATTCCCATTCCCCATTCTTTGATATTATTCCCCTCGTTGCATGATTTAGTGATATTATGTTTGTATATATCTAAGTATAGTCAGTTCTGCCATTTTTGTTCGATTGTTGGGGTGCATGTTCGGATTATAAGACAGAGCAGGTGCTGGATAGTGTGAGTGGTGTTTGGATTGAGATGCAAAAAGAGCATATACTCGATAGTTGTAGGTGTGTATTTGGATGCTGTATCAAAAAGTGTGTGCAAAATAGTATCTAAACTTTTTGACATTGCATTTCCTACCGCTGTGTGATATTATGGTCGACCTTTATGAAATTATATAATGATAATATGATTATATGTAAGTAAAACGCGTCAATAGAAGGGCCGTATTATCCATAAGACTGACTAGGTTGAAGCCTAGGGGCCCACCAAGAACAGAGGCCCATGCAACCTTTAGCCATGTAATGGCAATGCTGCGTAATCGAAAATTCTACATTAAAAAAATTCCTACTCCATGCCACAACAATCAGACTGCTGCTAAATTCCACCTTTTAAAATCATTTTTGGTAAGTTTGTATTAATTAAAAGAGCGCGAAATTCGTGGGTGGATGTCGAGGGGCCCAAAGAAGTTCGAAGCCTTGGGGCCACTACGGCACTGGTCAATAGTCACTCTTACCCTTTCGTTGAGTAGTATCTTTGCATGTATGCAAGGAGAGTGTGTGTCAAAACACTCTTTCATTTGCATATTTGCGTGTGATAGTATAATATTCTGGGGTGAGAGTATGTATCTATTTCATCACCTTTCTGTTACATCCCACACCTCTTTTGTGTGATAGCATAATATTGATAGTTGGGGATATGTTTAGATCAGGGGTGGGCAAACTTTTTGACTCGCGGGCCACAATGGTTTCTAAAATTTGACAGAGGGGCCGGGCCAGAATAGGAGATTGGTGTGTTTGTGTGAACTAATATAAATTAAATGTAAAAACCATTACATGAAAAGATTTGGCCTTTAACAGGCAGCAAAACACCATTGTGCTTAGTTTATTGTAAAAATTGTTTTACAAATTAATTTAATAACGTAGTAATAAACTCCCATTCAGTTTCAGTGGGAACAGTGTTGTTGGTCTCCTTTTCTTGCAAGTGCATCAATGTCTGGCGTTATATTTGTTGTGGCAATTCTCAAGATAGATCCGAGGTGTTGGTCAATTAACTTGGATCTGTGACGGGCTTTGTTGATGTTCATTACGCTGAATGTCTGTTCACACACATAGGTCGAGCCAAACAACTTCAGCATCTTCTGTGCCATCCTCCGGAGGTTTGGAAACGTGGCTTCGTTAAGTGAAGCATAAAAGTCGTAAAGTTTAAGAGAGCTGAACTTCTCCTTCAATACAGAGTCAGACTGAAGATCTATCAGTTCCAACTGCAGCTCCTGTGGTGCTGTTTCAGGGTCTTGTGACAGGGGACAGGACACCAGCTGAAGTGACTTTTCAATTTTTTCAAAGTCACAGGAACGACGGCAGAATTCTCCGTGCAGGTCGTCAAGTGATTTGCTGTATTTCTGCGCGTTTCGGGTCGTCTCTTTCTGCATTGCTAGTGTGGGGAAATGAGTGAAAGATTTGTTTGAAATTTGTCTGGAGAAAAGAGTCAGCTTGGATTTGAAGGCCTGGTGATCTGCATCGGTTTCTTCCAGAAACGCAAAAAACTGACGATCCTGAAGTCCCCTTGCTCGTATAAAGTTAACAAATTTTACGACTGGATTCATGACATGATTTAGCTGCAATATAGACTTACACAGAACTTCCTGATGAATGATGCAGTGAAGGAAAATAACATCTTGATCAGGATTTTCCTCTTTTACTTTTTCCTGCAGTCTTTTTAGCAGCCCAACGTTATTCCCAGTTAAATTTGGCGATCCATCCGTGGTGACATTGGCAAGTTTACTCCAAGGTAGCTTCATTCTCTCGATGACAGCAGACACCTGGTTATACAAGTCCTCTCCCCTCGTTTTTCCTTTCATGGACTCCATTGTCAAAAATTCCTCTGTGATCTCAAAACTGTTGCTAATTCCTCGGATAAAAATTAGGAGCTGAGCAGTGTCTTTTATGTCGTTACTTTCATCCAGTGCTAGTGAATAAAACTTAAAGGACTCCGCCTTTTTGTTTAATTTGCTGACTATATCTTCGTCAATCAATTCCACACGGCGAGTCACAGTTCTGCGTGATAAACTGATTTGTTCAAATTTGCCTTTGCTCTCCTGACACAAGAGACCTGCTGTCTCAACCATGCATTCTTTTAAAAATTCGCCTTCGGAGAAAGGCTTACTGGCATTTGCTAATTTGAATGCCAGCAAAAAACTTGCCTTAGTACTTGACTCTTGAATCGCAGTTTGTCTGTGAAAAAGGTTTTGCTGAGTCTGTAAATTAGCCGTCAATCTCTGAGCTGTAGCCGCCCGTTCTTGTGGAGACTGTTTACTAGCGTAGTTAGCATGTTTTGTGGCAAAATGACAGCTGATGTTGTATTCTTTAAAAACTGCTACAGTTTCTTGGCATATCAGACATATAGCTGTTGATCGGAATTCAGTGAAAAAATATTTTGTTGTCCACTCTTTATTGAAAACTCGGCACTCACTGTCTACTTTTCTTTTCTTCGGTCCGCTCATTTTTACTGAAGGGCTGAAAGTGAAAAGCAACAAAATGAAGTAGAGAGTAAGTAACCGTAATGCATCACACTCAGGGGTCAATGTCTTCGGGGTGCACCATCTGCTGGGGAAAGATGGGAATTACAGCTAGGTAAAATGATTGAGGTGTCTTTATAATAAAATTTAATTTAATAATATAACGTGGACGAGTTCGGCGGGCCGGATTAAAAAGCCCAACGGGCCGTAGTTTGCCCATGTCTGGTTTAGATTGCAGAAAAAAATGCTGGTGCTTATTAATGGATGGGTGGGTGGGTTTGGGATTGTCATGGAAAACGGTTTCTGTAGTAGGGCGTGTGTTTAGATTGTAATCAAACAGCAGGTGATGGACAGTATATGTGGTATGCTTGATTATAATAAAAACACTATTGCGTGTGTGTGTGTGCATGTGTGTGTGCGTGCGTCCATGCGCACGCGTGTGTGTACAGTAAAAATATACCGGATGTTGAATATAATCTGCATTGTGTGTTTAGATAGTAATTAAAAAAATTAACAATACCTTTCAAGTACGACTGTAAAAGTTTTCTAGCTTGGAAATGGTCTATCATGATCTTCAATTTTTACATTTCCCATTTGACTTCGGCGCTGCTATATTACCGTTTGGCTCGTAATGCTTCTTAATGTAAACCTACATGCTAATGGTAATTCCATTACGGTTCTATAGCGGCCCATTAAGGTACTAATGTGGCCATAAATGTGGAGAATATAAATTCACTTTTTGTGAAGAAATATTCGAAGAAGAACAAAATTGCTATATGAGACAACAGCTTGTTACACCGTTTGTAGGATTTTTTTTATGACTGTAGTGGCACTCAATAAAAGATTTCTTAGTACCAATAACTGCGACATTTTCTATCATTTTGTGGCTTATTGATTATGTTGAAATGGCTCCTTTTATGATTTGTCGGGTAATAAGCCCCCAAGTCATGCACACACACACACACACACTCTCTCTCTCTCTCTCTCTCTCTCTCTCTCTCTCTCTCTCTCTCTCTCTCTTCTTCTTCTTCTTCTTCTTCTTCTTCTTTCTTCTTCTTCTTCTTCTTCTTCTTCTTTTTCTTCTTCTTCTTCTTCAAGGCGACCGTTCCCAAACAAATTCAAAAAGCTGTAAACTTGGCTAAACATAATATATACCATCAGTGACACTGCATGTTTGACGGCCATATTTATCGCACTACAAAACACGATTTACAATAGAGAAATGGTTCCAAGTTGTCTATTTCGTACAACGTTCCAAACTAAACTTTGGAAAGACTCTTCATACGGCTGCGTCGTACACATTGTCGCTAACAATATTCTTACTAAGATCAGTGTCTGTCTCACAGTTTGGTTTAGATAATAAATAATTATGATATAGTGTAAACACAATTAATCCATGAATAAGTGGGGTTTTTTTTCAATCGAAAAAAAATCGATAATTTATTTTAACACAAGCAAAGTTAGATCATCGTCCAACGTAGCAGTCGAGTGAAGCTATCCAGGATCGAATGTCACTCTACACATTATATTCAGTGTATGCTTTTATAATCTTGAATTCGAAAGAATTATGTCACTTTACTTAGAAAATGTGATCAGAACAATGCAGAAAATAAGCCGTAAAAATCTGAATTTATCCAAGAAAGCTGCCCTTTCTAAATTATTAATACAATTTAGCTAGCAAAGTCGTTTGAGAAACAGAATACAAAGAAAATGTGCATGTTCTCACTAAATAACGGAAAACTTCATCGATTAAGTTTAATACTTGAATTTGTCACCCACAAACGTAACTAATAATTATCAAAATATGTATATTTCCACTAGAGGAATGTAGCATTGTAGAAATTTAAACAACAATAACTTACAAATTTGAAACTATGATATTCAGTTGCAAAAATGAACATATTTCGCCGATCAGATACGCATTTAGCCGTAAGGTGACTTGAGAAAGTCTTTTTAGCCTGTCCCAGTTAAGCCGCAAATTAGCCATTCGAATATCCTCAGCCTACACACACCTATAAAAAGTAACCACACCTAGTTTAAATTTGTGTCCAATTACAAGCGTCAAAGAAGAGAAGTTTCATTTGGTTTCAATTTGTGTTTCATGCAACGTTTCAATCCGTCCACTTTGCCTCTCATACTTCTCTAGTGCAGCTTTGTTGTTGTTATGGGAAGCTACTCTTTCAATATCAATTTATCCGTAACGCATCTGTCAGTAAAATAATGATGGAATAGATGTGATAAGCGTTATATAAAAAAATGACACACTGTGTTCATTTCTATCATTGCAACGTGTAATATAGAAATCTAAACTTTTAATAATTGAAACCATTTTGGGGAAAAATGGTGATGTAAGCGACTGTGCTCGTAAGGTCATATGCTTAACCTTGTCATTAGACTCAAGGTAACTTTCGGTTTGCCATCATAATGCAAGGGTACCTGCACTTCATTGTTGGGCTAGCAGGCTTAACAGTTTGCACTGCTCATCTATGCTTGCTTACTCCTACACAGAGAGGAAATATAACGGGTATTAACAAACCAGGTAAATTGGTTGACTTCAAGGCGTCAGTCTGTGCACAGGAATATGACGTTTTATCTAGAACTACAATGTTAAGACGTATCACATGCTGTTTATGTTCTGTTAGCACAATAACAGAATATAATGTGATATATATATATATATATATATACACACACACACATTAGCTAGGCGAAAAGTGTAACTGATTTGTTTTGCACATGAATCATATCAGCATTGTTGGAATCGACATAGAGTGTATAACACATCTTATTAAATACATTCTAAAATAGGGCTGCTTGTTTACATTACATGTTTGATGCTCGGCCATGACTACTGGAAGAGTATTTATTAAGGCAAGATGGGTTTTAATTTTGCTATATTCTGCCTTAATATAGTTACCTCCCTTTGATTTCTTAGCATTACCAAATAAGAATTCTTCCAGAACACAGGAGGAACATGGGTCCCATAAGTGTTAGGAATAATGTACCCAGGTGTTAATTACATATACACAGACCAGCATGTATATAATGAATGGTGTAGTTGCAGTGTATGTAAATAAGAATTTTGTTTACATTATTCATGCACAAAATGAATTGGGTAATCTTAGCTACAGTTTGAGATGCTGACACAAAAATTACATGAGAAACACTTGGGGATATAATTTGTGATGCAGTGCTTAGCAAATCAAAGAAGGGGGTGGGATGGGGGTGAATACAGACACGTGCAGAGCTGTCAAGGGTCCTCAGTTGTCAAGAGTGATTTCATCTCCAGGTGTCAGCTTCCTTGTTTTGGGACATGGGGTGGAGCCCCAGTTGGGAGACTCTTAACTTGTCCAATAAATCAACCCCACAAATCTTTGTTGATTCTGATGGAAGATATGTGGGTATTATGTCACCTGTTCATTAAAATGAGCACTTTTGCCACATGCACAGCTTTCCAGAACATAAGCTCTTACCAATATTGGGTATAATAGCCAAATCTAGTGCAAAATTCCAAATGGCCACAGAACATGTAGTTGTATTATTCATTGTTAATTTTCAAATTGCCAAGCATAGGCTTTGATCTTGAAATATTATGTATATATTGCAAACAGATCTTGAAATATTATGTATATATTGCAAACAGATCTTGAAATATTATGTATATATTGCAAACAGATCTTGAAATATTATGTATATATTGCAAACAGATCTTGAAATATTATGTATATATTGCAAACAGATCTTGAAATATTATGTATATATTGCAAACAGAATCCTTCAGCTGATGGTAGCTCAATAGCTGCAAGAAATGCCAGTAAGTGTATACAATGTACACCAATGCATGCAGACAAAATTGGCTACAGATATGTGCATGTTTTAATTAATGGACAGTATCATCATCTAAACCACTCAGAATCAGTTTAGTGTACGGCTGATTTATTGGTCTAAACCTATACCAACCAATTGTTCTCTTCCTTTTTATTTCTGACATTACTTGTCATCTACCATTAATGTCAGAAACCCCTACTTCTAATCAGAAGAGAACAGTTTGTTGATCTCATGTAAAATTCAAAATGGCCATTGAACATGAATTATTCAACTTCGATTTACAAATTGCCAAACATACGATTTGATCTTGAAATATTCTATACATTTTGCCAAAAGAACCATTCAGTCGATGGTAGTTCAACAGCAATCTCCACATCACAGTCAGTAAATGATTGTTGAATTAAATTGTTATATTGTTACAGTGTCTGTCACTAAAATAGCTGATGTTTATTATTATGTAGTGCAATTCTGATTTTAAGTAAAATTTGTCTTTGTATAGTCTGAGTTAGGAAACAATAAAATCATTCAGTTAAAAATGACCAGACATTTTTTAAGAATGTACTTGAAAATTCAGTAAGTGCCTGTGAGGGTCATTTCAGTACAAAGTACATGTCTCGCATGCAGTGCACAAGATTTTGACAGTGTTTGCACTGTTGGAATTTTTTTTATTCTCTACATCTGTTCTTCTAAACAAGAAAAGTACTAAAATGACCCTCGCAACCACTTTTTGAATGTTTTACATACCGACTAGACCATGCTATACCCAGTTTTGGGCAGGTGAAATCTTTGGTTTTAAGGAAGGGATTTTCTCTAGATAATTTTACTTAACATGATGCAGATGGAATTTATCCAAATTAATAATTGTAAATATTGAGAATAAACATGTTATATGCTATGAATGCATTGTCATAAAAATATAAAACCTTTCTGGAGTGATATTATTAGTTAGTCAAAGTGAAATACAACTTGTTCAGAAAACAAGTCAACTACCCGTTTAAGTATGTCTGATGGCAGTCTCTGATTAGTTGATTTCATGTAATGTACATCCTATTGGATAACTACTCTTAATGGACTGCTCCAGTGGCCTAGTGGTTACATTATTTGCCTCAGATGTGGGAGGTCATGGGTTCGAACTCTGGCCAAGTCTTACTCAAGACTTACAAAACTGGTACTAACAGCTTCTTAACTAGGTGCTCAACATTAAGAGGTTAGAACTGGTACACCTTGTTATAGGCATAGGTTGCACATGCCTGATTTACTACATAATATCTAGAATTATGAAACATGATGAGAAGATGCATCTTTGAAATTACTACACCCTTGTTTTAAGGGTAGTTCAGTAAGACCTATATCTAATAATTCACATGTTATGGTTTTTCATTTTTACTATAATGTTCTCCTTTAACTAGGTGATTTTATACATCTCTTTATGTACAATGTTTATGTTCATGAAACTCAGTGAATGGATGCATCTTAACAAAAAGGAGTTAATGATCACATGCTTTTGGCCTATTATATGCATACTATTCTAACTAGAATCATTGTTGTTGTAGGGTTTGGTTTAACACCATTTTTCAGCACACGATAGGCTATACATGGTGACCAGTATTAATGGTGGAGGAAGAACCTGCATAAAACCCCATAAGAACCACCAACCCATGAGATGCTACTGGCAAACTTTCTCACCACCGACATTGGCCAAATTTGAGACTCAAACCCACAGAGACAGAGTTGAGATGACAGTGGTCCATAATAGAGAGTGCATTAGACCACTCAGCCACTACCTAGAATCATGAAACTCTTCGATTGCATGCATCTTAACAAGTTCCTTATCCTTTGTTGCCAAAAAAAGTCTCTGTGATATATATTTCATTCTCATTGACTTTGATTAAACTTTGTGTAAGAAGGTTATGTCTTGAGTGCTGTCTATATTGCCTTTAAAATGAAATGTGACCTGTTGTTTATGCGTTACTGCAACGAGTTAAGTATTTGTGTTTATAGATTCATTTGATTTCATGGATTCACCCCTGCTAAACCAAAATACACTTAATTTAATTGCCCATCATTGGATCGGGAATTAAAAAAAGTTTGAATATAACTATGAAAGAAGTATCATATAACCTGTCTTGAAAGACCATCCTTTAGTCTCCCATGAGAGGTCATAACACTATAACACACCTCCCTGCTGTTCTGTACACTACACTGGCTATCCATTTGATCCAGAATCAAACACAAATTTTGTTCTCTATGCTACATTTCACTGACTGACTCCGGTCCAACATACCTATCTGGCCTCACCCATGTGTTCACACCAGCAAGATACTTATGCTCCTCTTCTGACAATCGTTGACTTATTATTCCCACTATGAAAATAAAGTCATATGGACATTGTTCTTGTGCATACCAGGGCCCAGCAACGTGAAATGAATTTCCCATTGAAATTAGAAAGACAGTGATCCCTTTCAAGAGTGCTCTTAAAACTAACCTTTTTTTGACTGCAAGAATAAATTTTAAAACCTGATAATGTTTCCTACCTTGAATATTGTCAGCATTTTTAAAAAATGTTTTCTAATTTCAAGGTGTTTGTTTTCCTTGGTTTTTTTTTTTAGTCATATCATTATATATCTTGTAAAGTGCTTAGAGTTTTAAAGATTAGGCACTAACAATTACATTATTATTATTATTACTATTTTATTATTATTATTTTATAATTAATAAATCTGTACATAGAGAAGCTGGTCTCTTAAGACAGGTGGTCTCTCAAGACAGATTTTACTGTATTAAAATATTTGAGATGCCACCATAAAGTTTTAAACTTGCAATCTCTTATTTGGCAGCTGACTTGTCTATCCTAGGACGAGTGTTAAGAAAAAGTTTCAACAAAAAAAATAAAAAGTAGATAAAAATATATTTAAAAATTTTGATGAGAAAGGTTTAAAAGAGCTTGAACCTAAATAAAAAGTTTTAAAAAATGGAATGTGGCAGCAAGTTTTTAATTTGCAACCTTATTTGGCAAGCAGGACACACAAAAAGACAGCAAGATGACCCTGGGTCTTTATTAACTAGTATATGATACTGCCCTATTCATGTGACCATGGCAGATGGAAAAAATGTTTATTCAGTTTTAAACTTTCCAAATTAATGAATATACATTGTATTTTTGTGATACAAGTTACCCTCAACAAATTAACTATGTATTGTACACATGAATAAGTATAGGAATAAGGTAAGTCTTTGATGCTGGGTGCATTTTATGTGATGCTTCACCTGTGGTTAATCAAGGTGAATATAAATGTATGAACTATATATGCTGCTGCCTGTCACTCCATGGTTATTGTGACTTTCAAGCATTAATATAATATGGCTTCTAGGAGAAGAAAATTTAAAGCAGTTATCTTTTTTCAGCACATAGATTTTTAAAAAATACAAAATAATATATTGGTATAAACCTATTACCTCTACTTTTATATGATAGTAAAGAATGTTCTTTTTAAAATTTCTTTTTGTCTTTTTGTCTTTATATACCCAGTTTCAGGAAATTCCTTTCTGACATTAGCGCATGAGATTTGTGAAAGGACTTGTTTCATTATCTTCAGCATTGCTGAACTATTTTGCACAGATGCAGGCAGTTAGTACACATATTTTTAGAGAAGGATTATTTGTGTTTAAATTATAATCAGTTTAATATATAAATTGTGCAAGTTGTTAGAGCTTTAGCATTGTTTCTTTATAACACTGTTGGTGGGAGCTATAAAAGTGATGTATTTTTAAGTGAATCCATGCAGAGGTTATGCTCTAACTGGCCTATATTAACATAGTATATATTATAGGTAATATAACAACCTAGTGAAGTCTAATGATGTGAAACTATGAATGGTTCTAATCATTGAAGTATTAAAATCAATTTTGACAAATATTAAATACAAGTAATAAAAATAACTTCACTTGTTAACTTACTTGTAATGCTACCATACTCAAATTATAAGGAAGGCAGTGCCATACTCAGGTGCTTTTTAATGACTGATATGCTAATTGTTCTTTATGATGAATATGGACACTGAATGCAATGCTAATTGCTTTTTATATTGAATGTGGAGGTTGACTGCAATGCTAATTGCACTTTGTTTTATGTGCAGGTTGACCACAATTCTAATTGTTTTTTGTATCATGAATGAAGATGTTGACTGCAAAGCTAATTGCTCTTTATGATGGATGTGGAGGTTGACTGCAAAGCTAATTGCTCTTTATGATGGATGTGGAGGTTGACTGCAAAGCTAATTGCTCTTTATGATATATGTGGAGGTTGACTGCAATGTTAATTGTTCTTTAAGGTGAATATGGAGGTTGACTGCAATGATAATTGCTCTTTATGATGGATGTGGAGGTTGACTGCTGTGCTAATTGCTCTTTATGATGGATGTGGAGGTTGACTGCTGTGCTAATTGCTCTTTATGATGGATGTGGAGGTTGACTGCAATGCTAATTGTTCTTTATGGTGAATATGGAGGTTGACTGCTATGCTAATTTGCTTTTTATGTTGAATGTTGATATATTTAAGAGTGCTCTTAAGACTCACCTGTTTCGACTGCAGGGACAAACTTAGCGACCTAATCATGTTTTGTATCTTATATGTTTTCAGCATGTTTTTATGTTTTCCAATTTCATTGTTTTTGTCATTTGTTGTTCTGTTGTGTAGTCATATCATTATTGATGGTGTAAAGCGTTTAGAGCTTCGAAAGATTAGGCGCTATACAAAGTCCTCATTATTATTATTATTATTATTATATGTGTGTATACCCTTGAAGCTTAGAGAATAATGTATGATATTTTGTACGCTGCCTCGTGCTATTGACTGTAATGATTGTTTTTGCTGCCGCAAGGCATCATACTAAATTTCATCATGAATACACCACAGTTTTAGCTACAAAAACTAATTTAAGTAAAAACTAAACTCCATTGACAGTCCCCATAAATTATGCTTTTTATGGACAGCCTTTATAACATTCCAGCTCATTTTAGCCCAAACCACACAATAAAACATATTATACATGTATTGCCAGGTAGCAGATCTTTAGAATCAATGGCCATTGTACAGACATTGAGAATCTTTAGTTATTTTGTGTGACTTGCAGTGATCAACCATGGGCTTTGAGCATTGTCCTCTTTTTCTGACACAACATCAACAATATATAGCCTTTCATGTTCTGAAAAATTACATTAAACCAACAAACCAAACCAACCCGATAGAATGTATGCAACACATGCCTTTAACTCACGAGTTGTAAATGTCATATTGACAATTCCAGACATTGTTAAGCTCCATCCAAATCAATCATACCATTTCCTGTGTCAGGAATCCCCAGCAGAAATTAGACTGAAGACTCCGAAACTGCAAAGATGTCACACATCATGTTAGCACTGTTCTATTAAACCTTGCATGTGTCAGGAATCCACATCAGCAATTCAGCTAAAGACCCTGGGTCTGTGAAGATGTCACAAATCATGTTACCACTGTTCTATTCAAACCCAATGTAGAGGTATTTATTTCTGTTTGCAAACAATATCTTTCTTGTTTACAGCCTTTCATTTTTCTTTACCAGGTGCAGGTGACTGTGAGTTACTGAAAGCGCCATGTGGTGGTAGATTAGCAGAGAAAAGCAGGATTGCTGTCAGGTAGTATGATTGATAAATAAATCTTAAGTATATTAAATACCTTAATTCACTCATGATAAGGTCATGCTTCATGGAGAGAACTCTTCATATTTGAAAACTTTGAAACGGTTTCAGTTAAGAACTCTGTAAGAGTTTCCCTCTGTACACAATTAGGATTCAAGAGAAATGGTAAAGTTAGTTTATGTATCAATTAAAATAAGATCCTCATGCAACATGGGTTTGGTCAATGATCCTGTTAAATTGGTCAAATTATGTTTTATCAAGACTTGAATATGACTCTCTCACTATAAGCCCCTTCATGTTGCCTGTTTTAGATGTATATGGTCATGAATTCCATTTTATTTAGTGTTACTAAAATTATTTCATATTTAAAGGTTGCTTGCACTGAAACCCACTTTTATCCCAAACAGTTGACCAAACTTTTTAGCCTCTCTAGTCTCTGACAACCTCACAGTTTCACCTATACTGCTGTCAATGTTCATGCACCCCATTAAAAAAAACAAACATTACTTAAGAGTTGTTGTGAAAGAACAAGTAATTAGGTCCTCATGGAAGCACTCGTAAACATCACTGAATAGTTGATTGACTCTTTTTATATTATGAATCAACATGGCACACTTATAATAATGAACCAAGTTTTAGAAAATAAACAAATTGCACTTGACAAGCCTTCTGTAATTGGTAATTATTCATACAGTGCTACAGTATGAAGGTATTTTTCAACATGCACAATTATACAAAGTATAGGATTTCTTAATTTATGAATTTCATGTTGATTCCTAATGGGCACTAACTAACATCAGGGATAAAATGAGTTTTATGTCAGCTTTCATTTACCGATTTTGATCACAATTTCTAAATGTTAAGAAAATAATACCCTATATTTTCACATTTCTTTAAGAAGAAAAAAGTTAACCACATTTGCCTCTCTGATGCAAGTATTTTTGTGAAATGTCAGTATCTATGAAAATGCCAGCAGTGTACATCATTATACATTAAAGATTGTTTATAATATTCTTGGAAACAATGTTTTCTCTGTACATTAATTATTATACAGTAAATATTATTTATAATATTCTTGGAAACAATGTTTTTCTCAGTATGAAGATTTGGCTTAAATTTCTCCTGTCAAATTCTTAATTACCATGTATTCCAAAAGCTTTCATTTGTTAATTGGTTATATCATTTGATAACATTTGATTTGTATGATCTGACTGAGAAAAAGAGCCCAGTTGTGATGTTTTATAACCTTAGTTGCCCAGACCAGAATAATGGTGCTTGGCAGAGATTATGAGTACCTCTGCTATAGAATGTCTTTTGGAATAAGAAAAATTATGATAGAAGTTTATTATAGAGCAGCCATTATATGTAGATATATAAATGCAGTAATAATAAAAATACTTAATAATTAATTAAGTAATAATAATACGTAAGTAATAAGTAATAATTAAAATACTTCCATTATGCACAATCAGCAATCAAAAGTTTTGCATCTGATGATAAAATCAAAATAATTTGAAAAGTTGGTCTATATTCATGCTGTCATTTTCTTAAAAATAACATGCAATCAAAGGCCAGAAAAATGTACCTTTAAAATTTTGCACACTGTAGGATCCTGATATATTGGTGACCCATAGAACTCTTCATGCCCACCAAACTATGTACTATTTTTTGTCCAGTAGAATTACAACAAAAACACCAAAGAAAATAAAAAAACAGATAATAAAACTTGCTAAAACCTTTTTATTACGCAGATGCAGCCCATAATAAAGGTTTATATTTTGAAACTTCAAGTCACAATTTCAATGTACCGAATTTCGCATCCACAACATTGGTTTCTAATCATCAGTTTGCATAGGAACCTTTTATTGTGGTGCTCAAATTGTTCTTTACACATCATATTTGGAACAGATGACACTACATCATTAACACCTGCACAGATAATGTCATTTGACCACAAGCACTTTACACATCATATTTAGAACAGATGACACTACATCATCATAAACATGCATAGATAATGCCATTTGACCACAAGCACTTTACACATCATATTTAGAACAGATGACTCTACATCATAAACATGCATAGATAATGCCATTTGACCACAAGCACTTTACACATCATATTTAGAACAGATGACTCTACATCATAAACATGCATAGATAATGCCATTTGACCACAAGCACTTTCATATTGTTCGTGTCCACAGAGTTAAAAAAGTTGTTATATATGAAACCAAATGTGTATCTCAGTCAGACGAGTGCCAGTTTTGTTGAGGTAACATAATTTTCATCTGAATCAAAGATATAATTAAATTAGACCATTGGTTGTAGTAGTTTAATGTTAGAATTGATCTTTTTGAAGAAGGACAGTCACTGTTACTTATCTGTAGATTTAAGTAAGCTTGGTTGGATCAGTAAAAATGGCTGGAATATGGCTGCCATGTTTCTTGACCAACATACCATATTGCTAGTTTTGCATTATGTGAGCTGCATTTAACTTATGATTTAGTAATAGAATTCTACTTATACTTAATGCAGCCAGATTTAAATAACAAAGGCCTAACAGCGATGTTAGATAAGAAGACCATGGTAATAACACCTTGGTTAGTTTAGAACAACCTGTTTTAGTACATTCAAAACATTGAATGAAAATTTCTGTTTATTTTCTATCGGAATAATATTTAGCTATCATTTTGTACCTGAATGTTGACTAATTAAATACAGATTAAAAAAATACCTCTTGCGTTACTTTTGAAAATATAAGTAAATTGACTGGTCAGAAAAATAAAATTAAAAAAATTCTTGCAATCTTTGACAAAACAATTAAATGAGCAATAAATGTCCCATCTGCAATCATTTATCATGCATGTTTTGATGTTTCCAAAAATTGCATTGCAGACTGTTTTGTTAAGGCTGTGTTCAGTGTTTAGCAGTGATTATGTTCCACTTGCTGTGATGAATGATGTGTACTTTGACATAGACAAATACATAAACATTTTGAATAAAAAGAAGAAATGGTATTTTTGGATATAATGGTTTTTGGTTATAATGTTGTATGTCTAGTCCCCTATGAAATATCATAAACAATGTTTACTGTAATGTGGTCTAACTATAAAGATAAATAAATACTCTGGTAATTTTCGTCATAAATGCATCTGATGCATATATTTTTTTTAGACAAGGGTCAAATTAAAAAAATGTTTTTTTAAAAATAGCTAATAAAATCTAGATTTGTGGAGAATTGGATGAAAGACATTATTCTCAATTATTTATATGATTCATATACATATATATCACTTCCTCGATAATTCATGCCTTGATAACTCGGGAACCTGCCTATATCGCAATGTCAAAAGCGGATCCCACGTTTTAAACTCAAAAATGCCAAAAATTGTATCAGTATATGCTGAACTTTAAGAAAATAGTGATAAAAGTTGGTAATGAAAACTTTGTTATATCAGTCATTTTATCATTTAAACAAATATGAAATATCAGCTTCTAAATTAGAAGTCATATACCGGTAATTTGTTACATTTTCTTTTAAAATGACATTTTAAACTGCTATTAACATTATTCAAAGACATTAGAATCAATGAAAATGTTACTTATGCCTAGTGGAGACATTACTTTAATAAATAAACACCAGTTAAATAAAAACAAATTATCAATTGAAATTTGTGATCTATCTTTTAGCTCCTTTTAAGTGTAATCATCATAAATGCAATGTGACCTCTTGTAATTAAATGTAAAATGTGTCAATTTAGTGTAACTGCTATGTCCACAAGTTCCTTTTTGATAACCTAATTAAGTGCCCACCGTGTTTTGATATCAAACTAGTAGAAGCATTTGTTGTATTGTTTGTTTGTTTTTTTTTATGGTTAACGCCATTTTTCAGCACAATATAGGCTATACATGGCGTCCAGTATTAATGGTGGAGGAAGAACCCGGACAAGCCCCGGAAAGAACCACCGACCCACGAGAAGCTACTGGCAAGCTTTCTCACATTAGCCGAATCTTAGACTTGAACCCACTCAGACAGAGGTGAGACGGCTTTGATCCATAATGGACAGCGCTTTAGACTACTCGGCCACTCAGGGCCCCTTTGTATTGTTGCACTAGATAAAACAAACAAGCCACCTTTTATATTATCATGGTAATTACGCCTTTTGAATCAAATAAATGAGGTTGAATTAAAAAAAAGTTAAAAAGTATGCAAATTCTGCATGTTTAAGAAACAGTGGCTTCAGTCATACATCGGGTGAGTCCTTTCAGTTGATCAATTGAGCACTGATAAATGTTAATTGTGTATGTGATAGAAATGCTTAGACAGGGTGCAAAGGTAAAGGTGTAGAAACATTTAGATGGGGAGTAAATGGTTAAATTAATTAAATTCACCTACTCAGTCATAATTGTGATTAAAGATAGCAAGGCAATCAAGAAAAATGAGTACTTCATAAAATAAAGAGCTTCATTTTACAGATACAGACCATTGTGAGAAAAACTAGTTGCACAGAATTACTGAATTCACATGTAGAGATATCCTCAAGGATGATAAGACGTTTCACTATTACTTGCAATCAAATCATGGCATCAATATTTTACTAATTGAAATATACAAAAATTTAGTTTTGACTTAGACGATAGTCTCATGAATAAATATTGCATGTTTTTGATAAAAATGAAACTTGTTTGGTAGTATATCAACAGTTATTCTGGTTACCTGCTTCGTAAATTCCTACTTCCACAAAACACTACTGTGCATCATTCTGGGAACCAAACTAATGAACAAAACAAACTGCTGTGATGTATTACACAAATGTTTTGCAAACCATCTTTGAAACCAGTTGCAGTCGTGTTATCAATATGTTGAACCGTTTGAAAATGAATGTAATTTATAGAAACGTTATAAGAAAAAGCCATTTACTGGCAATTCTTCTCAACTTAATAATAAAATGAGGATTCAGTCGTTAAACAGCCCAGTTCCCAGCCCTCCAAATCCAACAGCATTTTGCAGATGTCTAGCAGTGTTTTTGGGCAGTCCCTTAGTAACTCGCACACTTGTATATACTGTGGTTTGTGTTTTTGATTCCCTGATGCGCATGAGTTATCAAGGAATATTCATGTATAAATATATATTTATATATTTGAAACTTGTTGGATTCATGTAGCATTAATTATATCTCGACCAACATGCAAATGTCATCTTTTTTTGTGAAAAGCACTCTGACAACTAAAGAGAAGAATAAGGAAAGCCGTGCTATGAAAAGCTAAACTGTTTGATTTGCATGATAACAGGATGTCATTTATGGAAACCAAGATGGAGAAAAATTGTGTGTAAACTGGATTAAAATTGCCACAAAGCTACAATAATCTCTTATGTAAAACAAATAAGATGTCTTATATTTGGTGTACATCGTTGTATTAATTTAGAAATTATATATTCTTTATGTCAATCCTAATTGCTATCAATCCATTCCTGCATCTATAGTTGTATTTGTACATTGCCTCATACAGCATTCAAAGTAAAAGTTTGAGTCGAGTAGTCCAGTTGGATCGAGTGGAAGTTTGAGTCGAACAGTTGGGTATCATACATTTAAAGCTTGAGTCAAGCAGTCCAGTATAATAGAGTGGAAGCTTGAGTCATTCAGTGAAGTACGATAGAGTGGAAATTGAGTCAAGCGGTTCAGTATGATTGTGTAGAAGTTTGAGTCAAATATGATTGGAGGCAGTGGCAGTTTAAAATTGATGCATCAATCCAAGTTTGAGTAACTTAAAGACCACATAATACATAATTAGTTACATTGGTGAATGTAATCCTGATGAATGTAATCCAGGTGAATGTAATATTGGTGAATGTAATCCTGGTGAATGTAATCCTGGTGAATATAATATTGGTGAATGTAGTATTGATGAATGTAATACCAGTGAATTTAATATAATTTGTCTTTATTGCTTAAATGCTCTTCTTAACATAAAAATTGATTGAATCAGATGACAAGTTTCTTTGCATTTTGTTTCATCTAAAATATATAATTAACAAACAAAATCACAGTAATCTCAGAATATTTTGTCAGATGTCACAAAATGATACCCTGAAAATGTCCCATATATGTTTAAAATGTCTCTCTCTGGGATGATACTTAATTTTACTATATTTGATTTTTTTCAGAGCTGGGGAAAACATTACTGTTATTTTTCAGAAAAATCTGGATCACTGGAATGCCAGCAGTCCAGTAAGTAGAAATCCAATGAGAGGAAGATCTGTGTTGTGTGTGTGTGTGTGTGTGTGTCTGTGTGTCTGTGTGTGTGTGTGTGTGTTTTATTGGTTTCCCAAAAAGGGAACCATACTATGTACAGATTTATGTTATAATCAATCTAGTTAAATACCTGAAGATAATTACACATAAACCACACCCCCCAAAAAAAAAAATTAGGGGGATACAAGTGGGCACTTTGCACTCATTGACATGTTTATCAGTTGGTAGTATATGAAACAAGAAGTGCTTACAATAGCTAATACATACTTTATATTTATTTGTATGTATACAATATCTGCAGCATTAATATCAATAGTTGAGTATGTTTACTCACCAGTCAAATTGTTTTTTTTATCTATAATAATAATTCTACCAAAAATCTCCATCAAGAGGAATCATTTCTATAATAAAAAAAACATTTGCTAGGTCCATTGCAATCTGAAATTTAGTTCTTTTTTTCTCATACTTTCACACAAACTATCAAACAGGTCATTTTTTCACAACATTAAAATTTGATGTGTCCAAAGGTCAAATTTCCAGCCAACAATAAAATACAAAATTCAGACATTGACCTCGTACTGCTGTTGTATTTAGAATTCACCAGGTGTGTACATGTAAACTGCCTGAACCCATTTGGGGTTTTAAACCATTCATCTTTGCGAGTTCAGAGCAAGTTCCTCAAAAAAATGTTATCATTCTCAAAATAACAGAGGACAAAATAAATAAAATAAACCCAGTATTGATAGAATTTGTTTTATAAGTAAAACGAAGGGAGTAGAATAAAAAAGGGTTAACATGGGGGGAGAGTGTTTACATATGTGTGACCAATAACAAAACTGCTAACAATTCAGTCAATAAACTTATTTCAGCAGCCATAAATACTCAATAGATTTCCTTATAATGGTTGGTAAATTTATTGACCTCATGACTTTTTTAATGATTTCTAGTACTTTGAAAATAATTACTTTTTTGTTTACAAAAAATGTTAAAAATTCAGGAGTCATGCCATAATCTTGTACTATAGTCTGGTCCCACTGTGTGTGTGTGTGTGTGTGTGTGGATTATCATCTTTTAATCACAGTTTTCTTTTTTTTACTTAGCCAGGTTTCTACATTGCTTATTACTATCTCAAAGCATAGTCGGATAGCTGTCATCCATTCACAAAGTTTACAAGCATTGATGGGCCAATTTAAAGTATGGCACCTTTGCTTTGAAATCATGACTGTGTCCAGCATTGACCATGTTCATACCATTTCAATTTTGCTTTGAAATCATGACTGTGTCCAGCATTGACCTTGTTCATACCATTTCAATTTTGCTTTGAAATCATGACTGTGTCCAGCATTGACCTTGTTCATACCATTTCAATTTTGCTTTGAAATCATGACTGTGTCCAGCATTGACCTTGTTCATACCATTTCAATATTGCTTTGAAATCATGACTGTGTCCAGCATTGACCTTTTTCATACCATTTCAATTTTGCTTTAAAATCATGACTGTGTCCAGCATTGACCTTGTTCATACCATTTCAATTTTGCTTTGAAATCATGACTGTGTCCAGCATTGACTTTGTTCATACCATTTCAATATTGCTTTGAAATCATGACTGTGTCCAGCATTGACCTTGTTCATACCATTTCAATATTGCTTTGAAATCATGACTGTGTCCAGCATTGACCTTGTTCATACCATTTCAATATTGCTTCGAAATCATGACTGTGTCCAGCATTGACCTTGTTCATACCATTTCAATATTGCTTTGAAATCATGACTGTGTCCAGCATTGACCTTGTTCATACCATTTCAATTTTGCTTTGAAATCATGACTGTGTCCAGCATTGACCTTGTTCATACCATTTCAATTTTGACCATGTCCATCCATCCAGTGTAAATCTCAGTCTCAATTCTTTGTCTCTATAACTGCTTTTGTCTGTCTGTATTTCTTTCTAATTTTTATCTCAACAAATCCATTTCTCTGTCTGCCTCATTGTTTGAGCTTATATGTTCTCTTGAACCATTTGCATTGTTTTAGCTGGTATTTGTAGACAAAGGGTTTGCAACACATTACCATGAAGCAGTGTGTTGGTGGATTTCTTTTTACATTACTCAGAGAAACACCCTATTTTGGGATCATCTGCAGTTAGTTTATTACAGCTATATGCTAAATAGTCAGTTCAAAGTGATAGAAATAGAGTGATAGTCGCATGACAGCGAATAAGAAGCCAAAGTAGATCAGGATATAATGATTATTCGACATGCAAACATACATGATAGTTATTGAGTACTTTAAATTTAAACCTTGGTGTAAAAAAAAACCTATTGAAAGAAGTCAACAGTGAAGGTCAAGGCAACTCAAAGACCATTCATGGTTTAGTGTATTATTCCAGTTTTCAGTAATACATCTTGACATTTGTGGCATGGACATCAATGCTTGGTAAAAATGTCAGTGTTCAAGGTCACCAATTAACAAAGGAAAATGTTTACAAACTACATACCTGCACCAAGCTTTATTGATAGCTTGATGTTATTCTTCAGAAGTAAGCTATACATTTAGGAGTTAAATAATTATTCATATTTGAATACTTCCAGTTTTCTAATGGGTTGAAATAAAGCTAAAACATAATGATTTGACAATTTGGCAATAGATGTTTGAAATTTTGCCCCATGTTTTTCAGTTTTGATCTTTATTGCTGTCTTTCATTGTACCCATAGGTTTTGCCATCATGTGAGTTAGTGTAGTACATTTACTAGTATTATCTTTATTAAAGCAAATTATATAAGGTTTCATGTCAAAAGATAAAAGATTATTAAAAAAATGAATTGTATCAGAGTAGGGAAATATCATTGTCACTTTTACAAATTGATTGGGTTTTTGGTGTTAAAGACTTGCCTTCATGTCACCCATAAAAGAAGTTAGTTTTCATCACAATTAGATTGATACATTTCAATAACAGAATTCTGTCTTACTTTCAATAACAGAATTCTGTCTTACTTTCAGGGTGTCTTTATGGTAGCTATTGGCACAGAGCCAAGTTTGAAGACACTTGCACAAGTCCCAGATCAGGGAGAACCATCTTTATATCTTTACCTGGTGCCAGTACAAATACCTCATTCCCTGTAAGTACACAACATCTGTAGCTTGTGGCATTACTGATACCACATTCCCATGTAAGTAGACTAAAGGTGTATATTATGGCACTACGTGTACTAGATTATCAGTAAGTAGAGTAAATGTGTATGCTATGGCACTACTTATACAATATTCCGAGTAAGTAGACTAAATGTGTATGTTATGGCACTACTTGTACCACATTATCTGTAAGTAGACTAAATGTGTATGTTATGGCACTACTTATACAATATTCCGAGTAAGTAGACTAAATGTGTATGTTATGGCACTACTTGTACCACATTATCTGTAAGTAGACTAAATGTGTATGCTATGGCACTACTTATACAATATTCCGAGTAAGTAGACTAAATGTGTATGTTATGGCACTACTTGTACCACATTATCTGTAAGTAGACTAAATGTATATGTTATGACACTACTTATACAATATTCCGAGTAAGTAGACTAAATGTGTATGTTATGGCACTACTTGTACCACATTATCTGTAAGTAGACTAAATGTATATGTTATGACACTACTTATACAATATTCCGAGTAAGTAGACTAAATGTGTATGTTATGACACTACTTATGCAATATTCCGAGTAAGTAGACTAAATGTGTATGTTATGGCACTACTTGTACCACATTATCTGTAAGTAGACTAAATGTGTATGCTATGGCACTACTTATACAATATTCCGAGTAAGTAGACTAAATGTGTATGTTATGACACTACTTATGCAATATTCCGAGTAAGTAGACTAAATGTGTATGTTATGGCACTACTTATACAATATTCCGAGTAAGTAGACTAAATGTGTATGTTATGGCACTACTTGTACCACATTATCATTGGCTTGGTAACAAATTGCCTTTGCTTGGCTTGGTAACAAATTGCCTTTGCTTGGCTTGGTAACAAGTTGCCTTTGCTTATTATGGTAACAATTTGCCTTTGATTAGCTTGGTAACCAGTTGGTTCTCCTCTCATATAAGATCTACTTCCTAACTGCATTATGTGTATATTATGGCACTACTTGTACACATTCTCTGTAAATAGACTAAATATGTATGTTATGACACTACTTGTACCACATTCCCAGTAAAAGTAGGCAAAAGGTGTATGCTATGGAACTACTTATGCCAATTGTCTTTGCTTGGCTTGGTAACCAATTGCGGCTTGGGAACAAGTTGCCTTTGATTAGCTTGGTAACTAATTACCTTTGATTAGCTTGGTAACAAGTTGCCTTTGATTAATTTCATAACCAATTGACTTTGATTAGCTTGGTAACCACTTGCCTTTGATTAGCATGGTAACAAGTTGCCTTTGATTAGCATGGTAACAAGTTGCCTTTGATTAGCATGGTAACTAGTTGCCTTTGATTAGCTTGGTAACAAGTTGCCTTTGCTTGACTTGGTAACAAGTTGCCTTTGCTAGGCTTGGTAACAAGTTGCCTTTAATTAGCTTGGTAACAAGTTGCCTTTAATTAGCTTGGTAACAAGTTGCCTTTGATTAGCTTGGTAACCAATTGGTTCTCCTCTTATATAAGATCTACTTCCTAACTGCCTTATCAGTGAAATACTTGCTCTATCAGTGGACCCAAACCACATGCAGTTCCAACAAGATTGGTCAGTATCACTTGGCAGCTCCTGCTTTCAATGCAAAGAGCAGGCTCCTGTTCTTGGGGAATCATACGTTTGTAATAAACTATATGTTTCTTCCTAACCTTACAGAAGAAAAGAGAGAATATTTCAGCACAGAAACTTTAGTCCTGGATAAAGTGGATCATTTGTTGATTTGGCAATAGTCCTTGTATCAAGGGGAGATCACTCTGACTCATAGGTTGACAGATAACTTGGGTTTTTAGCAGAAATGTTTAAGCCTGGGAGGTTTAGGTTCAGAAAATAGTAATTGTTCTCTTAATGTATTATGGATAAGCATTATTAAAGAAACATTTTACAAGAAAAATTTTGTATTATATCAAAATTTCATAATTTGTGTATGTGATATACCATATGACTAGTTAAAATCTTAGTTCTTTATTTTAAGAAAAAATTAGCAAAAATATGTGGTTGTTGAATTTTTAAATGAAACACAGGTGTTTTCTGTATCAAATTATGTATGTAAAAGGTGGCTAACTCTTTGTTAATGTTCAGAAATCCAGTTGTGCCATCTAGTGTAGATGCATTATATTGAAAAAATGATCTGAGAATAAGGCACCAAATATGTTATTACATTAAACTTACATTTTTTTTAGCATTAATTATGATTTTTCTTTCCTTGTCAGACCTAAACATGGACTTGTTCTGCAGGTAAGATAGATTGATTTTGTCAAATTCCATCAAAATTATATTAATGTTCAGTAATTTATGACTTTAGAATGTGTGTATTTTGTGAGCACTAGTGCAAATTGAAATTTCTTAAGGTGGATCTAATTACCAATAAAATTGGAAAGCAAAATTATTTTTCAGTATTGAGCCAACATGTTTATAATAATTTTATTGTTATTTGTTTTATACAAGTGCAAGGCAGTTGACCTAGGGAAACTGTAAAGTACATAATATAAATGTGTACACCTATTTAAATAATTGCATAGATTATCCCATGTCAGATACCATAAATCAACATGTATAGATTACTCCATGATTAGGTACTGTCTGATAGATGTGTGAATCACCCCATTATTAGATACTGTCAAATAGATGTGTGAATCACCCCATTATCAGATACTGTCAAACAGATGTGTGGATCACCCCATTATCAGATACTGTCAAACAGATGTGTGAATCACCCCATTATCAAATACTGTCAAATAGATGTGTGAATCACCAAATTATCAGATACTATCAAACAGATGTGTGAATCACCCAATTATCAGATACTGTCAAACAGATGTGTGAATCACCCAATAATCAGATACTGTCAAACAGATGTGTGAATCACCCCATTATCAGATAGGGTCAGACAGGTGTGTGAATCACCCCATTATCAGATACTGTCAAACAGACATCTGAATCACCCTTCTATCAGATGCTGTCAGACAGATGCATGAATCACCCCATTATCAGATACTGTCAAACAGATGTGTGAATCACCCTCCTATCAGATACTGTCAAACAGATGTATGAATCACCCAATTATCAGAGACTGTCAAATAGATTTGTGTGTTACCCCATTATCAGATACTGTCAAACAGATATATGAATCACCTCATATCATATACTGTCAAACAGATGTGTGTGTCACCCCATTATCAGATACTGTCAAACAGATGTATGAATCGCCCTTCTATCAAATACTGTCAAACAGATGTATGAATCACCCTATTATCAGATACTGTCAAACAGATGTGTGAATCACCCTTCTATCAGATACTTCAAATTGACATGTGAATCACCCCATTATCAGATACTGTCAAACAGATGTGTGAATCACCCTCCTATCAGATACTGTCAAACAGATGTATGAATCACCCAATTATCAGAGACTGTCAAATAGATTTGTGTGTTACCCCATTATCAGATACTGTCAAACAGATATATGAATCACCTCATATCATATACTGTCAAACAGATGTGTGTGTCACCCCATTATCAGATACTGTCAAACAGATGTATGAATCGCCCTTCTATCAAATACTGTCAAACAGATGTATGAATCACCCTATTATCAGATACTGTCAAACAGATATGTGAATCACCCTTCTATCAGATACTTCAAATTGACATGTGAATCACCCCATTATCAGATACTGTCAAACAGATGTATGAATCATCCCATTATTAGATACTGTCAAACAGATGTGTGAATCACCCTCCTATCAGATACTGTCAAACAGATGTATGAATCACCCCTTTATCAGATACTGTCAAACAGATGTGTGAATCACCCTCCTATCAGATACTGTCAAACGGATGTATGAATCACCCCATTATCAGATACTGTCAAACAGATGTGTGAATCACCCTCCTATCAGATACTGTCAAACGGATGTATAAATCACCCAATTATCAGATACTGTCAAACAGATGTATGAATCACCCAATTATCAGAGACTGTCAAATAGATTTGTGTGTTACCCCATTATCAGATACTGTCAAACAGATGTATGAATCGCCCTTCTATCAAATACTGTCAAATAGATGTATGAATCACCCCATTATCAGATACTGTCAAACAGATGTGTGAATCACCCTCCTATCAGATACTGTCAAACAGATGTATGAATCACCCAATTATCAGAGACTGTCAAATAGATTTGTGTTACCCCATGATCAGATACTGTCAAACAGATATATGAATCACCTCATATCATATACTGTCAAACAGATGTGTGTGTCACCCCATTATCAGATACTGTCAAATAGATGTATGAATCGCCCTTCTATCAGATACTGTCAAACAGATGTATGAATCACCCCATTATCAGATACTGTCAAACAGATGTGTGAATCACCCTTCTATCAGATACTTCAAACCAACATGTGAATCACCCCATGATCAGATACTGTCAAACAGATGTATGAATAACCGATTATCAGATACTGTCAAACAGATGTATGAATCACCCCATTATCAGATACTGTCAAACAGTATGACTTAATAATAATAGTACATATTTCACAATAGTTCAGTCAATAATGTGCAGAAATTAATCTATTATTGAAAATTAAACAATGTATAAATATTTTGATTATGATGTTATCAAACATTATTTATTGTTTAAAAAAACTCTAGGCAGGTAACTAAGGTAGAATCTTACAGTTCTTCTTTCCAGGTAATTGTAAATTTTCATACAGTTTTTTGAGGGCAAATACATTTATTACCCTGACAAGACTTGTGGGACCAATAACATCATTCCCTGGTAGTGGGTTTAGCACTGGCAAAGAAATGTCCACATCCTAACCAAATCTACAGATTTCCCCCAAACAGAACAAACATAATCATCAGACCTGGTCAGAAACTCCTTTCCACCCATCTTTCTCACAATGAGGTAGTCTGAAATGCCAAAGTCAAAAAAGTCTATGCAGAGCAATCCTCCTTCCATATCCCCTCTTCTCAATGATGGAGTAGGTGCTAGATTTAGTTTTTTTTCAGAGGCTTGGTTGTACCTCATAGATGGTGCATGGGTCTTTTTCACTTAATTTTACATTTTTTGTATTTTTATGTTACATTTACTTGTTAACATACTGTTGTGTTACATGTACTTGTTAACATACTGTTGTGTTACATGTACTTGTTAACATACTGTTGTGTTACATGTTCTTGTTAACATACTGTTGTGTTACATGTATTTGTTAACATACTGTCATGTTACATGTACTTGTTAACATACTGTTGTGTTGCAGTATGTTTATCTGTGATGACTCAGACACCAATTATGTAACATTTCAATTGAACGAAGATTAAAGAAAAACAACAAAGTACTTCTTATATTTTATTTTGTTAAACAGAACAACAGTGATATTTTTTGTTGATTTGATTTTTTTTCTATGTTATTGTTATTCATAAACAGGTAACAATATGACTCACCTCTGATACATTGGGTATTTTACCCTATCTAGACTTGAAAATACCATTCAACACATATATTCACATGATGAGTCAAATGTCTTGTGATAACCTCACTTTGAGATTGAGACATTTATCGATATGTATTGTATCACAATCTGTGTATGATGTTATATATTGATACATGGCACCGGTGTATCATTTCACCCCATGTCTTTAATCCGATGATAATTTAAAATGTGAAAAAGAGTTTTAAAAATGCAGCATTGTCAATCAGATTTTCTTTGGTAAAGTTGGATATGAGAGTCAAAATTTGTTTGAAAACATTCTGGCATTGAAACTGATTCAGTTGATGCTCATCAACCATGAAATATAAAGTCATTATTCAAATAAAGGAAAATACTTCAAGGGACTCCTTTTCATACGCCACTTTTCAGAGTTTTACCAAATTAGAAAAAAATGCTTGCATATTAACAGTGGCTTTCAAATTTATACAAATAATGCCAACAATCATCTAACAAAGCTTCTCAACAGACTTTGACCGAATTGAGCAAAGAGCATCCAAGCATGAAGGTCTTTCAAACTGACTTAAATGATGCTGATCCAAAATGGCACCTTTTACAAAGAAAGAAAATAATAAAAATAACTTTATATTACTCTTTCTCAAACACCACTCAACAGAAAAGTACTGTGACAGACATTGTTGGATTTCAGATTAGCATTGCAAGGAAGGCAATGACAACCCCATGTCAATATGACTGTCCATTCAGATTAGCATTGCAATGAAGGCAATGACAACCTCATGTCAGTATGACTGTCCATTCAGATTAGCATTGCAATGAAGGCAATGACAACCTCATGTCAGTATGACTGTCCATTCAGATTAGCATTGCAATGAAGGCAATGACAACCCCATGTCAATTTGACTGTCCATTCAGATTAGCATTGCAATGAAGGCAATGACAACCCCATGTCAATTTGACTGTCCATTCAGATTAGCATTGCAATGAAGGCAATGACAACCCATGTCAATATGACTGTCCATTCAGATTAGCATTGCAATGAAGGCAATGACAACCCCATGTCAATATGACTGTCCATTCAGTTATTTTAAAGATGGGCACTATGGTGGCCATGTTGGATATGTCAGCAAACTTTTCATTAAGGACCAACTAGACAATGGAATGAATGTGTGGATAAAAGTGTCATGGCAATCCTCCAAGCTAACATTTGGAGGACTAGTGATTACAAATTTGTGCTGATGGAAGGATGGATAACAGACAACAGACCATTACATAAGCTCTTCTGGTCTGTAACATAATTGAGCTAAAATGAGCAAAACATTTACACCAACTGTGACAAAAAGCCTCCTGCCTTTGGTGGTGCTCTACAGTTTTCTGTTCTGCATAGGGTTAAATTTTTAAAGGAAAAGAATTCCCAGGTTTCCTTGTTGGTTATTCTAGCTTTTTGAAAAAGACCTTGAATATTTGAGGTATTGTTTAAAGAACTTCTCATTCCTGATATTTGGTGTATGATTGATGAGTGTAATTTGAGTTATAGGGTATACATCTTAGCGCTACTTCAGATGTGCACCTTCTTTTAAAAAAAACTAACTTCGCCTTGTCATTTTCACTTTCTGGTATTCATAGGTACATGGTAAGAAATGAGCTAATAACATTTTTTACATTTGATATATTTGTGCTTCATTTATTGCACTTTCAGAAGCCGGTATTTTCTAGTATGGCTAAATTTTATTTGTTCTATTGTAAGCACCAGACGGTGCAGAGAGGATTGATGATGATGATGTGATGATGATGACTAAGTGCTTAAGATGCACTTTAGTCAGGTTCCAGTACCACTCGGCACATAACAGTGTCAGTACATACAAAACTCAACCAAAGTAAATTGACCCATTACGTGCTCTACCCATTATATACTTGTCCTTTCAGTCCATGATTTATATAATACTATGTTCACCGACCACTTCATTCAAATTAGAGTGTTTATCATGTACTATTATTGCTTCTCACTCTATTATTAATTCAATGTTATGTAAATGAAATAATTATAGAGTAGTACCTAAAATGACATCTAACATTTTTCAGGTGACCTACATCACAAAAAATCCTCAAGCTCCTTCAGTCTTCTACCAGTGTGCTGATATATCAGTTGTGGATGATGATAGTGGTTTAAAAATGCCATGGAAATATTAGTAGAGAGCAATGAGCATCCAGAGGATTTGGATAGATCTGATTTATTTAAAGGCTTTTACTGTGCTTGTGGATACACATGCTTTTTCTCTTAAGCTGCTATGTAATAGATCCTCACAGCCATGACAAAGTATGGTTGTTTATTGACTCTAAACCTACAAATTTTAAATATCATAGTATGTAAGACTTATTGTATTATGAGCATGAGCACAGCATAATATGTATTGCAAAATCATGTAACAAATCATGTCAGTTACGTCTAATATTGAGCAATAAATTCAGTTGCTGCTCTCACTTGTGAATTATATGATGTTAACCACTTAGATATTCATTAATCACTTTACAAACATGTATTATATTAATTTTCCTGTGTAAACTGACATGTACTATATTTACTGTGTAAACTGATATGTATTATATTCACTGTGTAAACTGACATGTATTATGTTCACTGTGTAAACTGACATGTATTATATTCACTGTGTAAACTGACATGTATTATATAACCTGTGGAAGTGTCATGTATTATGTTCCCAGTGGAAATGTCATGTATTATATTCCATTTGGAAATGTACTGTACTGTGTAGCATCCAATTAAGTCAGTCCTAATAACATTGTGAACCATTAATTGGTACATATTTGTGTCAAATAAAATCGGCAACTTAAGTGTACAGTAGAACTGGTCTCTCATAATAGGCCATAACACTATATACGGAATAAATCTGCAAGGAGATTCTGGTCTCTCAAGACAGGTGGTCTCTCATAGCACTGGTGTCTCAGGACAGGTTTTACTTTACTTACCATCCATTCTAATGGTGTCCACAGCAAATTTTACATTACAAAATTTGCACACAGAAGTAAATAAAAATTTAAATATCTCCAGGATTTGATTTGAATTAAAAAAACAAACTTTGACTGATACAATCTCGCTACCTTGGGAAACATTTATATTTGTTTGATATGTGCAAAGGATATGAATGTTTTCAACAAAATGTATGTATCAGACATTGGAAATTTCTAAAAAGAAACATGGATGTTGGTTTGAAATACACTTCATTGAAAATTCACACAGGAGGTCATATGTGCTGAATTCATAATTACATGATAAAGCATTTAATTTAATGGGTAAAGAATAATCTACTTAAAAATGTTGTCATTCACAAAAGACAGGAAAAAGCCCAAACCTTATTACATGTATTAATTGAAAATTTTATTTATAATTATGACTTTGCACTACTACTGAGGACAAACAGGAAGTAGTATGTTTTATTATGATATTAAATCACTCCCCATCCCCAAAACTTGAATGTTATTTTTAGTAAGTTGTTCACAGCAGCACAGCTATAACAGTGAGATCCACTATTACCTCATGAAAATGTGGTATACATATCACATGATAACAAAGCTATAACAGTGAGATCCACTATTACCTCATGAAAATGTGGTATACATATCACATGATAACACAAAGCTATAACAGTGAGATCCACTATTACCTCATGAAAATGTGGTATACATATCACATGATAACACAAAGCTATAACAGTGAGATCCACTATTACCTCATGAAAATGTGGTATACATATCACATGATAACACAAAGCTATAACAGTGAGATCCACTATTACCTAATGAAAATGTGGTATACATATCACATGATAACAAAGCTATAACAGTGAGATCCACTATTACCTCATGAAAATGTGGTATACATATCACAATATAACAAAAAAGTGTGAACAGTGAGATCCACTATTACCTCATGAAAATGTGGTATACATATCACATCATAACACAAAGCTATAACAGTGAGATCCACTATTACCTAATGAAAATGTGGTATACATATCACATGATAACACAAAGCTATAACAGTGAGATCCACTATTACCTAATGAAAATGTGGTATACATATCACATGATAACACAAAGCTATAACAGTGAGATCCACTATTACCTAATGAAAATGTGGTATACATATCACATGATAACAAAGCTATAACAATGAGATCCACTATTACCTAATGAAAATGTGGTATACATATCACATGATAACAAAGCTATAACAGTGAGATCCACTATTACCTCATGAAAATGTGGTATACATATCACATGATAACACAAAGCTATAACAGTGAGATCCACTATTACCTCATGAAAATGTGGTATACATATCACATGATAGCACAAAGCTATAACAGTGAGATCCACTATTACCTCATGAAAATGTGGTATACATATCACATGATAGCACAAAGCTATAACAGTGAGATCCACTATTACCTCATGAAAATGTGGTATACATATCACATGATAACAAAGCTATAACAGTGAGATCCACTATTACCTCATGAAAATGTAGTGTACATATCACATGATAACAAAGCTATAGCAGTGAGATCCACTATTACCTCATGAAAATGTGGTATACATATCACATGATAGCACAAAGCTAAACATGTAGGACAAATAATGGCAGAAGAAGAAAAGAAATATTCAATAAAGCTTAATAAAATTCATGTCCCAGAAACAAAATTCCACTAATTAACTATTGTCTGCATTAATCTTATGGTAAAATAGCTTTGATTAGTAGGAATAATGTTTTAAAATGAATTTTAGAATTACATTTAACATGACGATTTCCATTTTTTTTTAGCTGTTCAACCAGTCAAAATTTAAAATAATTTTCATGAAAGTAACAAAATTGAAATTGACGTAAAGGTTTAGTTTTTTTAAACCTAAATATCAACTATTTCTTATTTTTAAATTAGCTAATACATCGATAATGTGTTCTCTTCCTACAATAATACTGGACATATTTAACTGTGGTACCATTTTTTATGACAGGCAAAGTCACAAGTTAAAATGTATAGTTTTTGGTACCACAAGATGAAATATATCTGGTATTACAATATGGAAAAGAACATTTTCTTTATGTTATATTCCAAACTTGCCCCAAATATTAGAAAAGTAATTTCCCTCTTCAGCATAACTTACTAACTCCACCCTCTTTTTTTGGGTAAATTCACCTCAATTTGAAAACCTGATCATATAAAATATACATCAATTGAGAAAGCTGTTGGATTGGGTTGACTAAATTTGTCACTTGAAATTAAATTTTTATTATTTTATAAACTATTTGTCCCTATCTGAAAATAATGCAAGTCTGATTCAGCAGTGCATCATAGCAGGTTGTTTGTCATTGTTGTCAAAGAAATAAGGAGAAATAACTTACGGTTTCCTCATAGTGATGTTAGCTCGGCAAAGCAATGTATCATTTTCACATGGGGATGTTTTTATCTCACAGTATGAAAGTAAGGAAACAATTGTATGCTTTTGTTTCATTCAACATTCAAATGTGAAATACAATGTATTACTATTGACCAATGTGAAGCCTATAAAGATAATGGTTTCAGTTCATATTGATTCATAAAAAGTTTAACTGCATAAGAACGTTAAATTTCGGGTTGACCTTTTTTTTTTCTTACAATATTTTATATTGCATTGAGGTTAGTACCCTATGTGTATATGTATGGAAAAAAAAAACGTTGAGATTAATTTAATTTGTAAACTGTGTTTTTGCTTTACTTCAGCATTGCACTTGTACATTGTCATGCCTTCCACATACTATATTATTATATGAATCTTTAATAATGTTTAGTATTGTATTTTACTATGTTATCTGTTGTATATAGTAGAGCCAGAAATTTTTTGCATGGATAATCTTTATCAGATCCATAGAGCTCATACAAGTAATATGAATAACAATAATTCAACACTATGCCATGTATGGGTTAGAAATCTGTACAAAAAACAATCTTTTTATGGTTACTCAAGACATAATTGCAGTTTAAATCAGTTGATAAATGTAGGGAAGATTTGCATTGGCCAGAACATAACCATGTGATCAGACCCAGTTGCATTTATTTCTGTATTAACTGTATGGATAACAACTTTACACTAAGTTCTATAAATATAGTCACATGCAGAGTAACTAACATAAACACTATTTTAAAATTAGAAGGCATACACACTGCATACCTTTTATATCAAATAAAAATGATAAGTTTATATTTATTGAGATAATTGAATAAGTTGAAGTGACAGAATCAAATAACAAACCTTTATAGTTTTTCTGAAGATAAATAATTCTTTCTTTGACTACATTTGGAAAAAAGCTGGGAAACTCAAAATCTGCCAAGAAAACATTGGGCTTTCAGTACTGCAGCTTTTTACAAATGAATTTAAAACTATAGGTAAATGGACATAAAGATTGGGTGGAGTGGGGTTAAGGACTAACATTGTAACAAATGGACTCCTACAATGTAAGACACTGATCCTGATAGTTACAATGTGGGTGAGAGGAGATTATTGGACCCTTATAACTATAACCATTTACTGAGTCTTAATTTAAGTTTTAAGTAGCCCCTGTAGATAGCCTAAGCTGTTAATGAACACGAAAATAGATTTAAGGTAATGAAAATTGGTGACTCATGTGTCTGGACACTGACAATTTAGCCAAGTCAGAATTAACTCCTGAAAGCATCTAATCCAAAAGTCATTCAAACAAAAAACACATCCTTTGCTTTGGATGTTGAACTTTGTATGCAATTATGTGTGCTAATTTTGATCAAAATATTAAGACCATGATATGGAATGATCTAAACCTTAGATCGCCTACCATTGGTAGAATTTGTTGGATGCTGATGTAGCTATTACATTACAGATGGAGAATCGCCAGTTTTATAAATAGCTACCTGGTAGATTCATACACATAAATAAGACCCTAGAACTGATAGGAAATATCATTAAAAAAACAAATAAGAACTGCAATTATCAGCGTTTAATGTTTTCTGTGAGATTTTATCTTGGTATAAACTGTTAGATACTGACTCACACAACTTAATAACACCCTTTGAGCTTTATTTGTTAATTGATTGGGCAGCTGACAGTTTATACCATTATAAACTCTAAAGAACAATATTAAACTCTCACATAACTGGTTTAATGCACTTTCTTTAGTATTGTTTTGAGTTATGTATTATTAAAAAAATGTTATACTCCTTTACATAGAGCTGTACAATCTCATTATTTTGTTTTGTATATAATAAATAAGGTTTTTTGGTTTGATTGTTGCAAGATATAGTTTAAAAATAAACAATACATTTGTGTTATGAATTTATTTTAGATTTAAGTTATGTAAAACATTTCTCGTTTAGTCACAGATTACACTGATTTAGTCATACAACACAGATTGCACTCATTTAGTCATACAACATAGATTACACTCATTAAGTCATACAACACATATTGCACTCATTTATACTCATTTAGTCATACAACACATTTTGCATACAAGACAGATTACACTCATTTAGTCATACAACACATTTTGCATACAAGACAGATTACACTCATTTAGTCATACAACACATGACACTCATTTAGTCATACAACACATGACACTCAATAAGTCATACAAGACAGATTACACTCATTGAGTGATACCACAGATTACACTCATTGTGTCATACAACACATTGCATTCATTGAGTCATGCAACACAGATTATACTCATTTAGTCATACAACACATTGTACTCAATGAGTCATACAACAGACATTTCACTTGTTTAGTCATACAACACATTGCACTCAATGAGGCATACAACACATTGTACTCATTGAGTCATACAACACATTGCAATCGTAGAGTCATATAGCACATTGCACTTATTGAGTCATATAACACATTGCACTTATTGAGTCATAACACATTCCGTGAGTCATATAACACATTGCACTCGTGTCGTACAAACACATTGCACTCATTTACTCGTACAACACAAAATACACTCATTTACTTGTACAACACATTACACTCATATAGTCGTACAGTACAGATTGCACACATTTAGTCATACAACACGGATTGCACTCATTTAGTCATACAAAACAGATTGCACTCATAGTCATGCAACACATTACACTCATTTAGTCATACAATACAGATTGTACTCGTTTAGTCAAGACTACACAGATTGCATACATTTAGTCATACAACACAGATTACACTCATTTGAGTCCTACAACACATTGCACTCATTGAGTCATATAACACATTGCACTCGTTGAGTCATAACACATTGCACTCATTGAGTCATATAACACATTGCACTCACTGAGTCATACAACAGATTGCACTCAAGTCATACAACACATTACACTCATTGAGTCATATAACACATTGCACTTACTGAGTCATGCCACAGAATACACTCATTTAGTCGTACAACACATTTTACTCATTTAATCATACAGATTGCACTCATAGTCTTACAACACAGATTACACTCATTTAGTCATACAACACAGATTACACTTATTTAGTCATACAACACAGATTGCACACGTTTAGTCATGCAATACAGATTGCACTCATTTAGTTGTACAGGACAGATTGTACTATTTAGTAATACAACACAGATTGCACTCATTTAGTGACATTATACTCATTTAGTCACACAACACACATTGTACTCACTGAGTCATACAACAGAGATTTCACTTGTTTAGTCATACAGCACATATGTCACTCATTTAGTCGTACAACATAATTTGCATTCATTTAGTCACACAACACAATGCTCTCATGTCACACAATACAGATTGCACTCATTTAATCACAACGGATTACACTAATTTACTCGCACAATACAGGTTACACTCATAAGCCACACAACACAGTGCACTCATTTGGTCATACAACACAGATTGCACTCAGTTATACAACACAGATTGTACTAAATTATATAACACAGACTGCACTCAGTAATATAACAAAGATTGCACTCATTTAAATATGCATCACAGATTGCACATTTTTATATATACAGCACAGATTTAACTCGTATAGTCCCACAACACATATTGCTATCATTTAGTCATACAATACAGATTGCACTCATTTAGTAACAGTACAAACTTCATTTAGTCACACAGTAGTACAAATAATACTCATTTTAAGTTGTACAAAATAGATTACAGTACAAATTACTTAGTTACACAGTACAGATTACTCGTACATAGTTGCACAATACAGATTACTCTCACAGTACACTCAGTTACATGGTACAGATTACTCATACAGTCACACAATACAGATTCAATTAATTTAGTCATACAAAACAGATTATACTCATTTAGTTGCACAATGCAGATTGTACTCATTGAGTTGTACAAGACAGATAACACTCATTGAAGTCATACAAAACAGATTATACTCATTTAGTCACAATATGCCGTGCTTTTATCATTATCATAATGAGGTGAATTATTTCAGAAATGTTATGGATATTACCGATAAGAACTGAAATAGAAAATACTGGAAAGGCAGTACTTATAGGAAACACTGTTTAATGAACGTAAAAACATCATGGGTGCTTCTCAATTCTATTTTAAAAGCTAAGATTTAGATGAAAATATGTCCACATTTCAAAGTGAAAAGAGAACCACCTTTATTTGCAAACTTTCCATGTATGAATTTGAATGTTGGGTTTGAAAGATGAAAGAAAAATCATGGAATTACAGACCATGGGCATGAAATATGGAAACATACAACTGATGATGATGAATCAGGAATTTCACATCTAGAAAGTGAAACTAAAATCTTTTCTAAAAAATTGGATTTACTGCAGTAGATATAAGCAGCGTGTGTAATGTTTCTGAGAGTACAATATATTTAGGGCTATTTAGAAATAGTGAGGCCCTAAGCTATCCAAAGCTGTAGAGAGTCTATTTGGTAAGTGTTAACAGACAAAAAGGCTATATAACAATTGCACTTGACAAATATTTGATAATTACTGCAAAGTAAATAATGTAATTTATAAAACAAATATCATCATCAGTCTCTTGACCTAGTGTGGTCATCGAGACACTGTGCTGCTGAACATCTGACCAGTTCCCTCCACTTGTCTCAATCACGTGCAAATGCCAGTGTCTCCGCAAAACTTTTTCTGGGCCATTCTGTGATGTTATCAGTCCACTTTTTTCTCTCTCTCTACCTCTCATTCTGCTACCCTGGACGCTGCCCTGCAGTACTGTTGTGGATAGACTGTTGGCTCTAGTGACATGGCCATTTATTTAAGCTTTCTCTTTTTGACAGTGGTGAGGCCTACTCATAATGGCCTACTCTGTGCCTGATGGTGTTATGCACTTCTTTATTTGTGATGTGGTCCATGTAAGAGATGCCAAGGATGGTTCTGTAGCATCTCATTTCAAGTGCCTGGACTCTTCATTGTAATTCTGCTGTCAGGGTCCAGGCCTCACATGAATACAAAAATACTGAGATGAATAATGCTCTCAATAGTCTGATTTTAGTTTTCAGACAAATATTCTTGTCTCTCCAGATGGGTCCTAGCTTTGACATAGCTGCCGTTGTTTGTGCTGCTCTTGATAAAATTTCTACTCTTGATCCCTCTTCGGTGCTTTAACCAAGATATTTCAACTGTCTCACTATTTCCAGTTCCTGTCCTCTGACTTTTATCTTGGTTGAGAATTGTTTGCCACTATTTGTCAACAGCTTTGTCTTCTCAGCGCATATCTCCATGTCAAATCTGGAAGATGTTTCATCCAGGTTCTTCACTAAGGTGGCAAGCTCATCTTCACTGCCTGCCAGCCCATCAGTGTCATCTGCAAAGCGTAGGTTGGTGATGTTATGCCCTCCCATGCTGACTGTCCCATGGTGGTTTTCCAGGGTTTTGCTCATGATGCGCTCTAAGTAGATGTTGAAAAAAGTGTGGGTGACAGGAGACAGCCTTGATGTACTCCAACTGTTGTCTTGAACAGTCCCTCACAGAACCTTGAGCAATTACTGCACTGGTAGCCTTGGCGTACAGCTGCTTGATGGTGTTGGTCAACTTTTGACCCATGTTGTATTTCTTCATTGTGGCCCACAAAGCCTCATGCCACACTCTGTCAAAAGCATTCTAGAAATATATGAACACTTCATAGATGTCTTGCTGATGTTGTGAGTACTTTTCACACAGATCCCTAAGATGGAATATTTGTTCTGTTGTGGTTCTTCCACACCTGTTCTTCAGCAGTTATTTCTTCTGCTTGCGGTTTCAGTCTGTTTAAGATTATTGTCAGCATCACCTTACTAGCATGGCTGATCAAACTGATAGTTCTGTAATTTTGGAACAGCTGGAGATTGTCTTTTTTGGGGAGTGTTATAATCAGTGACTGGGTCCACTGTGTTGACCATTTGACTGCCAGATCTTGTTGCAGATTTTTGTTAGTAGCTCTATCACTGATTCCCCACCATTCTTGACAAGTTCAGCTGCATTCCCATTCTTCAGTGCTCTTATTGCTGACTCCACCTTTTCTTTGAAAATGGGGAAATCATCATCATTTGTGGAGTTTAGAACTTCAAGCACCTCTGGGTCTCCAGTGAATGGATGGTTGTAGAGTTCTTTACAATACTCAGTCCATCTTTCTGCAATGTCACTTGCTTCTGTGAGGCATTTTCCATTTTGAATGGTACTGACTCTTATTTGCTTCTGTCTGGTGAGGTCTTTCACAGTTTGAAATGCCTTTTTGCTGTTATTCTTTGTCAGACTGCACTATTTCTGATTCAAAATCTCTTCTGTAACCCAGATTTTTCTATTTGGGCGATGGAGCCTAATGATAACCTTGGCAACTGTTGTCATGACAGTGTTGAAAGTGTTTGTCATCACTTTAACATCAACATCAATCACAAGGAGTGGAGCAAATATTTCTCCAATTGTGGCTTGAAATGACTTGCAGATGTTAAGATCCTTCAGTTGTTCAAGGTTGAATTTGAGCCAGATTTTCTTTGACTTGTTAATTTTCTTCAGCCTCACTTGGAAGTTCATAATGATGAGTTCATGATCACTCCCAACATCAGCACCCAGGAATGTTCTTGTTTTTGTTCTATTGATGTCAGACTGATAATGGTTTTGAACCAGTATGTAGTCGATCTGGTTATGATGGGTTCCATTTGGTGTGTGCCATGTCCAGCATCATGAAGCTTTATGTTGCCCAAGGTGTTGGCTAGTACCAAGTTGTTGTAGCTTGAGAACTCTAGCAGCTGTCTCCCTCTTTCCTTGGTAAACTCATTGCAAGGTCCACAATGATCATCCCAGTCTTGTAGAGCATCTTTGAAAACTTTGGCATTCCAGTCGCCTTGGATGATGCGGATGTCTATTTTACTTACCATGTTTATAATACCCTGGAGTTTGTTGTAAAACTCCTTTATTTTGTCATCATCATGATCACTAGTTGGAGCATATACTTGGATAATTATAATGTTAAATGGAGATGCTTTCAGATGAATGGAGATAATTCTTCTAGATATGGGCCAACATTCAAACACAGATCCCTTGATGGCTTTGTTTACAAGGAAGCCTATGCCATTTATGGACTTGTCCAATTCTCCACTATAGTAGAATATATGCCCATCTTCAGTTTGATGTTCTCCTAGGGCTTTCCATCTGATTGCACAGAGTCCCAGAATGTGACATGTGTAGTGTTCCATCTCATGTGTCAACTTTTGAAGTCTTCCAATTTGTACCAGAGTTCTAATGTTCCAGGTGGAGATGGCAATGCTGTCTCTTGCTCTGATTTTATGCAAAGTACCAGTAGCACACTTGTAGCCTCTGTCCTGGTGGACAACAGCAGGCACGGTCCTTGTTGACCTGGGTGATGATCAATCTGGTATGGTAACTTCATATTTGTCCAGCATTATCAGTGTCTCTTGGGCGAAAGTAGTCTATCCCTCTCCAGACCAAGGAGTTGCCAGAAGGGGATGTAGTACATCGTCCAGCTGCCTTAGGGTCTCCACTCCAGATTTTATTTTAGGGTTTACTCCCTTAGTCTTTGGCTAACCAAAGTCAACCTACAAGGCAGCAGGAGACTCGTGTATGGGCAGTGCATACATTTCCCGAGCAGATAAAGCATCTACCACTGCCCTACTGGTTTATACAACCAACTATACAGACAGGACAAATCATGATTTATATTAGTAGAGCTATTTCATCATGTGGGAATAGCCAGCTTGATCTACAATAGCCCTTAGACACAACCTGTATCTTGCCAGTATGATTTGCTATCTGAGTAAACAGCTAAATTGTACCTATTCTATACAGTTAGTGAGTTTTTTCCCCCAAGTGACTTATGTTTTACTTAGATTCCATTAAGTATATCACATTTACAGTGATTTTTGTTAAAAGTAAGATAAAGAATGGAAACTGGGTCCATTATTTTTGTTAAAGGGGAAAAAGACCTGATATGCGCCTAGTGTAACACATATGCCAATGCCAATGTAATGCAGGTGAAGGGTAATGTTCAAAGTCAAAGAGGGCCATAACTCTGAAAAATGTATTCAAAAAGAGTGACAATCAAACTTGATTTAGATCTTTTAAATGTAAAGCCTCATGTTAAATTCAGTTTTAATCCATCATGACCTTTTTTGTATTATTGACCTTAAATGCTCTATTATTACTACAGATCTCAGTAAAGTTTAATCAAAAGATATGATGGTTTTAAAAGGTGACAACTTGGATAAGGAAACAGGAAACTGAGTTGCATTTTCTTAACCTTGACCTTGAGGACACACAAAACTGTCATATGAGCATAATGAACAGTCTAAACTTTCAATAAACCTGTCTAAGTGTTCTAGAGTCATCAATGTATTTTCCTTTGTCATGGACTGTGACACAACTTTTGATCACAATATATAATTGTTTAATTTTCAAAATCTTCAGTGGTTAAATATCCCCTTGTTGTGACCTTCAACTTGAGACCAAGGGCATACATATAATATGTAACATACTTTCCAAACATTACATGGCTATGATATTCAACACACCTGCTATATACAACAGGCTAAAGTTTCATTACAATTTCATCAGTGGTTATGTTCTTTAATAGGATATAAAACACAAAATTACATTTTCCATTGCCCTGACCCGGACATTGAAGAAGGGGGACATGGTCAATGAATGCAATTCACAATCTAGCTTAGGCATATACTTCAACAAATTTTCATTAAAATGTATTCGGTGGTTTAGAAGTTTTACTACAAACATGAATACCAGTCAAAGAATCACATTTTCTCTTGACCTTGAGACATGGGAGCTGATACAGTATCTAGTCATTATGTAGACTTTGGCTATTTTCATGAAATCTTTCCAACAATTATAATGATATGGGCCAGAAAGCAAATGCAAATGGATGGACACATAGAGATTGACAACATCACAGTATAATATGCCCAACTTAAGCCTGCAATTAAAAATTCTTCATCTATTAAACAGACTTCTCATATATAAAATATATTGCATAGATAATAATGAGAAAAGAATATCATTGGTTAAGTTATTACTTAAATATACATAATATACTAAAACTAACAAATTTTTAAACAAATTCAGACATTTTGAGAGGCCTGTTTAGATTGTGAGGCTCTAAGCTTTATCTTGTTTTGCTTATGCCTTGAATATATTCTAAGATGAGGTGTAATCCAATTAAATTAGCATATTTGAACATTATTGATGCATACGTGGATGGCATAGTTTCACATACTGCTTACTATCGCATTTCCACATTTTGGAGAAATGATGCTGATGAAATACATTTTGTAGAGATGATGCTGAAAGAACACATTTTGGAGAAATGATGCTGAAGAAATACATTTTGTAGAGATGATGCTGAAGAAATACATTGTGGAGAAATGATGCTGAAGAAACACATTTTGGAGAGATGATGTCAAAGGAACTCATTTTGGAGAGATGATATCGAAGGAACACAACAAAACATTAAGGTAACAAATAGTTATGATATGAATAAATAAAGAAGTAATTTCACGACTCTTTCATTTGCCAATATGTACTGTTCAATGGGACACAATTGGTGAGTAAGAACAGATGGTTACATACCGACATGGTTTAACTTTATTGCTCAGGATACTAAGTGACGAAGATGTTCTAGCTTTTATTTTTCACATTTTGGACAGATATGAGTTACATTACCACCTCACCCTTACCCCCAAATTTAAGGACATACATATTTTTGTCACAATCAATTCACTATTAGTTTATAGTATTACTAGAAATTATAGTGACTGGTCTATATTAGTATATGATATTACTTGATTTAATAGTGTCTGTGATATTACTTGAGATAACAATGTCTGGTCTGTAATTAGTCTAATGTTTTACATGAGAAAATTGTGTCTGGTCTATAAGTTTATAATAACTTGAAGTAATAGTGTCTGGTCTGTATTAGTCTAAGATATTACTTGAAGTAATAGTGTCTGGTCTGAATTAGTCTAAGGTATTACTTGAGTAATACTGTCTGGTCTGAATTAGTCTAAGGTATTACTTGAGTAATAGTGTCTGGTCTGTATTAGTATAAGGTATTACTTGAAGTAATAGTGTCTGGTCTGTATTAGTATAAGGTATTACTTGAAGCAATAGTGTCTGGTCTATATTAGTCTAAGCTATTACTTGAAGTAATAGTGTCTGGTCTGTATTAGTCTAATGTATTACTTGAGTAATAGTGTCTGGTCTGTATTAGTCTAATGTATTACTTGAGTAATAGTGTCTGGTCTGTATTAGTCTAATGTATTACTTGAGTAATAGTGTCTGGTCTGTATTAGTCTAAGGTATTACTTGAAGCAATAGTGTCTGGTCTGTATTAGTCTAATGTATTACTTGAGTAATAGTGTCTGGTCTGTATTAGTCTAAGCTATTAGTTGAAGTAATAGTGTCTGGTCTGTATTAGTCTAAGGTATTACTTGAGCAATAGTGTCTGGTCTGAATTAGTCTAAGGTATTACTTGAAGCAATAGTGTCTGGTCTGTATTAGTCTAAGCTATTACTTGAAGTAATAGTGTCTGGTCTGTATTAGTCTAATGTATTACTTGAGTAATAGTGTCTGGTCTGTATTAGTCTAAGCTATTACTTGAAGTAATAGTGTCTGGTCTGTATTAGTATAAGGTATTACTTGAAGTAATAGTGTCTGGTCTATATTAGTCTAAGGTATTACTTAAAGCAATAGTGTCTGGTCTGTATTAGTCTAATGTATTACTTGAGTAATAGTGTCTGGTCTGTATTAGTCTAAGCTATTAGTTGAAGTAATAGTGTCTGGTCTGTATTAGTCTAAGGTATTACTTGAGCAATAGTGTCTGGTCTGAATTAGTCTAAGGTATTACTTGAAGCAATAGTGTCTGGTCTATAAGTGTCTGTGGTATTACTTGAAGTAATAGTGTCTGGTCTGTAAGTGTCTGTGGTATTACTTGAAGTAATAGTGTCTGGTCTGTATTAGTCTGTATTAGTCTAAGGTATTACTTGAAGCAATAGTGTCTGGTCTGTATTAGTTTATGGTATTACTTGAAGTAATAGTGTCTGGTCTGTATTAGTCTAAGGTATTACTTGAAGCAATAGTGTCTGGTCTGTAAGTGTCTGTGGTATTACTTGAAGTAATAGTGTCTGGTCTGTAAGTGTCTGTGGTATTACTTGAAGTAATAGTGTCTGGTCTGTATTAGTCTGTATTAGTCTAAGGTATTACTTGAAGCAATAGTGTCTGGTCTATAAGTGTCTGTGGAATTACTTGAAGTAATAGTGTCTGGTCTGTATTAGTTTATGGTATTACTTGAAGTAATAGTGTCTGGTCTGTATTAGTCTAAGGTATTACTTGAAGCAATAGTGTCTGGTCTATAAGTGTCTGTGGTATTACTTGAAGTAATAGTGTCTGGTCTGTATTAGTTTATGGTATTACTTGAAGTAATAGTGTCTGGTCTGTATTAGTCTAAGGTATTACATGAAATAATATTGTTTGGTCTATATTAGTCTAAGGTATTACTTGAAATAATAGTGTTTGGTCTGTATTAGTCTGTATTAGTCAATGGTTTTACTTGAAATATTGACTGGTCTGTATTAGCCTATAGTATTACTTAAAATATTGACTGGTCTGTATTAGTCTATAGTATTACTTAAAATATAGACTGGTCTATATTAGTCTAAAGTATTACTTGAAATAATAGTGTTTGGTCTGTATTAGTATTTATTAGTCTATAGTATTACTTAAAATAATGACTGGTATGTATTAGTCTATGGTTTTACTTAAAATAATGACTGGTATTTATTAGTCTATGGTTTTACTTGAAATATTGACTGGTATGTATTAGTCTATAGTATTACTTAAAATATTGACTGGTCTGTGTTAGTCTATAGTATTACTTTAAATATTGACTGGTCTGTATTAGTCAATGGTATTACTTGAAATATTGACTGGTATGTATTAGTCTATAGTATTACTTGAAATATTGACTGGTATATATTAGTCTATAGTATTACTTAAAATATTGACTGGTCTGTATTAGTCAATGGTATTACTTGAAATATTGACTGGTATGTATTAGTCTATGGTATTACTTAAAATAATAGTGATGAGTATGAAAGCTACACTTGCTGACACTATTTTAGCAAATAGTTATATCATTTATCAAATAAAAAATTTCTAGACATTCTATCTTTGACATAAGATCAAAAGTCATTTACTATGATTAATTAAAACTATACAAGTGAAAACATCAAGATTTATTATTGTACTGCTCTCTATTTGTTTGAAAGCATCTTTAGTCACACAAAAATGTATTTTCTATCTATCCATTATGAATTCATTTATTCATTCATTTAACTTGCTCACTCTGCATGATTCACTGAAACAATGACACAATTTTCTTCCATAAAAGTGACTATTTATATTTAAACTTTTGTATAGATATATCAATCATCCTTCTTTTCTCCTCCCTTTTTCTCACAATTCTATTTTTACAACAGTATTCTATTTATGGTTATAACTGCAAGTTTTGATAGTATAAATGTTAGTAAGTCAGTACAAATGTGTTGAATTTTACATTTCCAATACCTTTTCTTATATATGCAGGTACATGTATGTATTTTGTATTTTGTTTCTTCTATTGACTAATTGCTGTAACTTTTTATGCTCTTTTAAAAGAAAAATTAAGTAGCATACAAAATGTTGCTTTTGACCCATAATGTCAGCATGGCATTTGTCAAGGCATGCCTCTATTTTTTTTAAAGTTATCCCCCTAATTTGCAGTGTAACGAAAAGAGTGAACATTTCACTGGTTCATTTCTTTCTTCATTGATTTTTGGGCTTATTTGTTCATTGGTTAATTTGTTAATTCATTTATTTTACCCTCCATGACTTCAACCTACTTCACATACACTTTTCAAAAACTTTTGATATGAATTCACATAAGCAAGAGTAACTTAACCAAACTGAAAGTAAGTCACAGTGACATCTATTGTGACCCATTTTACCATGACTCGCCTTGCTACACAAATGATGCTATAACAAAGTATCTTATTGTGTGGGTGTGCTGTACCACTTTATAACAGGAATGATATTATAAGGTTGTGTAATGCTATTTAAGTGGAATAATACAAGGAAGGGCCTTATATAGTGGATTTGCTATACCATCTTATGACAGAAATTATATTATTATCAGGGCAAGTATAGTTATGTTTTCTATATTACCATATAACAAGAGATATATTACGATGAATAACTTCATGGTGAGGGTGTGCTATATTACTGTATAACAAGTTATATTACGATGAATAACTTCATAGTGAGGGTGTGCTATATTACTGTATAACAAGTTATATTACAATGAATAACTTCATAGTGAGGGTGTGCTATATTACCATATAACAAGTTATATTACAATGAATAACTTCATAGTGAGGGTGTGCTATATTACCATATAACAAGTTATGTTACAATGAATAACTTCATAGTGAGAGTGTGCTATATTACAACATAACAAGTTATATTACAATGAATAACTTCATAGTGAGGGTATGCTATATTACTGTATAAAAAGTTATATTACAATGAATAACTTCATAGTGTGGGTGTGCTATATTACTGTATAACAAGTTATATTACGATGAATAACTTCATAGTGAGGGTGTGCTATATTACTGTATAACAAGTTATATTACAATGAATAACTTCATAGTGAGGGTGTGCTATATTACCATATAACAATTTATTTTACAATGAATAACTTCATAGTGAGGGTGTGCTATATTACCATATAACAAGTTATATTACAATGAATAACTTCATAGTGAGAGTGTGCTATATTACAACATAACAAGTTATATTACAATGAATAACTTCATAGTGAGGGTGTGCTATATTACTGTATAAAAAGTTATATTACAATGAATAACTTCATAGTGTGGGTGTGCTATATTACTGTATAACAAGTTATATTACAATGAATAACTTCATAGTGAGGGTGTGCTATATTACTGTATAACAAGTTGTATTACTATGAATAACTTCATAGTGAGGGTGTGCTATATTACTGTATAACAAGTTATATTACAATGAATAACTTCATGGTGAGGGTGTGCTATATTACTGTATAACAAGTTATATTACAATGAATAACTTCATAGTGAGGGTGTGCTATATTACTGTATAACAAGTTATATTGCAATGAATAACTTCATGGTGAGGGTGTGCTATATTACTGTATAACAAGTTATATTACAATGAATAACTTCATAGTGAGGGTGTGCTATATTACTGTATAACAAGTTGTATTACTATGAATAACTTCATAGTGAGGGTGTGCTATATTACTGTATAACAAGTTATATTACAATGAATAACTTCATGGTGAGGGTGTGCTATATTACTGTATAACAAGTTATATTACAATGAATAACTTCATGGTGAGGGTGTGCTATATTACTGTATAACAAGTTATATTACAATGAATAACTTCATAGTGAGGGTGTGCTATATTACTGTATAACAAGTTATATTACAATGAATAACTTCATAGTGAGGGTGTGCTATATTACAACATAACAGGAGTTACATTGCAATGAATGACTTCAGAGTGTGCAAAATTACCATATAACAAGAGTTCTATTGCAAGGAAGGACTTTATAGCAAGACTGTGCTGTACCACATTTATTACCATATTAAACAAAACAATGTTTGTAATTGATTGCTTTAATAAAATATTTCTTTCAATCAAACTGAATACAAATGTGTAATGCATATAATTTAAGAAAGTAGACTATAAAATACATCAAAAGGAAAATTTTATCTAAATATAATACAATGTAGTAGATTCAGTTTTCAAAACAGTTCTTAGTAATGTTGTGCTGAAATAAAATTTCATGTATGTAATATAGAATCAGGATCTTAAAATAACTTGGTTAATAAAAATATTTATTTAATGAAAACATTTATTTAATGAAAATATTTATTTACATGCAATATGTAAAAATTGATTGTCAGATTTCATAAAAGAATATATGACTTTTAAAAATATCTCACATTTCTTTAAAATTACCATCTGCAGTGTGTGTGTGTGTGTGTGTGTGTGTGTGTGTGTGTGTGTGTGTGTTGACACAAAACTGGTAATGACAGTTTCAATATAGTTTTTCAATATAAGAAGCTAGTCACCTGACCCATGTTTAACATTTCACTATATTAAGCTGTACATGTATTTACCAACAGACTCAATAAGATCTCATTGCCTCAATAAGGCCTCAAGGGGTCTTGAACTAAACATAACCTAGCAATTATTATCTTATTAGCATTGCATCATAAAGGAGACCACGGAATATATAGCTTTCTTTATTATCCAAAGTGTTAGTTGCTTTAGAGTAAACGTTATTCAGCCAAACATATTTTTCTTTGAATCAAATTTGCCTTGACCCTTGCCAATTTGACGCCAAAATGAATGGACCTCTTCCATACTTTAAGTACAAGTTAACTATACACCTTGATCATTGTACATTTTCTAGAACCAGTCATTTTGCAACAATGACTTTCTTCATGCAGTCACCATGACTTTTTCCTCTGACCTTTTAACCCCAAAAGCAATAGAATTCTTTCTTACCCAAGGTGCATTTAACCATCCACAAAGTGTGGTCCATGTACATTTATAAAACTAATGTTAATGCACACAAAACATTTTTTTACACCAAATTTTGCATCCTTCTTCCTGACTTTTAAAAGACAATCATCTGTAAAGTTTGAAAACTGCAGATGGTGGATAACTCATGGGATTGTCTAGATAATATTTATCTTCTTTCAATCTCAATCATGTTAGCCTTAAGTCTTCACCAAATTAAATGTGGTTTTCTCTTACTCCAAATACAGGATGTTCACTGAGTTTGTAACTGTAGACCAGAGAGTGTATGAGTTATTGTGAAGAAAACAAAAGATATATAGACCTTGACTTTTTCACCCAAATGTTATAGGGTCTTTCATACTGGCATATGATAAACACAGATGACAGTCCTTTTGTTGGAAAACAGAAATGAATTTATACTGACAATTAGATTCCACTAGAAAAATATGAAGATGGAGCAAAAGGCATTGATATTCCTCTGCCTATCCACCCACAAACAGCCTGGTTAATTGGGATGAGAAGATGCAGTGCCCATCCACTCCAAGACAGCCTGTTTTGTAGGGATATGAAGATGCCCTGCCCATCCACTCCCAGACAGCCTGATTACTAGGGATATGAAAATGCCTCACCCATCCACACCCAAGTAGCCAGGTTAGTAGGAATATGAAGTTGCCCTGCCCATAAATTGTGCATTGTTATAATCTCCATAAGTGGGCCTCTGGGAGAATAGCCCTTGACAAATGAGTCACCCTCAATAAATAAAGCATTATGATAATGATTATGATTATTATTATTATTATTATTATTATTATTATTATTATTATTACAAAATCACTAAGCATTATACATCTGTGTGCATATTTTCAATGGAATTATTATGTATTCACTCTGAAGGATGCAGTGCAATTGTTTAATGAGTACACTTGTTTATACTCTAACAATTTATGTATACTGTATACCAATGCATAGTTATTTGAATAAACTAAAATATAAATATGAAATCTGTTTTCACTATTTCTTGCTGAAAATAAAATAATTTAAGATTTTGATTGTGCCATTGAATCCCACTATCCTTTTAGTACAGACTGGGGAATAAGTATGCATCAATTTCTTCACTTAATTGACTTGTCTCCCTTTGGCACAATATGTTACTTAGCACAATGGCATTATGTGGATCCCAGTTATAGTGCTGATTTTTATTGTATGGGATTATATCAATTTCATTAGCAGAGTTTTATTATATGGGATTATACCATTCAATTTAATTGGCAGGGTTTTATTGTATGGGATTATACCATTCAATTTAATTGGCAGGGTTTTTTATTGTATGGGATTATACCATTCAATTCATTGGCAGGGTTTTATTGTATGGGATTATACCATTCTATTTCATTGACAGGGTTTTATTGTATGGGGTTCTACAATTTAATTTCAATGGCAAGGTTTTATTGTATGGGATTATTCCATTATATTTCATTGGCAGGATTTTATTGTCAAGGGTTCTACCATTCAATTTCAAGAGTAAAGATGGATCCCTGCTAACAGTTAAGTCATTGTAGAAAAGAAAAGTACAATTATTTTAATTTAATCAGCTAGAATGTTAAATGTTGCTTTGTGCATACAGCAAAACAGTGCATATCAACACTTGTAAATACAAATGCTTCAACCAATACCACATAAATAGTTATTTTCAAACATCGTGACGAGCTAGCTAAATTACATGTATTTACTTATTAAAGCAATACAGTGTTAAATGACACATGTACATCTAAGTGTTTGAAAATTAGCATGTTAAGAAAACAAAAGTACAATTATAATGGCAATTCCATATCTTTATAGTGAATTGGAAATACTTGAATAAAATGTGGGTGGGTGTTGCAGTCTTCCATTCCTATTTAAACTTTGCTGCCTTTGAAGGTGAATTTTTTAATATACAAGCTATAATGAAATATTGGAATCAATTGGAATATCTTGGACTTTATAGATACATGATGCTATCCAGGAACTCCTAATTAGTTTCTTAATGACTGCATGGTAAATGTAAATATAAGTAAATGACTGCATGGTAAATGTAAATATAAGTAAATGAATGACTCCCTTGTTGTAATGACCAAGTTTTAAAACATTTTATACCGATTCACCTTCAGTCATATCAGACCAACAAAAGAATAACTATTCTTCTGTGGTTATGGAACAGACAAATGTATGTGAACTGTTTCAAAGCAAACCCCATGATACACTTGAGTGTAATGGACTTTAAGAATGTAAATTTAAGACTGGCTGGTCACTACAAAAGGGTATGTATCATACCTAACTCATGTCCTGTTGGGTCAAAGGGGTATGTATCATACCTAACTCATGTCCTGTTTGGTCAAAGGGGTATGTATCATACCTAACTCATGTCCTGTTGGGTCAAAGGGGTATATATCATACCTAACTCATGTCCTGTTGGGTCAAAGGGGTATGTATCATACAAAACTCATGTCCTGTGATTTGTTGGGTTGGTGGAAATCAGTTTCCTAAACATGACTTGTGCAACATACCCCTGGACAAAGGCAGGATAGTGATTTCTAAATGTACTTTTATGATGCAAATGTAACCAGATAAAACCAGATCAGGTGCCTCGTGTAACCAAAGAGCCTTAGGCTGCACATACCTGTCCTAAACCTGTCACACAAGATAGGAGTAGCATGATACATATTTGCCAATTATATCTTTACCTGAATTCTGTCCTAATTGCTGTAAACTACATTTAGAGTCAATTAACAGTGATATGTACAATTGTCATGTGTTAAATGTCACTTGTCAATCACTGTGTCAGGTAGTTTCCAATGTCTAACAGCCAATCAGATCTCATTAAGGTTCAGTTTAATTCAGACTGAAGGAACTGATACCCTTTTATTATTGGGTCTTGACCTTAAGGACATTATAGTTCTCATGAGTTACATGCAAAGTATTTATCATAATTGGTATCCTTTATTTTATGAGTTACATGCAAAGTATTTATCATAATCGGTATCCTTTATTTTATGAGTTACATGCAAAGTATTTATCATAATTGGTATCCTTTATTCCATCATACTGACCTAATCTAAATAATGTCTTCATTTTACTTGTATTCAAATTTTAGCTCTAAGTTTTTTATCTCTTGACTGTGTCTTAACATTAACTACAACTACAACTTTTATTTTTGTGGACAGAATTTATTATAATATGCTCTATATATGTAAACTAATTGCAATTTAAAAAGTAATTGTTAAAAAGACAATATGTTGACTTTTTTCGGTATGAAAATGCAAGCAGTTTAAAATGCCAGTTGAAAAAGTGTTACATTTTAGTTTCTCTTAGCAGTTCTGACAGCTCAGTCTGATATGACGTCATAAAGCAGTGGCAACAAGAAGCACATTCAATTACAGTTGTATAAGTGTTGTGTGTACATCTAATTTGCAGTCATTTAAATATATAAATAGTTTTGAAAGAAAGGTCTTGCCAATTTTTCAAAGGCATCAAATTTACATACAAGCAAAGAAAACGGAACATTTCGGGTTCATGTAAAAATAAGAAATGATTAACCTACTTATGAAATAAATGGATATTTCCATGTGGGCGGCATTACTCATAGCTCTGCCATTTGGATAAAAAGCCAGTATGACCTTTATATTTAATTTCATGTTAAGAAAAAAACATTACAAGCAGCTTATATGTGCAGGTGCCAGCTAAAAAATAGTTTATGATAAAATTCCATTTTCTCATAGAAAACCTAATGACATTCCAGCATGACCATAAAGTTGTGATTGATCATAATGCAAGGTTTAGGAAAAGTTCAAAGAGTCTAAGAAGTCATATTACTTCCAGTGACATATATTTCATCTTGAACCAAAAGTATTGCAAATTCAGGGTTATGTTTATGACTAATATTGGCTGAATTAATAGTGTCACTATTGATTAAGTTACATCTTCCAACAGCATCCTTTGATTGGTTATTACCAAGGCCGATGTCAATCATACATTTATCTCCTAGACTGGACTATTAATGAAACTGTTTGTTTTGAATGCTATAATACTATGATTAATATTGCAACAGCTAACAATAAGGCTGACATTCAACGTATTGTTCAAGTGTAGTTTCTATGCATATTTAAGCATTTTCTCACATTTATTATAAAATAGAAACCACTTCTGCATTTATGCAAACTAGAAGCTCAATTCAATTTGACCAGATTCTCACAAAATCCTCATGTTCTTAAAGTCACAACTGCAACATAAAATTCAGCATATTGTTTTCTTTAGGCCTTGAGTCGGTTCAATCTCAGTCAATTTTCCATTCTCACTGTATCAGGTTTTAAAAAATTCCTTCCCTAGTCAAATAAAGATGAAAGAATTCAGTGACATTTCTCACATACATGATCCCGCCCACTTTCTATTCAAACCATTATGTTGAGGTTAATAGATAAGTTTCTGACTTCAAGATACTCTCTCTCTCTCTCTCTCTCTCTCTCTCTCTATATATATATATATATATACATATATATATATATATATATATATATATATATATATATATATATATATATATATATATATATATATATATATATATATATATATATATTTGTTCATCAGTCCTAGTATCCACCATGACATTTCTGTTATTTAAAATTTACACAAATTTTCAAATAAGTAAAAAAAACAACAACTGGCTAAGGATGAAACAGGCTCTCCAAATTTGAAACTATTTAGAAATTACAAGTTATCATGGCAACACTAACATTTGCATTGACAGCATTACAAAAAATGATAAACATTAATTGAATGCCATCAGCCTGGTCCTGTTTGACAGCATTGAAAAAAAAAAAAAACATTAATCGAATGCCATCAGCCTGTTCCTGTTTGACAGCATTACAAAAAATGATAAACATTAATCGAATGCCATCAGCCTGGTCCTGTTTGACAGCATTACAAAAAATGATAAACATTAATCGAATGCCATCAGCCTGGTCCTGTTTGACAGCATTACAAAAAATGATAAACATTAATCGAATGCCATCAGCCTGGTCCTGTTTGACAGCATTACAAAAAATGATAAACATTAATCGAATGCCATCAGCCTGTTCCTGTTTGACAGCATTACAAAAAATGATAAACATTAATCGAATGCCATCAGCCTGTTCCTGTTTGACAGCATTGAAAAAAAACAAAAAAACATTAATCGAATGCCATCAGCCTGGTCCTGTTTCACTTGTCCTGTCTAAATGCACTCCAAAGACAGCAAGCTGATATTATGCAAAGCAACTGTAAACAAGAAAGAAACAATATTCAGTTTAAATGTGATACAAGAGCTCCTAAATCAGCTTGATGAAATAAATAGAACATTCATAAACACATAATGAATGGTAAATGAAATGAATAGAACATTCATAAACACATAATGAATGGCAAATCATTGAAACAACTTGATATTTTGGCATATGTTGCATTAAACTGTATAATAATAATAATAATAATAATAATAATAATAATAATAATAATAATAATAATAGTAATAATAATAATAATGATAATATCATCAAGAAAACAAAGTTCCTAGCTCACCATGAGTCAAAGTACAAATCATTGAGCAGACATAATTTTCTTTCTGTATTGAATTCAAGTTCACATTATATAAAAAGTACCCAAGAAGTTTTCTTTGCACTGAAATTAATCATTTTAAATGCTTATATATCACTAGTTACAAAACAAATACTTGCTAGAGGAGTTGGGAAGAACAAGAAAAGCTACGTATTTTGAGACTGCAGTATTATTTATGGAAACCTGAAAGTGTAATAGTAAATTTTACAAAGGATAAATTGCTCAATAAGGTGGAAGGACAATCCCTTCCTTTTTTCTGAAATTACTGACTGACTATAGCTAATTGACATCAAAGTACTTGTGTAAAAGGAGAACACTGTCTTTCGTTTAAAAATATTTATTTCATTTAGCATTTTTGTGGTGCTAAAATGTAACCATTCCACAAAAAGATTTCAGTGAAGCAAAATATTCTAAGACAGTTTAGGATATGTGCTTTTGTGAGCTTTACCCTACTTAATCACTGGAAATGCATGAGTTGTCTTAGTAAGGTGGGGGGGTTGTTTGTTTTAACTATTAAAATCTTCCTATGTAATTATGTGGTACACTTTATAAAATTAATAAAGCATTTTGTAATATTAATTAGTAACAACTTATATAATTAATAAAGAATTTTGTAATATTAATTAGTAACAATTTATATAATTAATAAAGGATTTTGTAATATTAATTAGTAACAATTTATATAATTAATAAAGGATTTTGTAATATTAATTAGTAACAATTTATATAATTAATAAAGGGTTTTGCAATATTAATTAGTAACAATTTATATAATTAATAAAGGATTTTGTAATATTAATTAGTAACAATTTATATAATTAATAAAGGATTTTGTAATATTAATTAGTAACAATTTATATAATTAATAAAGGATTTTGTAATATTATTTAGTAACAATTTATATAATTAATAAAGGATTTTGTAATATTAATTAGTTACAATTTATAAAATTAATAAAGGATTTTGTAATATTAATTAGTTACAATTTATAAAATTAATAAAGGATTTTGTAATATTAGTTAGTTACAATTTATATAATTAATAAAGCCTTTTGTAATATTAGTTAGTTACAATTTATATAATTAATAAAGCTTTTTGTAATATTAGTTAGTTACAATTTATATAATTAATAAAGGATTTTGTAATATTAGTTAGTAACAATTTATATAATTAATAAAGCATTTTGTAATATTAATTAGTAACAATTTATATAATTAATAAAGGATTTTGTAATATTAATTAGTAACAATTTATATAATTAATAAAGGATTTTGTAATATTAATTAGTAACAATTTATATAATTAATCAATGATTTTGTAATATTAATTAGTTACAATTTATAAAATTAATAAAGGATTTTGTAATATTAGTTAGTTACAATTTACCTTTTGTAATATTAGTTAGTTACAATTTATTTAATTAATAAAGCTTTTTGTAATATTAGTTAGTTACAATTTATATAATTAATAAAGGATTTTGTAATATTAGTTAGTAACAATTTATATAATTAATAAAGCATTTTGTAATATTAATTAGTTACAATTTATAAAATTAATAAAGGATTTTGTAATATTAGTTAGTTACAATTTATATAATTAATAAAGCTTTTTGTAATATTAGTTAGTTATAATTTATATAATTAATAAAGGATTTTGTAATATTAATCAGTTACAATTTATATAATTAATAAAGCTTTTTGTAATATTAGTTAATTACAATTTATATAATTAATAAAGCCTTTTGTAATATTAATTAGTAACAATTTATATAATTAATAAAGGATTTTGTAATATTAATTAGTAACAATTTATATAATTAATAAAGGATTTTGTAATATTAATTAGTAACAATTTATATAATTAATAAAGGATTTTGTAATATTAATTAGTAACAATTTATATAATTAATAAAGGATTTTGTAATATTAATTAGTAACAATTTATATAATTAATAAAGGATTTTGTAATATTAATTAGTAACAATTTATATAATTAATAAAGGATTTTGTAATATTAATTAGTAACAATTTATATAATTAATAAAGGATTTTGTAATATTAATTAGTAACAATTTATATAATTAATAAAGCCTTTTGTAATATTAATTAGTAACAATTTATATAATTATTAAAGGATTTTGTAATATTAATTAGTTACAATTTATATAATTAATAAAGAATTTTGTAATATTAATTAGTTACAATTTATATAATTAATAAAGGATTTTGTAATATTAATTAGTTACAATTTATATAATTAATAAAGGATTTTGTAAATTAATTAGTAACAATTTATATAATTAATAAAGGATTTTGTAATATTAATTAGTAACAATTTATATAATTAATAAAGGATTTTGTAATATTAATTAGTTACAATTTATATAATTAATAAAGGATTTTGTAATATTAATTAGTAAAAATTTATATAATTAATAAAGAATTTTGTAATATTAATTAGTTACAATTTATAAAATTAATAAAGGATTTTGTAATATTAATTAGTTATGTATGGAATGTTATGACCATCTTGAACTGCAATGCACCCTCCACCAAGATGAAGACAAAAGGGTGTATCCCAGGCTTCAAGACAGACAGACATAACATTCTGTATATCCTTGTAAATAAACATGCATAAGAATTTTCATAGATAATGCAATGCTTGTAGCAGTTACCTGTCGGTCATAAAAGAGAAATTACAGACAAACCACTAAACCATGAGCATTGTTTAACTGAAAATTAGCCTTCTTTTGCCGGACATCTTATAAAAAAATTACTGACGAACTTATTTCTACATACATGTATAATGAAATCATTTCATATATTTTAATTCCAAGTTTTATATCTGTATTTTACCTTTTTGAAGCAAGGTTGTCTGCCATTTTGGCTAGTTGTGTATTACCAATCATGTGATACTTACTGGTATTTACACCCAGCTAGCAAGTCACATGATCTAACTACAGAGTTATTGGAGTTTTACACCCCACTATAATGTGTTTTAACAGAAATATTGGATTTTATATCCTAATAAATAGACCAAACATACTCCTTGAATTTGTTTTTTGATAATACATGCTTTTCCCTCATGATCTATCAGACAGTTTGTTTCAAAACTTTATATGTTCATCAAGTACAATATGATAATATTGTATATACTGACAAAATATGTAACAAAAAATCTTCAATTATGATGCATAATAATTCCTGCAAGTTAATATTATTTAATATTTTAATTTTATGACAGAGCAAACCATGTATGATATCTCAGAAGTAGTTTCATCCATCAAATATATTCTCAAAGTTATTCTCTATACTCAAAAACATATAAGCATACTAATGCTCCTGATCCTGAGAGAGAGAGAGAGAGAGAGAGAGAGAGAAAGAATGGTGAAGAAGGGGAAAGAATCCAATACAACACCATGTCAATTGCTGCTAGATAGCTTACCTCAGCAGCAACAACACCAATGGCCACACCCAAAACAATGGTGGCTTGACGTTGTATGAAATCTAAAATGTTCTTCCAGCATGACTGAAATTATACAAAATTTACAACAAAATGTTGTATTGTCAAATAATGGCAGTAAGATTATAGTATCTCAACACTTGTTAAAATAAATTTATTACAGAAAAGCAAACTGACAAACCAGTTTTATTATATTTAAATTGTGTATAAACATTTCATATTAACCAAATCTTTGCTTGTAAAACTATTGTAAGTGATTCGATGTTTCATTTCAGCAAATGATGATTTTTCCCTATGCATAGAATGTTGCCATACTTATAAGCTCTTCACCGGTGAAGGTAGTATTAGCCCATATTATCATATTGTTCAATCCATTCCAGTCATGAAACAAGTTTATAAAGTTTTGAGTTAATTTGGATGTCATTTTTATTTGAAACTAATAATACATGTCTATATTTCAAGGATCCTGATGAATTTTAAAGTTTACATAATAAAAAAAGTAATTTTAATTTTAATATAATATAAAAGTGGGAATTTCTGGTGTTGGCTGACTTTATTCTCAACAGCCTTATAAATTGTTCACTCATGTTAATATTATAATTGAGTTTATCTTCATGATTTAATAAATAGTTTAACTTTGCTGTTCAGTTTCATTTTTGTGTTTTTTTTTATTAAGATTTAAACATAGCTTTAACAATTTCTAAGTCTTGTCACTACATGTCTGCAGTGTGGCAATTTTTAGTGATGTCTAGCACTGGGGCATCATTATCCAAACACCAGACTGACCAATAGGCACTATAACCTCTTAATGGTGAGCACCAAGAGAGGCAGTTGTATGTACCATTTTTATAAGTCTTTTATGACTTGGCCAGGATTTGAACCCATAAATGTCTTCCAAGGCAGATGCTCTAACCACTAGGCCACTGGAGCAGTCCTCTTTAACTTTTAATTGGAACAGCAAATTGGTACACCAATTAATGTACTGGTGACAGATCAGATATGACATAATGGCATCACAGCTATATACATGTACTTCATGGTGACATTTTTTGCCTAGACTATTGTCGTAAATATTTTATACTAATCTGCCATATATTTAAAATCCAATAGACGTTAATACAATTTTAGTTCATATTTACATTCACTAAGTATATTTATTCAAGGCATAAAAGAATATTAGAATATGTTTTTCTTCAAGTAAGATATTGTTTTTACTTTACTCATGACAGGTCAATGAACATTTGTAAAATAATTGTCTTTTTGAGTATACATTTCACCATTTCACTTGTCAAATCACAACAACTATAGTGTATGTGTGATTGTTATATATATATATATATATATATATATATATATATATATATATATATATATATATATATATATATATATATATATATATATATATTAGGGCATAACCGATTAGCATTTTTCTACTGATTTCCGATTCCGGATTTTGGGGATGAAATTTTTCCGATTCCGGATACGATTCAATTAATCGAAAATGCTAAATCCGTAATTTTTTTTCTAAAAAATTTCATGTTCCGTTTCCGGGTTTCTGGTATCTGGTTTTGCCGTGTCTAGCATGTTACTTAGTACTTTACCATATCCGGATTCATTTCCGGTTTTTACCCGCCATTTCAAATAGATTGTCTCACAGCGTGGTTGTGTTGACCATATTGGACTTTTCTGACTTCTTATTTAACTTTATTAACGCACTATCGTATGACTATAGAAATTCAACTTTAGTATTTTTATTATCTGAATCGGTCGTTCCTGCCTTGTCCGACTCCGATTAATCGGAAGTTCATACTATCTGGTGGAATCCGATTTCCGGATCAAAAGTCGGTTATGCCCTAATATATATATATATATATATATATATATATATATATATATATATATATATATATATATATATATATATATATACACGCAGACATCACTAAGATGGGTTACACCTGGAGTCAGCTTGAGGGGATGGCACAGGACAGAAGCCTCTGGCAATCTTTTGTGGGCGGCCTATACCCTGGCAGGGGTGACGGGCAAAACTAACTAACTATATATATACACACACACACACACACACAAGCACAGCTTAACCAAGTCTGTATGTATTTTGCGTAACCTGTCTCAATGATGTCATTCACTTAGTAGTTAAGAAGAAAGGAAATGGGTTTTTTCAACTGTCAGTCATGAGCATGATAAAACAAGCTTTACTATAGTAGGATTGGAGTGAAACTATTTTAAGATACAGTGAAACATTCCTAAACCCAATCCTCCATAACCCCATGACCATAATAAACTGGCCACCTATTTGGGGTAAAATAGAAAATTTCTAAATCTATTCAAACCTCTCTGCATGCTAGCCACCTTCAAAAATTGAACAAATGCTCAGTCATGTCTTGTGTAGAGAACTTTGCCATATAAATAATTGATACATGTATTAATGTCTTGTGTAGAGAACTTTTGCCATATAAATAATTGATACATGTATTAATGTCTTGTGTAGAGAACTTTTGCCATATAAATAATTGATAATGTATTAATGTCTTGTGCAGAGAACTTTTGCCATATAAATAATTGATACATGTATTAATGTCTTGTGTAGAGAACTTTTGCCATATAAATAATTGATACATGTATTAATGTCTTGTGTAGAGAACTTTTGCCATATAAATAATTGATACATGTATTAATGTCTTGTGTAGAGAACTTTTGCCCTATAAATAATTGATACATGTATTAATGGATCCTAAAAATGGCTGGTGAATTACCAATCTCTTTTTGTTGGTAACCTTACATGTCTTGCATTGAGGATTTTCATGCAGTGTGTAGAGTAACTAACTACATACACACCTTACATTACATATGGTTGTATATTTGACTATGATTTCATTTGAATAATTTGCATAAATCCTGTATTCTCATGTTCTAGAACAGACCCTGGAGATATACTGTAGAAATATTTAAATTACCTTGTGCTCGTATGAATCTGTGCGATCAATTATGCAGTTGGGATTCTTTATTGATCCCTTTGATTGATCTTTGAAAAAAGTGTCTTTATCTACAGCCAGAATACAACATGATGGAGGAATTGTCATGATCTTGTTGTCCATCGTCGTTCTGTTCCAGTGCACAGCCCCGTAAAACTCTGTGTAGTTGTCAACGCCACAGCAATCAAACTATTACAGTAGAAAAGAGTTATATATTTGTTTGTTTGCAAATATCTATTTATAACATAATGTAACAATAGCTAGGTTTACAGGTACAGTAAGTGTGCGTTCCCCCCCCCCCCAACACAGACTGGTGACATTCTCAGCAAGTGTTTCTCCACAAGAATATAGGCTGTTGATAGGTATAGCAAGTGTGTATCCATATAAGAATACAAACTTCTGACAGTATAGCAAGTGCATACCCCACCCCCAAGAATACAGACTGTTGACAGGTATATCAAATGTATGCCCAAGAATAGACTATTGACACATATATAGCAAGTGTGTCCCCAAGAATACAGACTGTTGACAGGTAAACAAAATCTTTCAGCATGTTTATTAATTTTTTTTAATAACCACAAAATTTTATATTTTATTTAGCTTGTTAAGAACAAGAGCCCTTCAAACTGGATATGCTCCACTTGACATTAAGGAATTTCAAGAATTCAGAAAAAATCTTCTTATGTCAATTCATTTTATCAGTTGAGTTTTAAAACCACATTTGATATTTTTTTAGTAAGTCCAACATGCCAAATTTGTCTGAGTTAATATGCTCATACCTGTAAGCACAATACAAAATTGAATAGGATACCCCTGAAACTGATATTAAGAATAGCAAATCATTGAACTTGTCTCAATGTCAGCATATTATTAAGAATAGCAAATCATTGAACTTGTCTCAAAAAATGAAACTTACCATAACTTGTGTATTCAAAAAATGAAATTTACCATGACTTGCAAAAAATTAAACTTACCATGACTTGTGTATTCAAAAAATGAAACTTACCATGACTTGTGTATTCAAAAATGAAACTTACCATGACTTGTGTATTCAAAAAATTAAACTTATCATGACTTGTGTATTCAAAAAATGAAACTTACCATGACTTGTGTATTCAAAAAATTAAACTTATCATGACTTGAGTATTCAAAAAATGAATCTTACCAAGACTTGTGTATTCAAAAAATGAAACTTACCATAACTTGTGTATTCAAAAAATGAAACTTACCATAACTTGTGTATTCAAAAATGAAACTTACCATAACTTGTGTATTCAAAAAATGAAACTTACCATGACGTGTATTCAAAAAATGAAACTTACCATGACTTGTGTATTCAAAAAATGAAACTTACCATAACTTGTGTATTCAGAAAATGAAACTTACCATGACTTGCAAAAAATGAAACTTACCATGACTTGTGTATTCAAAAAAATGAAACTTACCATGACTTGTGTATTCAAAAAATGAAACTTACCATAACTTGTGTATTCAAAAAATGAAACTTACCATGACTTGCAAAAAATGAAACTTACCATGACTTGTGTATTCAAAAAATGAAACTTACCATGACTTGTGTATTCAAAAAATGAAACTTACCATGACTTGTGTATTCAAAAAATAAAACTTACCATGACTTCAAAAATGAAACTTACCATAACTTGTGTATTCAAAAAATTAAACTTATCATGACTTGTGTATTCAAAAAGTGAAACTTACCATAACTTGTGTATTCAAAAAATGAAACTTGCCATAACTTGTGTATTCAAAAAATGAAACTTACATAGACTTGAGCGAAATCTATGGCAAGTGAAAATGGTTCTTTGGTTGTGAAAGTACCCTCATATGTACTGTTAATATTCTTCTTTATGAAATCTTTGGCTTCAGCTTCAAACTGTGGAATAATAATAATAATAATAATAATAATAATAATAATAATAATAACACAGCTTCTTTGTTTGCATTGTTCATGATTAGTTATTGAGCATTTTTTGCGAATTTTTTTGTTTGTTTTGATTTTAGTTTTTTACCCATCATGTTTACTTGCTGCAGGCACAACTAGTGTAGTAGGTGTCTCAGCTATCTCACTGTGTGGTGGCAGAATGAGCCCAAAATTTCAAGCACTTTAGCTTCACCAAGTCTGTATTGTGATGCTAAAGATCGTATACTGAAGTGTGCATAAAGAAGCCATGCCATTATTGTATTAACTTAGCTATGCCTTTGTATACCTAAAATAAAACCAAAGTGATTGAGATGTTACCAAATACCAAAAAAAATGAGTTTGATCATTCGTACTTTATTGGTCAATCCTTCTTTCGTAAACAGCCAAATTTTTCTGAATGGAAACTGTCGATATACATTCAATTTATTATACGTAGGATTGACTTTGAATCTGTGAATATGTAAAAATATGGAACATTGCATTTAAAGAAAGCAACCTTTCAACATGACTAAACTCAGCAAATGTATATGTATGAATTGCTTTCATTATTAATTTAATTTAATCTTTGTCAACACTCACAACATCTCCTAGTAGCCCAAATGTTGGGGCTTGTTTTCATTTCACCTTGTCATTCTCATATTTAGCTTTCCTTTGTATCTACTAGTCAGGAGTACGTTATAAAACTGTTATTGGTATATGTACCTTGGTTTTGCTTCATGACCTAAATCTTTGTTATTTATAATAATCAATACAACGCAGAAATGCTTCCTTTGCAAATACAAAGAACAACTGCTTCTATTGCAAAGCATCTGTATAGCATCAGGCAATACTGCCGCATTATTTTCAATTCTGAATGAATAAGTACCTAGTCAATGTCGTAAAGAAACACACATGAAAATTGCTGCAATGGCTTCTCCTAAGCAAGGTTTATTTCATATTGTAGTCTGCCTATATGAGAAAGATATCTACAACAAAGTGTTTCAACTGGATAGAAATGAGACAATAATAATATTAGATGCATTTGTGCTTGATAGGAAAATCAAACTCTCAGCATCAGCATATATCAACAATAACAAAGCTTTGCTAAGTTCATACCCACAAAATTTTAATACAGGATGGTATGTTCTTTTCCCACATATGATCATTTAAATTTTAACAAACATTCTGATCAATCCACCAATCTACACAAATCGCATCACTATTATGCTTTCATTTAAGAAGCAATTCTTACCTTTGATCTGAAAACGGCGGCAAGAACTACTGCAGCAATTTCAAGTCCAAGAATTAGTATCAATAAGACAGCGTACTGAAATTAGGCAAAAATGCTCAATTTTAAGATTTTTTTTAACTGACAATGAAAATATTTTTCTCTCTCAAATGCTTTTTTTTAAAACTTAAAACTTTCTCATGATTTAATTCGTTTATATACTAAGACAATGGACCCATATTGCTTCCAGCGCTAATCTGGTAGCCACAACATATACTCAAACCATGTTCTTTCAAGGAAGGTTAGGCTACTAAACTATACACAACAGTGAATGAAAATTAACAACAATTAACAATTAATTAATTAAGTTACAACTTCTTATTTTAACTGCTGATATGTACATGCTGTTAAATAATGACTGAATGGTAAAATCATATAGGTAGAAAATATACAACAGGTCTTTTTAAATAGCTATGAAATAAGAATTAAATGTCTAATCTTTAAGGGAAATTTTTTCGTTAATCACTAAATTAACTCTCAGAATTTGCATATTAACATTGCATTTGCCACTTAATTTGCATATTGACATTGCATTTGCCACTTAATTTGCATATTAACAATGCATTTGCCACTTAATTTGCATATTGACATTGCATTTGCCACTTAATTTGCATATTAACAATGCATTTGCCACTTAATTTGCATATTGACATTGCATTTGCCACTTAATTTGCATATTAACAATGCATTTGCCACTTAATTTGCATATGAACATTGCATTTGCCACTTAATTTGCATATTGACATTGCATTTGCCACTTAATTTGCATATGAACATTGCATTTGCCACTTAATTTCCAAATATGTACATATATATTGTTAACATTGTAACATGTAATGTACACAAGAAGAAACTATATGCTTTAACAAAGTCTTGAATAGTACAAAAAGTTAACAGTACATGTCATTTCTTTAGCAGATTCATACAAATTCATAATTTATATTCCATTTATGTTTTTTTTTTTGGACATAAATAAATACATATGGGTAGAATAGATACTGGTTATTAGGATTAGGACGGAACGAGAAAGGTAGATAACTAGCTAGGTAGATAGGTACATAGGCAGACAGGTAGATAAGTTAGTAAGTAGACGGTTAGGTACACGAACTAGACCAACATGTAGGTCTCCACTTTGTTTTTCTTTTCGGACACCAGACAGAAGAAGAAAAAAGGAAGACCAACTTGTTTATTTAGTAGGCGGACAGACGGATTGGCATATAGGCAGGATCGTGTACATGGAGACTCTTCACAATAAATGAAATAAAGCAGATGGACAAGCAATACTTACAAGACATATCATGCAGCTGCTCTCTTTGATAGCTCCACAGCAACCTAAGAAAGCAATTATCACAACAATTCCGCCACCAACAATCATAACGATTGCTCCAGTTTGCAAGAGTCCAACGACGTTGAAATCCCCGGTGTTGGCCCCAAGTTTTGTAAGCGGGTCAAGTTTATTAGTTTTGTCAACCAAAGCCCATATTCCCACAGCAACCGCTGCTGCTCCTATCAACTAAATAATAATAATAATAATAATAATAATAATAATAATAATAATAATAATAATAAAATCATCATCATCATCATCATCATCATCATCATCATCATAAAATCATCATCATCATCATTGCAAAATCAGTTATTTACAAAATTTATCACATCAACCTATATTAAAATCTGCGGATAACTATCCATGGTTCCAATATTGCCTTATTTTTTTTAATTAAGAACTTGTACCGTATCAGTTTGCAAAATTACCGCAGCGTCTCGCTTATTTCACTTGTAGTTACGATTCTCCACCACACAAACACACATTCACTAGTCACAACTAGCAACATTGCTTATAAACTCATTCCTTTATTCACATACACATTTGCTCAATCGCTCATTGACTCGCTTAACAACTTTTTTCTTATTCATTCACCCGTTTAATTATTCATTTATCACAAATTTCACAAGTTCCGTTTTGTTTTGTTTTTAAACGTAGACATTATGGATTGCGAACTAAAACCAAGATTTCTTTACCTCCGAAAATGAATAGCTTTACGACGTGCAAAACTACGCACCTTTAAAAGAGTTTTGATAACGGAAGTGCTCCAATAAGCATAGGTAATTTTACGCTTTGCAAAAACACGTATTAACACACTTTTATCGAAAGAATTGTGCTTAGTTTGAAAGATTAGATTATTAGATTTACTTCAGTAAGTCATGAAAATTAACAAAATACTGGGACCACATTTCTGGAACTGATTTGTTGCTCTTGCCCAACAGACGTGACCTCAGAGTTGATCGGCATAGGGATAAATCCGAAAATTGTATAGTAAATCACTAGATAGCATATTCGGTTATTTAGCGACGATGGCGCAAAGTGCATTTACCACTCCCACGTTCCCTCGATCACTCAACAATTGCCTGCTTATTCATTCATTCATCCATCAATTCGTTCACTTATTTGAAAACATGCTTAATCAAATCGACTGCTCCGGTGTCCAAAGTGGATAGAACGTCCGCCTCGGATGCGGGAGGTCGCTGGTTCGAGCCCGACCGAGTCATCCCAAAAACTATTTTTTTAAAATTTAAATGGTACTAACAGTATCCACGCTAGACCTTCAGCATTAAGAGTTCATTGTTAGGACTGGTCGGCCTGGTGTCGGGATTATTAGACCAACAAAGTGTTCTTCACTTCTGTTTTTTTTTTTTTTTAATGCCCGCCTATCCCAAAAAAATTATGGGAACAATTTGTTGATGTAGAGGATAATGTGATTAGGTGTGACATGATGCTAGAAGTCTGCGGCATGATGACACGACGCTAAACATCTTATAACTTAATTTTTTTAAAGCTATAACGTAACGTAAAATCCAAAACACACAAATTACACACACACACACACACACACACACACACACGATCACTAAAAATTACTCAGTAAGTAGATCGCACACCATTACACGAGTATATTCACTCAATCATTTTCGTACACTTACCGTGGATTCGTTATTTTACCTATTCGATCATCATTCATTTAAGCTCGCTCAAACACCCATTTCTTTCTCTCATATTCACACATTCATTGACTCACTATCATAATTTGCCCACATTTATCCACACACTCATCCTATTCCTTTAAACAACCAACCATATCACTTCGAATCTCTGTCGTAAATGTGCACGTACCTAACGGTTATGTATACTTACAAAGACAAGTAGATTCACTACAAACAGGATATACTTGCAACATTTCAGTCCACAGCCTAAGTCTGCCATTTTGTCAAACCTAGTAATAACAACAATAACAATAAAAATAAGGATAACAATAACGTCTTGTGCATGTCTATATATATATATATATATATATATATATATATATATATATATATATATATATATATATATATATATTGAGAGAGAGAGAGAGAGAGAGAGAGAGAGAGAGCTTTCAGCTTTCTACATAATATGAGGAGTCCATTATTACTGCTATATAACAAGCTTAATACATTTTACATTTTAATTATATTTTTAATTTACATTTCATCGAGGCTCCGGGTGGCCGAATGGTCTAATGGTCCGGGTGGCCGAATGGTCTAATGGTCCGAGTGGCCGAATGGTCTAATGCGCTTGCCTTTATAGATCACCGACATCTCACCTCTGTGGTGGTTCGAATATTAGACTTGGCCAGCTTGAGTATGGAGCAAAGTTTGCCAACTTGTTGACAAGGTATCTATACTGGCAGTCATGTATTGAAAAATGCCGTTAAATCAAAATGAATACCTGTATTCAAAGCTGGCTCTTAATGTATGAAAATCCTTCTATTTATAATGCCGACTGGGCGATATAATCGAGGATGTGACGTCAGTGTATTTACTCTTTTCAGTTTCACTTTACACTACCTTTAGTCAAACAAAAACCAGTAATTCCAGAACGGAATGTACACGCCCTGCTGGTAAACATAACATACCTTGATTTTGAGTGAACTGTCATTTGAATGGACCATCCTACAGTGATTCATTTTCTACCTGTAGTATGTGATTAGTGGGAGCCCCCAAAATGCGAATATTTAATATTCAAAGATGGCTGTCATTTTTCCTTAAGGCACAAATAGGTAAATATGTGTCCAAATTTAAGTCCAAAATAAAACATTACCTTTGTTAAGGTAAGAAGACTGGAATGAAAACTTTATACAAACAATAGCTACAGTGACAACCATGACTCATCATTATTCCAGGCTAGTTTTTTTTTTATTCAAAACAATGGCAAGCAGTCCATTTATTATATACAATCATAATCACGAAATTAATTGCATTATAATATATACAAATTAACTACATATAATTTCAAGAAAATGCATATATATATATATATATATATATATATATATATATATATATATATATATATGCGCAGCAAATATGTCGCTGTTGGGGAATTACATTTTGGTCTAGATTTATATATTTATACTCCTGATAATTCCACAACTTTTCTCCATTTCCAAATTTGTGGACACCTCAAATCTTCTTTTCTCTCTATTATTTTTCCCCCTTCTATAAATCTAACAATATGGTTATACCACTATTTTCGCCGTCATCAATCGGAATATCTTCAGCATTTGTAAATTTTAACAAAATTAAAACTCGTAAAACGTCGAACTTATGGTATGGCAGCACATGTATAATTTAATACGAACCGTTCATGGATTTTGAGAAAACCGTGAATTTGTAAGTCTGTACAAGAAAACCGTGAAACCGTGGCTATGTACAGGATAACTTTGAATATATATGGGTATACAAGAAAACAGGGAATATTTATTTATTTATTTATTTATTTATGGTTTAACGTCATTTTGCAGCACAATATAGGCTATATATTTTTAATATATAATTAATGGTGGAGTATTAATGGTGGAGGAAGAACCCGGAAAATCCCCCGGAAAGAACCACCGACCCACCAGAAGCTACTGGCAAGCTTTCTCACATAACTACATTAGCCGAATCTTAGACTCGAACCCACGCAGACAGAGGTGAGATGGCAGTGGTCCGTAACGGACAGCGCTTTAGACCAATGGGCCACTCGGGGCCCCAAACAGGGAATATGTAGGCATTTACAAGAAAACACTGAATGTGTCAGTATACAAGAATTTTTAAAAAATGAAATAAAAACTGCAATCGTTTGGGAGTTTCTTACGCTACTTATCTAAACTCATTTGCATTACTTTTTGTTGCTGTCTTAAGTTAGACTGCTGGTATGTTTCCCCACAAAGCCACCGTAGCTCAGTGGTTAGCGCGCGGGTCTTACGACTGAAAGAGTGCTAGTTCGATTCCTACCATCATGGACCGGCTACCATATTGTTTTCAGAGACATTTTTTAAATACAAAAATTGTCTTAATGAAATGTTAAACACTAAACATGGACTGGAATATTTTCCCATTGGAAGTTTCTTATTCTTTTGTCTTATTTTTCAGTTTTCCGAAGTATTACGTATCTTTCCAGATATTGTTATCATAAGCTGCGAAGAGCACCGTCCAATTTTGAAAAAGTTCGGCTATTAACTCGGGTAAATTCGTGGTAATTTCCAACTAGCCAGTAAAGGCGCTGATGTGATTCAGATAGTTCCATGTCATAAATTAATTACATTCGCAGTGTTTTCCAATTGATGCAAAGGCCCGAGAGGTTGCGAGTGGCAAATATCTAAGATTCCAAGAACAGTTTGTATACATATTTTTAAAATTTGGTGTACCCCACGTTCGAAAAGGTTTTAAATTTAGGGCGGTTACCGCCGTTAAAATGGCGCAATGACTAAGACTAAATCACCAAAACCAGTTTCATTCTTTTCATAAAAAGGAGAAGAGGAGGTATTCTGCCATGAATGTCATCACCTACCGGTGACATACATTTGCCATATAAGGTATGGTTCAAATTTGAATTCTTGTTTCGTAAAATAATAGCATTTATGTGGAAAAAAATCCAATATTCTCAAAGTTCTTTACAGTTAAAATATAATTAACTTTTTCTTTTATAAAAAAAAATAATAAATTAACCGCTTTGTCTTTGCATACTTATAAATTTAAATGTATCAGCAAGGGAGAAGGAAAAGAATTAAGGACTGTTATTGATTCTCTATCATATGAAATACATCCAGCTGATACCACTATACAGTGCACGATTATCAGTGGCTGGCTTAGCACTGAGTGTAACATGTCAGAACAATAATGGGCCTGACTAGGTTTACCTGTTTTTGGTACAACATCGTGGTCAGGCATGCAAAGGAAGAAGAAGAACAAAAACTAACACTCACTCATGTTATTTCTAACATTACGTGTGTGATATTTGTTTGTTTTTTTAAAAAAAAAAAAGAATAAATGGTTTTAAACTATGCACAAATTATCGCACAAGTTCTGACAAAGTTTATATGCCCGAATATAAATTGATCTAACTTCTCTGCATTTATCTTCGGCAATATCATCATGCACATTTTGTAAATTCACTTATGATCTTTGTACTAACACTCGCTCATGTTACTACGTGTGTGAATGTTGATTTATTTTTTCTTTCTTTTTTTTTAAATCAATGCCACACCGTGTACAATGCAACATACATACATACATACGTACGTACGTACATACATACATACATACATACATACATACATACATACCAAATGAGAGCTTGACTTGACAAAGTCGGAAAACAGACGAGTTATAAGATTCTTTTATAGCCTGAGATTTGCCTATTTCTGTAGATAATGATTAACGGCATAATTACTGTAGATAATGATTAACGGCATAATTACTGTAGATAATGATTAACGGCATAATTACTGTAGATAATGATTAACGGCATAATTACTGTAGATAATGATTAACTTACTGTAGATAATGATTAACGGCATAATTACTGTAGATAATGATTAACGGCATAATTACTGTAGATAATGATTAACGGCATAATTACTTGCCAATCGAAAATGTCAAAAGGAAATATTTGCATAAAATATTGGTGGTTACCATATGAATAGGAATACAATATGGATTGTATTGGGTATTGTAAATTACAGCAGTGGTTTTCACATTTTCAATAGGAATGCAAACATGGACTGTACTAGGAAGTATAAATAATGGGCAACGATTTTCGCAAATTAATATCGATAAGACTACATACGTGATATTTGCACATGTCACAATCAAGATGCAGGGACCTTATCCATGTAGATTTATTTCATTAATGACCATCACAAAAAGCAGAAAGATTTTACCATGTGTCAAGAATACACTGATTTTACAATGCATTTGCTTTCGGTAAAAATAACAGTTGAATATAAACTGTGACTTTAGTATTCTAGCATTACTTTCACAACCTTTGACCTTTATTCTTTATTTGCTCTTACTTCTCTTTTAAATTAAGATTAAAGCAACAGCGTACCTGAGTAAATAAATTCTTTCGAATTCCTTTATCCTTACAACTTTTTTCTCGATAACAATTTCAACCGGTACATTAAAATACAGAAATCGTGACTCAAGTATCCTTCTCGTGCCCTAGAAGTGTAAAAATGTTTAAGTAGAAAGGTAGAAAGGTAGATAATGATACGTTGTTTCCCTATACGTGTCCCGAACCGGCAAAAGAGAATCGTATAGCTTGTATTCTACGGTTAAACCATTTCTTTTATTTTTTTAAAGGGGTGGTGGTGGTGCAGATAACAATATGCATATCATTAGTTTTCTTTTCTACAAATCTGAGAATATCTGTTTTCAAACTATTTAGAAACCGCAATTTCTTTTTCAAACGTGTCTTATTCCTTACACTCTAATGTAATTTATATCATTAGATCGTACCTCGAATGTATACCAATAGCTTCAATTCGGAATGCCTCGGCTATTTATGAAACAAGGGCAAAGAATATGCAGATACATCGAACTATCTTATTTTATTTGGTAACTTTGCGGCTAATCATATTGTCAATCAGATTTGCTGACAACTACCTTAACCAAAATGTGTTTCCATGCATTGCGTGCTTCGTGCTACGCACTCCGATAAGCGACCAACTAATCTAATCGGATGGAGAGTTCACACTAGATACCGGTCAATGCTATTGGTTTGCCAATCAATCCAATCATAGAAACAGCCGAGGTGGTAGAATTGAATGCAGTGTCATTTTTGTAAAGATATTTCCAAGAAACAAAATGTATGATTGTTCTGTAAATCACTGTGTCGACATATTTCAGAGATATAATTTTGTCCCCCTTAAACAGAAGAGGTTATCCGAATGTAATATTGTACCTTATGTATTTCGAGCTTTGACATATTAACTTGACAGATTTCGGGCTTTGACCATTTGGTCAGGGTCCAGAGAAAATGCGAGGGTGGAGAATATTGGGAATAAGGGAAAGCAGTATGTAGAGAGGTAAATTGCGATGATGGTCTATTTTAAACTCGACTCACAGGATCCCGTTTTCGTCTCATAACACACATTTACACACGACTAAGATCAGCAGCATAATGTCGCTACTAGGCGGTATCAGAAAGATTAATCACACTTTGCCAGCTGACGGTGATTGTTGGTGTGACACGAAGTCATAAACACGCGATAAGCGCCTTGGGTATCAATGAATTTGAAACGTCCCCTATGACACATACAGCGTTCGTTTGCATTCCCACTAAGTACGTGTACTGAAAGTAACAACAGGGGATGATTTTTTCATGATTATAGAATATATAAAAGTAGAAGGTTTTCTGCGTAATTTGAGTGTGCAGATTTAAAAAATGAACCCATTTTCATGCTATCTTTTCAAATAAATTCACAGGAAGCATTCAAACACATGTATCGTTCACCATTTTTAATATTGGTCTTTGGTCACTTTTTGAAAATTCTTGACCTCATGTTATTTCATGCTGAAAGTTGTATATTTTTACATATGGTTATAATTTATATATAAATGTGTTGTGAACATTCAGCTTCAAGAATAAATTCACTTTTTTATGTTCTAAGTACTTCTGAAGACTTTCTGTGCCTTGTTATCACACACACCCTAACATTTTTGCATGAAATCAAATAATCATGAGTCATACCAAGTTGAAATTGTGTTACTCTTACAACCAATAGTGCATATTCATTAGTGTTCTTGTACATATATATACATTGATCTGAAATCACAATTTAGTACATAACAATTGCTATTTTAGAATTTAATTATCATAAGATATATTTGGTCAGTTTTCATATCTATGAAAAAAAATCAATGACAAAAGAAACAAAAATAAATGTGGTATCATTGAGAAGAAACTGATACAGAGTTGGTTCTCAAGAAATATTTATGATTATTTGTTTAAATGGAGAAATTATACAGATCGATTCTCTATTCATTTGCTTATGATGACAACATTCATATTGATATTCACAAAAAAAATGGCATTAAAATTTTAAATGCATTTGTTTTCATTCTTCAAAATTCTGAAAAATTATTTAACTTTGTTTTGTTACCTCTTTTCCGTCTCTGTTAAACATGACCATTTTCATTTTAATATCAGTGTCTCTGATAATATGTCAGTGATCACAATCCCATACATATTATCAATAGTATCATTGAATGATGTGAATCATGGGGTGATACTCCCGTCGAGTCTCTAACATCGAAAATATATTACACAACTAACATCGTACAAATATTTTGTAATAAGTTTGGTATCATGAATGACAGTACGTCTCTATAATCAGATTCCTTGCTATAAACGTTTGTCTTTTCATACAATCAAGTTTTCGTGTGTTTTTTTTTAAATCCAAATTATGTCGTATTGTTGTAGTTGTTAACATTTTGTACGTAAAGAGTTATCGTTCTTGCTGGCATGGGTGAGCTTTGAACAAGACGTAATTTCTGGTTTACCGCAATTATTCGCACATATTTTACCATTATTCTCGTAAAAAGAACTCCAAAGTATTTAAAAAGAAGGCGTAGGTGCGCGTATATGTTCGTTTATTTAGTTTTCAGCGTTTTGAAAAATTTGGTTTTCGTTTTTTTTCCCGCTGAATAAGTTGTAGAAATTGCCCAATGTCATATACGCTAATTATATACATTATACCTTTCAACCATGAATAGATTCGGGAGTAATAATGTCGGCTTTTTACATATAAAAGCGGAGAAAGTACCAGGTGTAATGAGGTTGACATTTTGAGAAAACGTTAATCTTGATCGCCAGTGCCCTCTGGCGGCGTCCCCTGTTGCTACTGAAAGGGCCGATTACGTAGTTTATTAGATTTTTATATAGAAAACGATATAGAAAAAAAAAACGTCATTCCATAAATGATACACAGGGGTTATGTACTGTTTACACGCGTGTAAAATGCGCTACAACCGAGTTATACTATTTAAATGATACAAATAATTGCCCCTATTTAAATTGATTTAAACAGACAGCAATGACTACATTCTTCAGCAGAATGAAAGCAAGCTATTGAAAGGTTATCATGACCCGCAGTAAAAACATTGATGTAACGAAAATGGGTATGCCAGAGTTTGTGGGCTCTGGTAGAAAATTTAGAAGTCAACTTAAGGACGACTGCTTGCGAAATGTTGGAGTATGTATATGAAAACTTTATAATAATATATAAAAATGAAGAAGTGCAACGCTATCCTGACAATAACAACTCCAAAGAGTACTACAACGCCATCATGTCAATCGTAGGCCCTTCAAAAGTCTGGCCCTGCCCCCTTGCTTGCTGCAGGTGGTAGTAGACTAATAAAGGACAAGGCTGGCATTAAGGATAGATGGAAAGAACACTTTAGTCAGCGCCTAAACCTGCCCTAATCAGTCAGCCAATATGTTCTTGACCAAATACCCCAACAAGCTACGCACGAGCAGCTAGATGTTCCGCCAACGATAGAAGAGCTGAAGACAGCCATCAAACAAACAAACTGTGGTATGGCACCAGGAAAGGATGGTATCCCAGCGGAGGTGTACAAGGCTCTCAGTGAGCAGACTCTGGAGACATTTCACGATGTGCTAATCAGCATCTAGACGGATGAGGTGATGCCAGACGACATCCGAGACGCATCAATTGTGACCCTTTATAAGAATAAAGGCACACGTGTGGACTGTAGTAACTACAGAGGCATCTCCTTGCTCTTTATAGCTGGCAAAATACTTGCTCGCATCATTCTCAACAGGTTTATCCCGACAGTGTCAGAAGACAACTTCCCGGGGTCTCACCGTTGACACCATCTTCATAGTGGGACAAGTCCAAGAGAAGTGTATTGAGCAGAACATGGATCTGTATGCCGTCTTCGTGGACCTGTCAAACGTTTTCGATACAATCAACAGAGACGCACTGTGGGTAGTACTTAAAACATTTGGTTATCCTCAGAAGTGTACCAACCTCATCTGGCTCTTTCACAATGACATGACTGGAAAGATTATTTCAGATGGCGAACCTTCTGAGAAATTCCACATATCTAATGGTGTCAAACAAGGATGTGTACTCGATCCGGTACTCTTCAATCTCTTTTTCACACAGGTACTGCTCCATGCCATCCGTGACTAGATATCGTCTGAATATGATCAGTGTTTGATCTCCGTCACCAAGCTGCATAAACCAAGACGTTAGAAAGACTCGTCACTACAGCACTGTTAGCAGATGACTGTGCGATCATATCCCACGAAGAGACTCGCCTACATGCGATTTTGGACCGGTTCTCTAAAGCCTCCAATCTATTTGGGCTCACAATAAGCCTAGGAAAGACATACGTTCTCTTCCAGCTCGCCCCAAACACTGTCCTTTCACAACCCTGCTTCTTCATAGGCGACACGCAGCTGAAGAATGTGGACAGTTTCAAATACCTAGGCAACACAATATCCAGTGATGGCTATCTGAACAAAGATATCACTGCGAGGATTCAAAAAGCCAGTCAAGCATTCGGACGACTTCAAACCAAGATCTTGCAGCACATGAACATACGCCTGTCAACAAAGGCAAAAGTGTACAATGCAGTTGTCCTCACATCTCTCTTGTATGGCTGTGAAATGACTGTGTACCGGAGGTATATCAGTCAGCTGGAACAATACTATCAGCGCTTCCTGAGATCCATCATGCGTATTAAATGGAAGGACCGACTCACCAACCAGGAAGTCTTTGACAGAGCTAACACAAACAAACATCAAAGCCAAAGTAATCCAGGCCATGCATCAAAACAGAATCCCAACTCAACTTTTCTTTGGCGAGCTTGCCCAGTTCAACCGAACCCAAGGCCGCTCTCGCAAGATGTACAAAGACAATCTCAAGACGCACTTCAAATGGATTGACCTTCACCCCCACCAGCTTGATCGCGCTACCTCAGACAGAAGTCAGCGGCAGGCCCTGACCAGAAAAGCCAGTTCAACCTTCGTGATTGACCGCCGAAAGCGTCTTGCTGCAGCTCGTGAAAGACGTCGCAGAGCTGTGTCTCAGCCACCCGCAACCACCGGTGTCCCATGCCCCTCCATATGGTACTGCGATTATTAAAACTGTATAATAAGCTTTTTTTCTCCATTATAACATAAGAGAAAGCAGTCACGTCATTTTGCGATCAATCTCTCCCCCAGTTCAATACCGCTCCGGTAACTTTGTGGTTAGAGCGTCTGCCTCGGATGTGGGAGATCGAGGGTCATACTGCAGACATCGTAGCGATATGACTGACAAATTCTGAAGTAGGTTAAAAATTCAAATCGCGCGCACGCGCACACACTCACACACACACACACACACACACACACACACACACATAGAGTTCACAACACTTAAATACACATAGGTAACTTGTAATTTAATATTGATGATGACATAATATAATGATCACGTCATTTTCAGCATAGCTGTACGAGTTGATTTTATAAATCTGACTACTTTAAAACTAAAACCTATTTTCGGCTGAAGATTACATTTATTTCTCTCCATCTCTTTTAATTTTCGACAAAGATTAATTTAACTGATTACATCGCAACCACTGTCAACCCACTTGTAAATTTACCCAAAAATAATTTCTAAAACACGGTATCCTACTTTTTCTTCTGTATATTATTTTGTGGATGAAACACCAACAATGGGCGCGGTTATAGTGTCTGTGATCAATTATTTTAAAACGGAACCGTATTCTTATCAGTTGTTCACCAAATCATTCAATGAATCGGTGTCGTGTTTCTACCTTACATTTTTTCGTTTCTTGGCAGATGGGTTACGCCAATGCAAGAGAAGGAACTTGACACACTGAGTACAGGAATTAGTCATACTCGATAGACTGTAAGCAATTATGCGTGGTACTGACTGTGATATGCCAACTAAGGCGTCCTCTAAACTTTGCATACTATTTTAGAATTATGAGTAACTATATTCTGAATAGTGATAAAACAGAAATGTATATAATCTTTCACAATTGTATTTTAACCGGTTTGGACAAGGATAATAAAGTAATACTTCTTACTTGTGATTTTCCCAAAATGTATTTATCATTGCAAACAAGATGTGTGTGTGTGTGTGTGTGTGTGTGTGTGTGTGTGTGTGTGATTTGGATTTTTAACGTAGCTTTAACAAGTCTTCAGTTATATCGTTACTATGTCTGGAGTGTGACAGTTTATAGTCGTGTCTAACACTGGGTCATCCTGGCGCAGACGTGTAGCATGATGCCTCACCCAGTCACATTATCCTGACACCAAGCCTAACACTAAACTCATAATGCTGAGCGCCAACCGAGGTACCATTTTTGTAAATATTTGGTATCACTCGGCCGAGGATCAAACCCACGACCTTTCACATCGTGCAGCAAATTTCAAAAGCAACTTAGTGTAAACCAGAGTGTATCAACTGGAGGAATATAATGACAATCGTAAGGAAATACAAAAAAGAAAAAAATACAAAGAAAGACAGAGCACATGATCAGCATCTACCAAATAAATAATGTTGCTAAACTTCTCATCGCGAACAAATTGATTTGAATAAAAACTACAAACCATGGCTTGCACCATACCATTTAACACTAAAAATAATCCACTTACATTTTAAGAAATATGATTTAGAGGACACTGTAATACAGCAAACAACTCGCACGTAAAGGAAAACATGTATAAATCCTATTTGTTTGTTTCATGCACACAATTAACCTCTTTCTAAAGATGACATGTTCATTAAGCTAAAATAGCGTAGTCCGCACAACTGTACAAAGTTTTGTAATTATGTAGACAATACCCAGCTCAAGGCTTCCTGTTCAATTACATCCAGAAAATTTTCTACTTATCTGATGTTGTCAAACGATTAATCACACATGAGACCCAATACAAATATTCCTACATAAAACGACAAGACAACAGTACGTAGATCACGACAGTAACAGTAAAAGTATGTGATAAAATGTATTTAATCATAAACATAGATCAAACAAGAAAGCATTCTTAGAACACGGTACCTTTTAAAGTATATATTAGAAAGCAATCTAAATAGAATGTACTATCTAATAAATGTGGGTAAATAATCAATGATTTGTACTGTTTTACTGTTGGATAGTGTGGTCTCACACAAAGTACATAGCACTCGCACTCTTTTTAAGTTTTACTTTTGTCTTGCTCACAATACCCAACAGTAAAAACACTATAATCTATAAATATAAACATGTAACAGGATCAATTTTAAGCCCATTTTTTCTAAGTAATTATTTGTCATTAAGTACCAGATGTGCACAGAGTTTACGTGTCGTAAGTACCTGGTTCTGATTGTAAGTCTCAAGGTTTAGTCGATATTTAAGGTATATGATTTGTCAGATATAAGTAAGACTACACGTGGTGACATAAGGTTCCAGTTTAACCATAATAAGACTTAAAAGTTAAGACTAACATATTGATACTGGTCAATTTATGTCAGAAGTAAATTTAGGCCAGTGTCAGGTCTCAGAATTCTTGACAAGTTTTTAATCCAAACTAACTTTTTTGTTTCTAAAATCAAAGCTAGGTCTAAAGATCATGAAACACTAAAGTCCGAGTCTAAGCGCACGTTTTGCCATCAGGTAATCAAACATGGTGTATCAAAAGTAAAGTATTTGCGATCTCAAGCTCAAACTCACCTTAACGCCGGATTTCTTCTTTGAAGACTTGTGTTTAAGTTTGGGTGTCAAATCATGTTAGTTACATTCAGAGCCTAATTTCACCAAAACAAGTTTTTCTTATCAAGGGATTCCGCTGTAGTTCAGTTGATCGGAACCTATAGTCCGTATGTCACGAGTTAAATACTCGCAAATGTCAGCCATGGCAGGCTGAATTGGTGTATCTTTGGGAAAGGTCCAGTTTAATCATAATTATATAAACAATTAAAGTAAAGAAAGTAGATTTAAAAACCACCCACCAACTTTAAAGTAAGATAAAACTTAAGGTATTAAATTTAATTTATATTTCAGCCAATCTAATTATTAGAATCCTAGGTCCAGACCTAAGTTTGCTGGTGAAATTCGGGCCTGGAAATTGGATGCATAATCAAATCGGTAATAGACAAAATCTCTCTCTCTCTCTCTCTCTCTCTCTCTCTCTCTCTCTCTCTCTCTCTCTCTCACACACACACACACACATCAGGAGCAGGGACGTCATTTCAATTTTTCAGGCCCTCCAGCCGCGTCCCCACATTATGTGGCCTATTCTGCTGACCTAGTTGTTCACCAATTTGATCACATCTTTAACATTTCTAAACGTGACAATACATCGTTACTACTGATAATTATCATTAATGATCCAAAGAAGCTACTTGGACATTTCAAATGTCACCAAACCATACATTATCGTCTGTGTCCGTCATTTTCAGCTTAGGAAAGTGGAGATCTGACTCTAATCTCCTTCACATTTTCATCAGACCAAGCAAAAATAAAGTTATAAAATATATGTTAGAGTATTTTTAAACTGGCGAAGTAACGTTTTGCAAACACTGCTGTAACTGTTTATATAACTCCAACTAAACTGGAACAAAGTGTCTTTCCCAAAGAATCACCAGGGCTGCTTCGGTGAAGCTTTCAATTACACGTATAATACCAAAAAGTCATCGGTATGTACTGACACAAACTAACTAAACATAAAAACAGTACGCTTGAGATTGGCCCACACAACGATTTTCAATAACAATTTCGTTTATATGGTTTGATTTGAATAATAAAATTGCGTACCTATATTCTTTAAGTAACACCTTATAGATATTTATTTACTACAATTAAACAGCTTTTGACAGTCGATGTTTACATTGGCAATCGCCTGCTATTTTTGTTGTTTCACAAACTGGCTCTTTCCTTTCTCATTCAGGTTTTGTAAACAATTTTTAATTTTAAAAAAACTTGATCTGGCTGACAATATCAAAGAACCATTCTGAAAAGAATGACCTCACAAAACATTAGAACCATTGTCATTGTAAAACATTGAAAAGAATGACCTGACAAAACATTAGAACCATTGTCATTGTAAAACATTGAAAAAAATGACCTGACAAAACATTAGAACCATTGTCATTGTAAAACATTGAAAAGAATGACCTGACAAAACATTAGAACCATTGTCATTGTAAAACATTGAAAAGAATATGAACGATGATTTAGTTGACACTGTTTTACTTCACGATTAAGAAAACATTCTTGTGTAGTACTCGTACATTGCCAGATGAACGAGACCGTCAGAGGGAGACGCCTATATTATTAGTTCATCACTAGCGTCCTGTAACCCTCATTGATCAGTTGGTATTTCAGACTGGATTGCTATAGACGCGTGTACGTTGTCGTGACACCCGTGGCTAATTTTTAAAAATATCTATATATAGTTTAATTTGTGTGTTACAAAGACCTGGATAGAGGAGGATGAGTGCATTTAAATTAATTCGTTATGAACAAGTTCTGGTAGACAAAATAAACGAATTTGACGAACGATCTCGATCGCAATGAACGTGTAGTCTGTATAAGCATGTAAACATGTAGTTTTGAAGAGAATAGAAAATTGGATATATTACCGTTGTTCACAGTGGGTTAATAAATCCGGGTGCGTACTTTACCGAGTTGTTTGTATTGGATGAAAACTTCAAGCGTTTCTCTGCAAAATAAATTAATAATAAATTAATAAAACTGACGCATGCACATGCAAGTCTTAAGTATATATATATATATATATATATATATATATATATATATATATATATATATATATATATATATATGTGTGTGTGTGTGTGTGTGTGTGTGTGTGTAGTTATTATAGTTATGTGGTATATTTTCTTCCTTCTACAAACGCTGTGACGTACCATATTGTAAATATAAACTTCCTCGTGTTCGGGCCAACGATCAGTAATGATATACATGCTTGTGGTTTATGGTATGCGTTCATTATGCGTACAGTTTGGGTATTTTGAGGTGATCTGTCATTATATACCTTTATCTGTCATTATATACCTTTATCTGCCATTATGTTAGAGCTAAGGAGTTTGTTGAAATATCGATGTCCAATGTCGAGCTTTTAAATTGTATCTGTTGAATTACAGAGTGGTTGCTGAGTTATAGTCATATGTCGAGCCTTTCAATTTAACATGTTGATTCACATTCATTGTCGTACAAGTTCCATTTCATATGTCAGGTGTTTAGATTACACTGAGGTTGTTGCAACTTTCATTATGCTTGTCAGAATTCTTATTTTTATATAGTGAAATGGTATGTGTGTGTTAAAACTTATATAACACGATGAGAACTTTAACAATTAAAACAATTATAATAGTAGCATGTATCATTAGTGTGTATTCAGTTATATCGTGTATTCAGTTATATCGTGTATTCAGGCGCCATCACCTTTTATGCATTTACAGTCTGAACGTTATCATTCACATTTTGAGAATTTAATGGCTAGAGGTCGCTCTTGTAAAACGGCGTGTTTTATAATTAAACAAATAGACTGCTTGTCGTTGTAGCTCATTTCTCTTATGGTGATGCGCATAAATACGAGTACATCTCTGCTGAAAGAATAGACGTTCAGCGTATTTTGACAAATAGTAGTACTGTGCTGCAAAACTAAATTATATCTATTTTTAATGACATTAAAATTCTTGCATTTACGCAGGGACGTAATTGAGAGGGGGCACCTCACTCCAGTTAGCATGTGCTGTAAATATGCTGTAGCCTTTATACGTTGCCTCCCCTCCCCCTCATCCCTCCCGTAAAAATTGAAATTGTGTCACTGCATTTGCGCTGATAAAATGATAAGGCGGGTAAGACTGAACACTAATTTCCGTAAGATTCTAACGAATATAGCAGCCGATACCAAGCTATACAACATGGTTTTTTTTTTAAAACTTGTTTTGTATTCTTTTGAATGACACCCCTCAACATTTATCCCTGCCTAAACATGTTAATACACTGTAAACCCATTCATCTAAATATCATTAGCTAAAAATCATAGGTCTGCATGTTATTTTCCGTTTATAACCCCAAACCATTTATATAGATACTTCCCCATAAGTTCGTTAGCAGACGATATTCTGACAATTTTACATGGACGATGGGCAACCACCAAAACTGACAATTTTGAACAAGTCGAAACTAAAGCAAAATCAACTTATTGGTGGAGGAAGAACCCAGGAAAACCCCCGGAAAAAACCACCGACCCACAAGAAGCTACTGGCAAGCTTCCTCACATAAATACATTAGCCGAATCTTAGATTCGAACCCACGCAGACAGAGGTGAGATATAAGTGATCCGGAACGGAAAGCGCTTTAGACCACTCGGGCCACTCGGGACCCCTACAATAACTGCAATAAAAAGCAGTAAAATAACTAACATAAGTAGATATTTCACTGTATTTTCGTTCATAAAAATCAATCAACCGGGCTCTTTCAAAATTAAACAACCGCGGTTATTTTAACGAGAGCGACCTGTAATGAAAAAGTTCCTAGTAATTATCGAACCATGATAAGTTTCAAACTGTAAATGCAACAGATGTAATGGGGCCTCATACTTGAATACACAAATGATATATCTTAACACTCGATATTATTTTTAATTGTTAAGTAAACGTTCTCATCGTGTAATAATAATAATAATAATAATAATAATAATAATAATAATGAGGACTTTGTACAGCACCTAATCGTTAGAAGCTCTAAGTGCTTTACAGCACCTATAATGATATGACTACAGAAAACAAAAACAAACACCATGAAATCAGAAAATATAAAAAAGCTGAGATTATTTAAGGTAGGAAACATTAGGTGTTTGAGTTTGTTCCTGCAATCAAAAAAAGGTGTTTTAAGAGCACTCTTGAAAGGGATCACTGTGTCTTTCTGTCTAATTTCAATGGGCAATTCGTTCCACATTGTTGGGCGCTGGTATGCAAACAAACGTTGTCCATATGACTTCGTTTTCATAGTGGGAATGATTAATATGCGATTGTTCTAAAGAAGGGCGTAAGCATCTTGCTGGTGTATACACATGTGTGAGATCATATTGGTATGTTTAACTGGAGTCCGTCAACGAAACGTAGAACAGAGAACAAATTTTGTGTTTGATTCTGGATCGAATGGATAGCCAGTGTATGGTACATATCAGCGGGGTGGTGTGTTCTGATCGTGGTACTCTAAGGATGATCCGAACAGCCGTGTTATGAACTTTTTTAAGTTTCTGGAGTAGATATTGAGATGAACCAGACAGAACTGAGTTACAATAGTCCAGTCTTAAAAGTACTAATGGACACACAAGTGTTTAGTGGCATCAACTGAAAGATTTTTGCGAATGTAGCTGATGCGTCTCAGCTAAAGATATGCATCCTTGCATATGTTCATGACATGTTAGTGTAATGTGAGTACTGTCCAGAGTAACAACTAGACTTCGAACTGACTGTTAATTTAATGTTGGTGTTGCTGATATTTATTGTTTAATATAAAGGTTGTGATTGAGAAAGTATTTATGCTGTGATCAGAATGGCCTCAGTTTTATCATCATTCATCTGCAGCTTGTCACATGTCATCCATGATTTTACAGGAGAAATGCACCTGTCTATTCCTTGGATGGTAACATCAACTTCAGTTGGGTGGCTAGACTTGTATATTTGGGTGTCATCAGCGTACAATTGGTGAGACACTGGATGATCTATGATACTCGAGAGTGGCTGAGTGTACAGAATGAAGTGAACATGTCCAAGAACAGACCTATGAACTTTTTTAAGTTTCTGGAGTAGATATTGAGATGAACCAGACAGAACTGAGTTACAATAGTCCAGTCTTAAAAGTACTAATGGACACACAAGTGTTTAGTGGCATCAACTGAAAGATTTTTGCGAATGTAGCTGATGCGTCTCAGCTAAAGATATGCATCCTTGCATATGTTCATGACATGTTAGTGTAATGTGAGTACTGTCCAGAGTAACAACTAGACTTCGAACTGACTGTTAATTTAATGTTGGTGTTGCTGATATTTATTGTTTAATATAAAGGTTGTGATTGAGAAAGTATTTATGCTGTGATCAGAATGGCCTCAGTTTTATCATCATTCATCTGCAGCTTGTCACATGTCATCCATGATTTTACAGGAGAAATGCACCTGTCTATTCCTTGGATGGTAACATCAACTTCAGCTGGGTGGCTAGACTTGTATATTTGGGTGTCATCAGCGTACAATTGGTGAGACACTGGATGATCTATGATACTCGAGAGTGGCTGAGTGTACAGAATGAAGTGAACATGTCCAAGAACAGACCTCTGTGGAACTTTACAACATAGATCAACTGAGCTGGAGCGTATTTCATTTGCAGATACAATTTGTGTCCTGTTGACTAAGTAGGACTTGAACCACAGTAAGGCTGTATTGTGAATGCTAAATACATGCTAGGGAGGTTTAAGTAATATATCATGGTCTATTGGATCAAATGCTGCAAACAAATCAAGGAGGATGAGGACATTAATCTTTCCGCTATCAAACTTTGTAACTATTAAGACCAACAAGTATTTCACTACATAAAAATAGCAAATCTGACAAAGCAAACTTTCAGTACAATGAATGTAATTCATGATGTGCAGCGTTAAAAAAAAATTATATTACCACTGTATACTTGAACAGATAAAATCTAGATAATCGACATTTGAAATAAAACTTCCATGCACAGCTGTACAATTTAATATATAAAATTTAAAATTTCGACCTAGGCAACGGAATTATAAGGAAAAACAGTTTGATTCAACACGTGAAATTGGAATTCTTGATATATGACAATACAATTTAAACTGCAACGTTTTCATTGGACCAGCTATTGTCCGCTACGGCGCCTAATAGTGTCCTGGGAGGAAAATACCATTGATTCATTCACCGCATGAAATGAAGCGGTCATTAAAATGATACGCCTAACAAGGTCACGAAAAACTCACGGAAAGATATTGCATGGTTTGTATAATCTCCCTAAAATCTTCGTGGAAATAAGATACAACTCATAACAGTCTATCATTCAATGACTAAATTTAAACACAAAACCTTGACAGTAATGCTTTGCAAAGTAAACAAACGTTTGTCCGTAGAAATAAGGTCTTTATACGATAAACAGATCGTATGTGTGTACACTTAAATATCACATCATGACGTCACGAAAAATATAGCGTCGTGACAAACAATATCATGCTACCCACACGGATTCTTTTATACGAGATTTAAAAAAGGTTTTGAGTTGTTGTCAAATTTATTATAGTATTTAAATATTAGATGGTTTATAAAATGGTACAGAGAAAGCCTAATTGGGAGAGAAAGCGATATATATCATATAAAATTGCTTTTATTACGCTTCCAAATTGCTCTAAAAACAAGGTGAAAAACGTGATAAAGTTTCTGCATGAATCGCGCAAAAATCTGCGGTGGCTCTAACTTTACAATGGAAGCTAAAGGGTTTCCGGAACAGAGACTTGAGAGCAATGTCTATAGGTCTAACGTGTGCAAAAAGGCTAACAGTAATGTCTAACGTGTCCAAAATGGCTAAAAGCAATGTCTAACGTGTCCAAAAGAGCTAAATATAATGTTTCTTTCCACTGAGCTCGTCTTAGTGGATTATCAAACATAATAACGGCTTTTTGTCATCTGAAATATAGTCTAACATTTGGACCGACGTTTCTTCGAAATCATGAGTCTCGTTGTGATATCATTATTCTGACCTCAACAACTGACAATGTCATCTTCTTTTAAATATTTCATATTCAAAAGAACAGTTTGTGGAAGAGTCTATACATATGTAAATTTTTTTCCTCTATTTTTTTTCTTCCAGATATTGTGTTTCTCTTTATTTAAACATACAATAAGATTCCATGAATCACCAAACGTTTCACCAAAGCTTTACATTTTAGAACTTGCGATATCTTTTTTTATCAGTTGTTAGTTAGTATATATTACAAATGCAGATACCTGTGGACGTAAAGTCTGTTACGTGAGCAGTTGCAATCAGATGTGAAAAGAAATAAGTAAAGAAGGAAGTTAAAAGAGGAATGAATACAACATAAATAATAATACTAAAGTCACTTTAAATCAAACAGTTCAGTATCCATTGTTTTGTTATACATTACTCTTTTAGTCCTTCTCTTTCTACATGTCCACCACGTTTTGTTGGTGATGGAATGGGAACGACGTTGCTGGTAGATGTGACCCATGTGACAGCAGTATTGATTACAGTTACCACTAAAAAGTCGTTTTCCCAGTCATAATAAGGACAGTTGATGTTTGTTATAACTGCAGCCACTGACTAAACTTTACAAATACATAACCACTTTTGACCACACGAGCCCATCTAAACAAGTTTAGATTATCTGAACATGCTGTTGTATATTTTAACGCCATTTTCAACACATGGTGGCCAGTATAAATGGTGGCGGAAGAACCCGTTAAAGCCCCGAAAAGAACCACCGACTCACGCGAAGCTATTGGCAAGCTTTTTCACATACCCACATTGGCCGAACTCAAGACTGGAACCCAGACAGACAGGTGAGATGGCAGTGATCCGTAACGGTGAGCGCCGTAGATCACTAGGTTACGTTTGGCACCTAGATTATCTGAACAAGTATTGCATATCCAATAGTTAATATACATTCGTACCAATTATATTTGGCTCAATTAGTTAATATACATTCGTACCAATTCTATTTTGGATCAAGTAGATAATATGAAATCAGACATATTCTAAAACCGACCTCGTGTAAGTACATCACCTTGGATGTAACGTATGAATTTAAATAACATGTACTTTGTAAATCCAGTCATGATCAATATATTACAATGTAAATTTTATTTATATGTCTAAACCTGGCCATGGTCAGTACTTTACTTTTGTACATTTTTATTTAGATAAGTCTGTATAAAAAACGTCTGACCTGTATATATATAAGTTCTTAGTTGCGCTGTTCGGCGCGACTTGAATACTGTAACCAAGTCATCGTAAATACCATGATGATGTAAATAAAATGTAAACACTGCTGACTGGCAGGCAAAACAAAACTGTCAGATCTTCGATACTATGTCGCCTTTTATAATTTCACCTTTTCTTATACATACATGAGTTATGCAGTTACTTACCTCGAGAAATAAAACCTGCTATAACGACGAGACGTCAACAAATCCAAGAAGAATTTAAAACTGCCTGGTCGATATAATTGTACAGCACCTTTTAACTGAGACGCCGCGCCTTGATCTAAACCACGTGACCTGGACAATTGGCATATTCAGGTGATAATACTGTCTGTAATCGAGAACGGTTTGACTGCGCACAACCATGATATATGATACAAAATATACAACTTGTTTTCTTTTTACAGGTTATATAGGGTGCGAGTCCATAATCTAAAAATAGAAACAGGAAGACATTGTGTTGCTAATTGATCCTACTTTAGATGTTTCTAAAGTGTGTAAAGGCGGAGAGATTTATCATTTGTTCTTTGTATTGATTGCTTTTGAAAACAAAAAACAAATGTGTAGATTAATATTGCTGTGTGAGTTGAAATGATAGAAACAAGGAATATAAACTAGAATTATGAATTACTTAGAATACCGTAGATTTGAAGTAACGCTATTTTATTTGTCACTTTCCTTTACCGGTGATTTTTCAGTGTAACGAATTTATGTACCAGTTATGTTTTGAAGGTCTTATTTACTGATATACACCGAATATATGAAAATATGTTATTTTTGTTCTTTGGTAGAAGATATCCTTGATGCCCAGTTCAAATGACAATACACTGGGACAAAGGATTGATTCTTACACGGGAGTCCGGGTTCAATTCCTACCTCACTACTGGTCGGCTGGTCTTGTGCGAATCACTTCACGTGACTCATACAACGTCATGAACAACGATATCGATACATCGTTAATCCTACGATGCACACTCAGAAATGTTAGAAAGTGTACTATGACACCCCACCCCACTCAGAAATGTTAGAAAGTGTACTATGACACCCCACCCCACTCAGAAATGTTAGAAAGTGTACTATGACACCCCACCCCACACAAAAATGTTAGAAAGTGTACTATGACACCCCACCCCACACAAAAATGTTAGAAAGTGTACTATGACACCCCACCCCACTCAGAAATGTTAGAAAGTGTACTATGACACCCCACCCCACTCAGAAATGTTAGAAAGTGTACTATGACACCCCACCCCACTCAGAAATGTTAGAAAGTGTACTATGACACCCCACCCCACTCAGAAATGTTAGAAAGTGTACTATGACACCCCACCCCACACAAAAATGTTAGAAAGTGTACTATGACACCCCACCCCATACAAAAATGTTAGAAAGTGTACTATGATACCCCACCCCACACAAAAATGTTAGAAAGTGTACTATGATACCCCACCCCACTCAAAAATGTTAGAAAGTGTACTATGATACCCCACCCCACTCAAAAATGTTAGAAAGTGTACTATGACACCCCCACTTTTCGCTCTCAGTTACTTATTATAATAATTTAGGTGTAGAGTAAATCCCCGAAACGAAAAATAACAAAATGCATGACACCACACGTCATAAAGACCTATGGTTTTCTGGACCATGAAATCGTCTTTCCGATATCAGATTAGATCAATTCTTTAACTGTAAATAGTTCTTCAGGTTTTCCATCAAAATGCAAGTAGCGGGTAACCCTTATTAAATCTAATAACAATGGTCCTGTGAATTTTTTTAAAAAAAATGTATAAATAGCATGGTAGCCATTAAGAAATACTATGATTTTAAACTTGTGGGTCCATAATAACTCCAAGAAAATTACAATTCTAATGCCATGTTAAGATGAGTATCGATGTTATTCCATAGTTTTACCATTTTTAAAAGAAACAGTTCTCTTAAACATATATGCCTTGTATATATTTCTTAAATTTTCGCAATGATGTAAATAGTCGACTTATTTCATATTGAACCCATAAGGTTTTGGAAAAGAGTCATCCAAATTCTAGATATTGAAATATTTATAACCGTTATGTTTTCATGTGCATTATATTTTCGGCAATATTCCTGTATATATCTGCACTCCATCAAAGTTTTAAAACGTTACCTCCTGTAACATTTTTCACTGTAAAGGAGATGTTCATGAATTTGATTGTAATAAAAAGGAGAAAGTAATCATAACCATAGATAACGTAATCCTATACGAAACAACAAATAAAAAATGGCTTAAGTACACCAATGCTTATAGCCATACTCAAAAACTAACCCAAAACCAAACCAAAACCAAATCAAGAACCAAACCCACACTTGTTGAATTTGTGGTGGCACCAGAAACGTCCCAGTTTCCCAGCACAACACATAGGTCTACCGCAGCACCAAAGGTATAAGACATATCCTGGATTTATAGAATGTCTGTTGTTCGAGTCCTTTTACCTGGACAGGAGCAAGAGATACGAAGCCTTCGTGGAAAGATTGCTATAACAGAAGGTTTGAGATTGGCACAATTCGGCTCTTTCAAGTCTTGAGACCACTGAATGGAGGAAACGCTGCAAACAGCAACAACTATCCCTAACAAAACTCGAGCAAGTATGTGATTTAAACAATCGAAGTCGATACACCGGATAGAGGATCATGATTTTTCATTGGACAATTATGTCGCGGAAGATAACAGACAGAGGAAGGTAAGCAAGACCCGTTGGAAGGTCGTGTTTTTCCACTGGAGATGTATGTGGTGGAACAGAGAAAAGTGGAAAATCGTTTATCCATGCTGAAAGAGATTGTAGTAGAAAATGTACTAGTGGAACACAAGAAACACATCGTAGAGGACTGTGTTGCGAAACAGGAAATGTTTGTGGTGGAACAAAAACAAGTCGAAGACACGACATATCTGATGGAGGATCGTGTAGTCAAGTTGGAAACTGTTGTACAAATCTGTTTCGTATTCATTCATTTCATTCCTTCGGGCAGCGGACACGGAGCAGGCAGCACCGGACTACAGCTGGATACGGTGTACTACAGCGAAGCCACAGATAATGGAGACCATTAGGATTGCAGGAAAAAAACTGCAACCATAGGAGCTTCAAGGTACCTGGTTTCGATGACGGGAATACCACTGTGTGTGAACGCTGGTTACCAAAAAAGCTACCTGTAGTAACATTTCTACGAGCCTTGGTACATAGGAAAAAGACGGCTGCCACGTGGAAACAAGATGGCAGACTCTACACGATGCTAATGGCGTCACTAGCTGTGGGGAACAAAATGGAGGGACCACTGATAGCGTATCGTCTCCTGAATAACCAGCCAAGACATCCTGGGAAATAATAATTCAGCAGCATGGAATAATAGCAGCCCATGAGAAACTCTGGAGCCAACGACATGCTGATCCCCGGTACCTGCCTGCGCAAAGGATTGATTAGCTTTCATATTTGCCGAAAATTGCCTGAATAATAGGGTTCTCAATTGGTTACGAGATACCCTCTTCAAATAATCTCTATTATAAACCTGACTTGATCAATTTTGAACACCGCTCAAAATTTACAATCTATTTACCAAACAGTGACTACACTTTTTATATGTCGCATATACATATTAGTTAAACAAATTTGTTAGGGACTTATGATATGTACACCATTGTACTAGAAAATTGGTATAGCTAGGATGTTAAAGAAAAATTATACGACTTATTTATTTCATACAATTGCACAGGTAGCCTACACAATATTGGTATTAGGTTGTCCATTTTTATAACTGGACTGAATTTGAAATAAGTACGGCTAGGGCGTTCCGGGGCGTAAACGACATCCATATACGACAACGGCTGGCTTTCGGGGATCTTTTCCTCCTTTTCATCGACCGGACTCCAACAAAAATGACGATATGAGAAAACTATTTTTCTCTCGTCACCATTTGGTGCCATTGCACCCCTAGTACGTTACTTTTCATTGGTTGATAGGGTTGAGTGTGTGTTGGGTCTATTCCCACTCACCCAGGGCCTTACATTCATGTCATTAGCCACTTTTTAGTGGTATGACTTGACGGCCAAATTAACAAGCGCACTTTGTGCGTAAAATGCCCGTGCGGATGTGGCACCATTCCTTCCCTACGGGAAACCAACCATCATAAAAAATTTGATGGTTTAAACCAATGATCAAATGACCTATATGGCCGGTATCACTTTAATCCAACTTTCATTCATTCACAAATCTGTTTCCACAACAAATACATTTTTACTTTGTTCGATTGCTGACAAAATCCATTTTATGCTCCAAGCTAGAAAAATGTGTGGTATCGTAGCAAATATTTTTGGACATAGCAATCTTGCAAGAATCTTCTGTACGGCGATATAGAATAATTTGATTTTGGATGCCACTGAATTATCCATGCAGTCAAACCTAGTGAAAGAAGCTCCAACAATTTATGGTTACCAAACCCAAGAAAGGATAAAACTTCTATTCATGTCCTTCTTTGCTTTGGGCTTGTTTGGCAATATCTGCAACTCGTCTTGTTCGGCATTTTGTATCAGTTGCATTTGTTGTATATATTAGCTGGTTTTCGTTCGCTATAGATAGACTGCTGTATCGTCTTCAGTTGCAATAATCTGTCGGTCTTGTACATTGATGGTATGGTATTTCCTCTGTTAACCATCGCAATGCGTCTTTGCCATACGTACTCGCTTTCTTTCTTTGTTAAACCCAACCAACATGTATTGTATCTAGCAACAACTGCGATGGTGGAATGTTTGTATCACGGACTTGCATTGAACGTTTTGCAGGAGGCCTAAATTGTGTTTGCGTCTGGATCTTTTGTACAGTATCGGGGTCTAGTATATTAATTCCAGTCGTTATATGTTTGCATGTCCACTTGAAATATCGGGCAACAGCAGCATCCAAAATCAAAAACAGTTGCAAGAAGTGCTCATGGAATATCTGTTCGTTGTCTGCGGTTGAAGAAAAATGTACACGGCTTTTTTTGCGTACACACGCCAAGCCATGTCGTTTTCTGGTTTTGGTCCGATAGAACAAAGGTCTTATCTAGCACGCTTGTGAGATTTCTATATTGTCTGTTTGGTGTTGGATTACAAGGAACCACTGGGGTTTTTTTTCTTTGGAGCGCAAAGTTAATCTCAAAACATCTCCAACAACTCTGACTGTTTTGTGTTTAGTTTCATACCTTGGCTACATGCATAGAACGATTCTTGGACGCGATTGCATTTCATGCTTGGACGTCAGGATGCAGAAATGTGTCAAGCAGCTGTTTATTGGGACGATCCACATAGTCCGCTAGTTGCACTCCAAAAAATCGCACACTTCTCCGACTTCGAATATCGATACAATTTCGTTGTAGAGTTTGCTTCGCATGGTGTATCCAATGGGGAAGTTCACACGTAGATAAGTGCGTGGCCACTGACGTTGTTGTCTAGTATTGTTTAAGCAGCATCGTTATTGTTTTCCTTTGCATCATCTCTGTTTTGCATTCGAAAATCTTGGTTGAACAAATGTTGGACCCGTTTTGAACGATCTAGAGCGCCAGAAAAGTCATGGGTGTGGTTGATACAATACAAACCAAACCCACCCCTAAACAAATATTGGTCAAAATCTGGAAGTCTGACTTGCAATAGTTTTATTGGTATCTGAGAAACATAGCATTTGACTATGAACATTGTTGCCGAAATGGAGATGTACGCACTTGTAGGCTTTTTGGTTGGTTTAACGTTCGATTTCGATGATGGTTTGGGCTATTTCTCCTTTGCTTGTTCGAAAAGCCGTGCTGCAATATGTGTGGGTTACTCTGCGGTAGGAGTTCTGTTGTGTGCGGTCAATTGTGTTTTGTAGCACCAGCGGTATTGCACTTTGTTTGGGGGGAGGGGTGGGCATTAGACAGATCCCACCCCCATTTAAAAAAAACAGAACAAAAGTGTTTATGTATGGGTGTGTTCCCCCCTGATATGTAGTATATGTGTCTTAATTTTTTCATTTAATTACCTTATTACTTTAATTTTTCCCATCGGTATTATAAAATATTTTGAAAGGGGTATTTTTTAAATTTTCCTCCACTATAGGGAGGGTTGTCCAAAGTAGTTTTGTTCACCTCTCTCAGCGTCCCTTTCCTAATTCATTTAGTTGACCCTGGCTAGGAGTCCTGTCCCCTATATCCTGTTTCCGATTTAGCCCCATGACGTCCTAATCTCGTACTTCCCAATTGAGGGTCCCTGTCCCCCTTCGAGATCCTAATCTATTTGTGTTTCCCAATAACTATTATTTGTCCGCGTGCCCTCGTGTTTCTCATTATAAAGTCTGTTTTTTCATAGATTAATTTTTTTATTATAGTTTCCGTCAAGGTATAGAAAGTTGCCTATTTTGTGTAGTTGAGTTGCCGTTATCTTTTGAATCAGGGCAATTCTATCTGGTATATTTTCCTGGCAGGTTACCATTACTTGTTTTTAGTAAAGTCTTGTTGTTTACACAGGCAATACTATGATCATATGCCGTCTCACTGCTACCTCTCTGGTGAATCACGCATTATGCATGTATTTTAAGCAGAGGCTTTGTATTTTCATCCAACCTAATTTGACCCCGTGTCCCCAGACCCTATACCAATTAATGTTTATGTGTTATTGTTCAACATTACTATTTATCCTATTTATTGTGTTGTCTGTAATCCATTTGTATGTTGTCTTTGTGTACATTTCCCATAGTTCTTTATTGTCCCTATATTTATTTCATAGTTCTTTATTGTCCTATATTTATTTCATAGTTCTTTATTGTCCTAAATTTATTTAATAGTTCTTTATTGTCCTAAATTTATTTAATAGTTCTTTATTGTCCGTGCCAAGGTATTTTTGGCTCAGCTTTAATTTCCTTAAATATGTTTAGAATGTTGGTGTTTTTAATGAGGAAGGGGTTTCCGTCCTTATATAATGTGTCCTTATTTATGTAGTGCATTTTTAAAAAAAAACATAAGTATTTGGTAATTTCGTTATCTATTATTTTTAAATGTTCATTTTTATGTCTATCGATTTTACAATGTAGTTTAAGTGCACATACATGTAGGTTGCTACTTGGGCCCGTTCCATTGGGCATTATGGCGTGAGTGCCCAGATCTTTACGTTTTCAATTATCTTTTCCCTGATTTTGTTTTAGGTTTTTATTTTTGTTCCAGATCCGAATTTTTCAAGTGTTTTGTATAGATAGTTTTGTTCTGATCTGTCGAATGCTTTTTCCTGGTCAACTAGTGATACCCCTTTGGCCAGTGCTGTTTATGTTTTATATTATCGTTTTAATACTTAAAATGTTATTTTATATATCTCTTCCCTTTGTCCCACATGTTTGGTTTACGTTAATAATCATATCTGGTCCTTTTTTAACCCTCTCAGCTAATATTTTGCTAATAATTTTATAGTCTAAGTAATATGTTGAGGAGGGAGATGGGCCTCCATTTTTGTTAAAATCCTCTCTATCTCCTTTCCCTTTGTATATTAATGGTATAATCCATTCCCTTATGCTGTTTGTCATGTTATTATTTCTTAGTGTGATGTTATTATACAAACATTCTAAGACTGGCGACAGCTCTACACAATTTTTTTGGGTAGAATTCTGCGGAGAGTCCATCTCTACCTGGTGTTGTTGTTGGGTTTTTTTTTTTTTTTTTTTTTTTTTTTTGGGGAGGGGGTCAATTACCTATGATGTATATGATTTCTTCCAGCGCTACAAAATCCTCACATAAATTGTTATGTTCTGTGGATATCGTCTCACATTCTGATTCTTGTAGATAATCGTTTATTTGTGTGTCATCTATGTCTTGTGATGTATAAAGTCCGTTGTATTAGTCATGTATATATTTTAGTATTTTATTTTTGTTAGTTGTTACTCCCTCCCCTTCGATTTTCAGTGCCTCCAAAGTTTTTCTCCACCTCTTCTTAATTCTTTCCTTTTAAATAGACCTTCTGCTTTTATGTATAAATGGGTAAATTTCCCCGCTTTAATCTCCCTTCTTTTGTTTTCTTCCCTTTTTATTTTGTTTAGTTTTTCCTCTGGTGTTTTCTTTTAGTGTTCTGTATTTGGCTTGTTTTTATTAAATTTTCGATTGTCTCTTTTTCTAATTTTATTTTCCCTATCCTTAATTTTAAATAGTAGATTGCTATGTTTTTGAAACTCCCTTTTAATTTATTTCATTCTTTAATTATATCGAAATTTCCTTTGCTTTTAATTGTTTTTATTTCCTATTTAATTTCCCGCTCAAAATCTAAATCCTCTAGTTTTGTTGTTAGTTTTCCATTGTTCCTTACCCGATTTAATTATATTTATCTTCTTTTATTTCTATGTATATTAATTTATGATCCGAAAGTTTGTAAATTGTAATCCCTGCTTGTATATAATTATTCGTTCCCAAAGTGTCCCCCAATAATTGTCTATTCTATTCCCCTAGTTCCCTTTATAATCAAATGTGTATTCCACCCTGGGCATATCTAGTCTTCTGCATATGTCAAAAAGGTTCTGTGTTCTCATTATGTACTCCATTTTGTCTTTAAACCTTATGTCTTCTGTTGTTAAATGCCCTGTTTTCTGTCTATATTATCACCAACCCAATTTAGATCCCCTCCTATTATTAAATTACCCATCGTATAGTTTTCTAAATATTTGACCGCTTCATCTATAAACTCCTGCTTTATTATATATGTTATTTGTAATGTACACATTGATAAAATTATTTCTTTTTTGTTCCTCTCTGTTGACGTCGGAGATCTGCTTCAGCTCTAATATTGGTACTATATCCTCACTCTACTTTATATCCGTAGACGATGTTGATAAGTTACTCGCTTTCCGTTTTTTGTTGTTGATGTTTTTGTCAACCATAGGGGTTGAACATGTGATTGGTATAAGCCCCGAAATGTCTTGTACATCCTATATTCCCTCTGGTTCTTCCTCCTCCAGTCCCTCGTACCATTCCTGCAGTGTTATCTCATTTGTTCCTTTCCTTGGGGTTTTACTGTTCGTTCTATTGGTACTTGTATAAATTTCCAGTGTTCCGTTTTTTCCAGATTTACTATCCCCGTCCTACTTCTTCTTTGTTGAAGCACTACATCTAGTGCCCACTGTATATTGTCCTGTGTCTCTTTCTCTGTGTACTCCTTGTTTCTCTATCTCCCTGTTTACTCCTTGTTTCTCTCTTTCCCTGTGTACTCTTTGTTCCAATTTCTAGCTGCCCCCTCGTATGTCTTTTGTTGGGTTTTTACTGCCTCATGTCCTGGTGTTATTTCCGTACAGTTCCAGTGGCCGTGTCCAGTTTTCTCACATTTGAGGCATTTTTGATCTTCTTCGCAGCCGCGATACCAACACTGAAGTTTGAACCCAATAACGTAAAAGAACATGGGCAGTGTTATTGGCTTCCTCCGTGGTTATAGTCGAACATTTTCCCCAGATGCTATGGGTGCATAGCCCCAAATGGTTGCCCTTTCATGGTTTGCAACTATTCAGTTTAGTTTGTACTTTCGCTATTAACTCTAGTGTATCTATTTCCATCGGCAGACCGGTAATATACACTTCCATTAGCTTGGGCCCAACTTCCTTGATGAAGGGAGGTACCTCAACTACCATGGCCCTGTTTTGGTGTCCCAGGTGCTCTGTTGGTCTCACACCACTGTCGCTTGTCATTCCCATACTCATGACCATTTTTGTTTTTAAATTATGGCGGTCACGGTACACTTGATAACCATTTGTACTATTTGTCATACAATTCTACCTTATAAATTGATATTTGTTTGTATTTATCTACTGCAGTTGTATTTTGTATAAACAAGAAGCTACAAGAAAAGTAAAAATACGACTCAAAAATAGAAGCAAGAAAAGGTTAATTCCTGAAATAGGTAATCCTTTTAGCTTCTATGAGATTGTAAGCACTTACTTTACTTCTCAACAACAAGTATTAGCGGTATTGCAGTTTGGCCGATCCATTTTCGTTAGATATGCGTAGTAGTTTTCCATGGGAGAATATAATATCGTGCTGCGCAAGATATATACACACGTATATGTCATCGACAAATGTCGATTTACATAGCCTGCCGTGTTATAGGTCCCTCATTTCCTGCCAGATAATTCATTCAGAAAATGTCTGCACTCAGAATATGCGTTCTTTCGTATCAGATATATCGTCGTACTGATTTCCGCTATTTCATTTATATATTTTCCGGTTCATATGGAGTCATGTGTATATTGGTCGTTACCACAGACTTGCTGTTTGAGTACATTACTCTCTTCAGGATTTATTGTCGTTTTTACAATCAATGCAGAGTAGTATTTTTTTTTTAAAAAACCGGACTGTTTCTCATACTGACCTTTTCTGCCGGCATTTCATCCGAACAAGACCCTGCCCGCCATGATAAAATCACTCTAGTCACGTGACTGACAAAACAAGCTGTTTATCACTACTATTGACTTACAGTTTATAAATTTGCTGGGATCGAACCCACTACATTCCGCATCTAAAGCGGATGCTCTAACCAGGAGACCACCGGAGCAGTTATCGCAGACATGGGTGAGACATCGTTGGTAAATGAGTTTGATACAAGCGAGCATCCTAAAGTGCATCCCCTGTATCGGAATGAACATAATAATGTTGGTCGTGGATATTTCCACACTATATCACTATTTACGCTTACAGGCATGCTCAGATTCCAATATAGAAATTCTGTGTCCACGAAATGACATGGAATTCATCTAGCACAAATGCCACCGCCTAGTGGCATACTAATGCATTATGGGCCTTCATACTTCCTTTGATGATTCATCGAGCAATTCTATCTTCAAGAGTATGATTATTAGTAAATTAGTATCATAGCCTTCTAATACTATCGATTTTTATCTTCTTATAACTACATAATTATGGTACCTCCAGATAGTCAAGACACTTGTTATATCAGGACATTCAAGATTATTGGAACGCAATCGTAATATCTGATATTCTTTTAACCTGTGATAGCACATTTAGATTATGTATGATCTAATTCACGATGTTGTAAGAGACTTTCGAATATTTATATTGTATTAAATGTAACATAGTCTGTGTTTTGCCAGTAACTGACTAATTTTATTGTACCCTACTTACTGACTACATACACTCTATTTCCCAGGAAAGTTCAGGGAACATTTAATAAACCCTTCAAAATTAAATACAATCAATTTTACTGAAAAGGCATTACATTAAAGTACTCTAAATATTTTTTTAAAGTATTTTATTTATACTTGCAGATTCAATATGAAAAATCCTTCTATTTATGCGTTGAAGCAAATAGTTGCTATGCATAAGACCATTGAAAAATACACTGCTAAAGTAAATAAAAAAGAAGACGACCAATTTCTTCAAAAGTGGACCTCAATAATGAATATGTAATATGTATCTGATTTTATGCTAAAGAGGAAAAAATACTGAAAAAATACTGTAATATCACAATGTCACCTAGATCGTTTGCCATATGCATGTGTGTATGTGTGTGTGAGAGTGTTTTCCTTTTCTCTAGTTTATATTTATTATCCCTAGATTATCAGAAATGTTAGATTGTAATGTGACCTTGGGATGGCTCCCTGACTCAGTGGTCAACCTATTACGAAGTTAATAAATTAAATTAATTTTTTTTTTTTTAAAAATACATTTCGTACCTGAAATATTTTAAGAATTTTTAAGGTTTACCAAAACAAAAACAAAAAAAAACAAACAAAATATTTATATTTTAATTGCAAGAAATGTTTGATGTACTGAACTTTAAAGAATTGCCAATTTGATCATTACTTTATAAAAGGGAGATTTAATTTATTTATAACATTCGAACTAGATTTATTATAAATAGTTGGATATTTTAACAAGAAAAGCAATCTAAAGTATATTGTTTTATTTTTTTCTCCATTTGTTTTTTTTATACATAAAAAAGTCGCAAGAATTAAAATGCCAAAAAACTAAATAATTGAATTCCTTGTTTTTTCCTCCAATTACATTTGCTCGATAATAAAATAAAAGAAAAGAAAAATCCGGAGACCATATTTTGAATGTTTGAATCTAAAACTGATTTCTGGATATTGCATGTATTTAGATGACTGACATTGTGAAATGTCTCTTTCATGTTTCATCAATGACGCAGCTAGGAACGAGATCATCTGTACACTGCTCAAATGATTTTGAAGATAAAATACTGTAACTGTAAGTTTTGTCCCTAAAACATTGTTGTCAACGTCAGTGAACTACAATTTCACTTGCAGTCCCCAGAGGAAGCAAAGATTACGCAACACCCGATGGCCCATCGATGGTGTTTAACAAGAATGGACCAGACCATGCAGATCATAATTCGTAAATCTAGCATGCTTCAGTGGTCCTCGTATGCCTGCCAAGGGGTGTATGGGGTGTCCTGGGAATGGGTAACACCTCTGGCTGGTTAAGCAGTTGTACTCCTTCGGGGGTAGCTCGTCAACCTTTGGTCCCCGCTTGGCACTCAGCTCTCACCTGTAACTCCAGGAAGTTGTGGAATACTTGGGACCATCAACATGGTGTTTGCTGAGATGCAGATATAAGAGAAATGTCAAGAGGAAAACACCGACGTTTTCTCCATCTACGTTAACCTGACAAAAGCATTTGATACTGTGAAGTGCCAAATTTTTGGTCGAATCTATTAAATAACTATTAGTTCTAGCCTAGCTAGCCATTAGTTAAATTTACGACACATCGTACAGGAGAGGGTGTATGGAAAGGCTAGTCGACTGCTGTACTAATTAACATGTTGTATAAACAGGAGCAAAATTGACCGCCGTGACCTCGGGAAAGTTTCATTTTATCACGAAGATGTCAGGGTTTGATTTGAAACAGGCATAGTGTTACTTAAAAACAAAGCGTGTCATCTTGACACGCTGATGTAAGCGACTTTTAAAGGAAAGCGCGAGAAGATATATTTGTTCTGATTGGTCACTGTTGAATAAGGGGTGTGTTTTACACGAGAAACCTTTAGAATATAATATCCTACTAGCTGAAATTAACTTCAGTCTTCTGAATTCGCTATTGTGAATAATGAATTCCAGGAATACATGTGAATTCACCGAATTTGGATGTCGTAGATAATTTAGCGACAGTGTATAATGTATTAGGTCAAGGCAAACCGAATTAACAGATGCTTTAACGGTATAGATTTGAAGACATGTGTAGTTAATTACTAGCCGTAAAATTGTTATCACTGATAGTAATATCTGATTGTTCGAACCAGGGAAACGGACAGTCTCAGCTATTACCGTGTAACAAGAGACTTAGGTTGTTTTACTTTTCTTTTGAAAGGAAGGAGGAAAATAGTTTTTATCTGGAAAGACGTGCAGTACGGAAATAGAGGAAGTACAAGACGGGAAAAGAATATTGTGAAGTAGAAGTTGCGAGGGGCATACATTGATACAGAGTTCGAGCGAAACATCCACGAGGGAGGAACCTATGGGTCAACATTTGAGTGAGCAGAGAACGCAGTGCGACGATAACAGGTCATGAAAATCCAACAACGCGGATGAATTTGATTTAACTCTCGATTCTCTGATGAAGTTAAATATCAGTAATAGAACGGCTAAATTCGTTTAATTCTATATTCAATCTATTTGTAATTCGATGAAAGTTAATTCTAAAACCACGTGTATTCCGAATGAAAGGAAATTGCACTGTGTATGTATTTGATTAAATTGTGTATTTATCTTTACGGGGGCTCGTAGATTTTGTTCAATATATTAGCTCAATTTACTATATACATTCTAATACTCGAACCGGGTAATTATACCGTGGGCGGTCATCTCCTAGATAGCGAGTATCAGAGGGGAATGGGTTAGAGTATTGTTTTTATATGTTGTGCAATACCTTTTGACAAGTAGGCTTGTACAATATTATACGAATAACGCTCATGACCATTGACCCGCGAGACTCTGACAGATACTGTCAGCAGAGAAGGCTTGTGGAAGGTAATGGCCAAGTATGGATGCCCAAGAAAATTTATATCCATAGCACAGCATTTCTATGATGGCGTGCAGGCTCGAGTCCAGGACAATGGAAAGACATCTGATCCATTCCCAGTAACCAATGGCGTCAATCAGTATCGTGTTCTGGCGCCGACACTGCTCAGTATATTGTTCTTTGCCATGCTGACTAATGCTTTCATAGATGAAGAGGTTGGAGTTTACATCACGTACCGTACATATGGAAAACTATTCAATTCCAAGAGGCTTCACGCGAAATCCAAGGTCATGTAAGACATCATCAGGGATTTCCTATTTGCTGATGACTGTGCCATCAATGCTGACTCAGAAGCCGATCTGCAATGCAGCGTTGACAAGTTATTCAGCTCCTGCACAAGCTTTGGTCTCACCATCAGTACTAAGAAGACTGAAGTCCTGCATCAGCCGGCCCCTGGAAAGCCCTATGTTGACCCCAACATCAACGGCCATAAACTCAACGTACTGAACCGCTGCACCTTGGCAGCACACTGTCACAGAGCGTCACTATTGACGACGAGGTGTTCCTTTGCATAATCAGAGCCAGCGCAACTTTCTGTTGATTGTATGCCAACGTTTGGAATAGAAGAGGTATCAGCATGCAGTCTGCAGTCCAAACTCAAAGTTTACAGGGCAGTTGTGCTCCCCACACTACTCTACCCTTGCGAAACAAGGACTGTGTACCAACGCCATACCAGAAAGCTGAACCGATTTCACACCACAAGTTTCAGGACAATCCTCAACATTAAGTGGCAGGAAAAGGTTCCAGAGATTGAGGACTCACCCAAACAGGTCTCGCCAGCATCCACACGATTCTGATGCAGTGCCAGCTACGCTGGTCTGGACATGTACGCATGCAGACCACTGGCTGTCTAAGAGACTCTTCTATGGCGAGTTACAACAAGAACAGTGGTCCCACAGAGGTCAGAATAAACGTTTCAAAGACAATCTGAAAGCTGCATTGAAAGCTTTCAACATAAACCCTGATTCCTGGGAGTAAAGAGCAAGCGATGGAGTCACTTGACGTTCCTCTGTGCACAAAGGCTTCAAGTTGTACGAATATAGCTGGACAGCAGCTGCACAGCTCAAGAGGCAAGCCAGAAAAGCACATGCAATCAACCCTCCTTAAGATGTCCCAGTCATCCACTGTCCCTTATGCAAGGGTTGGCATCATCAGCCACCTGCATACGCACAGAACAGAACCAGCCCATCCAACAATCGGATGGCTCGAGAGGTCCTAGTCGAATCGACTTACGAACAACATGATATAACAACATGCCTGCCACACCAAATACTTATGACGCCCCTATGACGGCTTACACCAATAACAATTGTTACATTGGATTGGCACAACTAACTTCATAAACTGCCATTGTTTTCGCGATTCTTCTCAGTCATTTATTCGGGTTTTGCAGAGATGTTGGCAAGGTTTATTTGGGAGTCAAGCATATCATAATTTTATTCCGAAAGGAATTGCAACGATGCAATTTGATATAATGGTGATGCTCTTTTCGAAGACATTGTGAAAGCCTGCATTAACACCATCAGTGACTGAAGGCAGGTCACCACTGTCATTTCACATGTTTATCACAGACTTGCATGAAGCTAACGTTCAACAGTTTTCATGTTAATACCCAATGAGGCATTTGTACACCATTACATGTTTGTGGGTTTTCAGTCTGTCGCTAGTGTAAATGGTGGACAGTTCACTAATCAAGTGATATTTGACAAGTTAGGAGTGTCTGAAGTTTTTCTGCCTTTGGTCTGTCATCAGGAACCTCTAAAGAAATTGACTTCACCAACAGTTGTGTAGCACGTGCACATCAAAATCTGTGGTAATGCATACACCGGCATGAAACCGTTGACACATATTAAAGGCACAATAGTGCAGTTGAGGGTGAATTTTCTTGCAAAAATGTTTGGACATTATATGTATATCGATTGATTAAATACTATTTAAAAGGCAATTCAGGGGTAATATCAGGTATGTAGAGGTTCTCGTTATCAGTGGCGTCGCTAGGGGGGTGCAGGGGTGCGGACCGCACCGGGTGACACCATCTCAGAGGGGTGACACCAAAATGAAAAATTTAAAATTTTACAGAGCACACACTGCTCGGTAAAGTAAGTTTAATGTAAAAATAACTATAACTTAACATTGTTACAGTTCTTAAATACTTTTACCTTCTGACCTTCAATTAATTTGATTTTGTTCTTGTCATTTTTATACTGTGGACTTATTTTAAGAAGAAGAAATCCATGGTGGAAGTCTGGAGGGGTGACACCATGAGTTTACCGCACTGGGTGACACCAACCTAGCGACGCCGTTGCTCGTTATAAAATGCGAGCTCTCTGAAATCTTCGTACGTAGAGTAACGAATCTATCATCTCCATATTGAAATCCCGCTCGGCAGTGACCGGCAGATCCCAAAAGAATAACACATATAATTCTGGTGACCGAAATTTGCATAATTATATGCCATATTGTATACACAAAAGATGATGACGTAAAACACAAGCACGCAACGGTGAGTACGATCTTCTGATCTCGTTCTTTTCTCCTTATCCTTTTCCTTTCTAATTTGAATTTTCAGAGGATACATTGAAATGCATGAATAACTACTTTTATAGTTATATTTGAAAGTTTTTGTCTTGCAAGAATGATTTCAAATCGACGTCCTTTGTTCAGTATTGCAAAATTCCACATGTAACGTTAATCTATTCCCAGTTACGTAGTATTCGCATTCCCTCACGTCCCACCACTCAATTTTATGAACGAAAAGCATCAATGAGATGCTCAAACCTGAGTAATTTCATTAATCAATGTATAAATTCAAACCAGATTGTCACCGGTGGACCCCTAATACCCATCTTTCTGGCGTTTCAAACAAACGGAACAAAATTCGTTTTCTGCTTCTCCAAATTAATACTTTACATGCGCAAGATTTTAAATAAAACTTGTGTTGTTTTTTTTTTAATCTGCGACTGGAATATGGAATCCAGGTCCAAAACTCAGGGCCACATCATAAGAAAGTACACACACACACACACACACACACACACACACACACACACACACATAAACTTAGTCACTTGAAGTTTGACCAACGTTTTATTCTTGCGCAGATATATTGGGTAGTATGCACACTGAGTAAATAGACACCTAGACTTTACTTTGATGACCATTCCATGAAAGTGTTTGTCCTTTTTAAATTTTGGAACACCTCCACCACCATCCACACACTTGACCTGATCCAGCCCAGAAAATATCCATCACATCAGAATCTTATGTATTAATTTCCGATTCTCGGTTATCACTATATTCCTATAAGTTTAAAAAGTAATCATGAATAAATTTGTTGTCCACTTATGAAATACTTTTACATATAAACCTTCATTAGAGAGATTTAAATCAGCTCACTTTCAAGCTCAATTCCAGAGCGACCTTTAAGAGGAAAAGATAAATGAAGGATGATGCATGGAGCAAGAACCTGAGGGAGGAGAGAAGAAAGACATACTTAGCAGCCTGAAAACAGAGCTGACCAAGCTATACACATAGTTCAAGCAAAAAGTAGCTTGGCAAAGGCTCTAATACCTAAGTCAGTAAAATGCATTCTTGTATTATAGGATTATTTATTTCACCAAACAATGTATATTTAAACTACTTTACTTTGTGTTGCTACTCAGCACAACATCCCAATATCATTTGATAAAGGAAGACCATGCATAGATACTGTAGAAAATACAGAGGCCATCTCATTTACATGGCCAACTGATAGAATACCATAATGATATATGTTGTATTGAGACAATCTCATAGAGTACCCCATTGCATGATGACATACGTATAATTGAGATGGAAGTAAATACAGAAAGTTTGCGCATGTGTCATTTAAATGAACAAGGTATAATTAAAAAAATATAACATATTAGGTTACTCTTGTCTTCGATGGAAAATAATATGCATGTTTTAGGACTCACTGAAACCAAATTAAACGCTAACCACAAAGATAATCTATTTCACTGTCAAGGCTACAACATATCATTACACAGGGACAGAGAGACAGCAGGAAAGGGGGTCTTGTAAACATTAGGGAGGACATAAATGCAGAAAGGTTAATAGTATTTGGGTGGAGATTTCTCAAAATAACGCAAATTCATTCCTAGGTGGTTTCATTTACAAGCCACTTTCCTCCAAAGCAACTTGGAATGATAACGTTTTGAAACAAATAGAAAATGTTCTTTCACAGGAGAAAGAAACATATATACTTGGCAATGTCAATAAGGACCTACTCATTACCCAAATAAAGAGTAAATGGATGGAATGTATTGAATCTATAGGCCTAGTCCAGTTGGTAAATGAGCCCATAAAGGTAAAAGAAATATCAAGCACTCTTATAGATTACATGTACATTCATACCAACCTACCATACAATGTGGCTTATGTTAATGCACGCAATGTTGGTCTTAGTGACAACTGTCCTAACATGACAAGAAAGGTTGAATGTAAGAGAAAAATGAAAAATACACACAAAACCTATCATTTACAGAACTTTACTAAATGAAAGTAAAGAACAATTTGAAGAGTGTAGTGTAAGCTTTAATCTAATTATCTTTGAAATATCACTTGACAGTACATGTAATCAGATATCCCACAATGGACTAGAACTGATACACACCAACAGCTGGTTTATGTTATACATTCACTAGGGTTTAAGTTCCATAGCAAATATACTCTCAGGGCAGACTTTACTCCCATTCCAAGCTGTATAGATTTATTGTATTGAATAAATTCTACATAACGCCTTCTACATTTATTCTTCAATTACAAATAACATTACAAAGAGGACCAATATAATGTTCCATGGAATATTATCCAAACTTTTGATGACATAGATGACGTTCTGAGGGTATGGACTGACTTATTTATGGATGTATTCTCTATGCATGCACCAATGAAAGTACTTTGAGTAAAGTATGAAATCCAACCTAACTGGCTTACTTCTGAAATCCTAGATACTATGAATATATGAGACTAATTGAAGGCTATGGAAAACCTTGCGAAATATAAAGTATGGGGAAATAGCATAACATGTATGATTAAGAAAGCTAAAAAAAAAACTTTTTATCATGCTTGAAGACATAAAGGGCAATGCAAACTCCATTTGGAAAGTCTTTCAAAAAACACATTGGGGTAACACACAAAGATCAGACATAAATTCACTCACTTCTGGTAAATGACACCATAGTCATTAAAGACACTGCCATTGATAGAAAAAACGTTAACTGCAGTGTGGTGATCCCCCAACCACCAACACAGGATTATTAGAATGGTGTGTGGAAAATGTAGCTAGATGCCCCCAGACCTGGAATAGGTGTTATGAGAGTCAGCTCTGCATATCACTTTTGCGGTAATGAATATATAAAGTTTGCTGTTTTGCTTAAAATGCATACTATACTGACTCTTAATGCATTATTCTTAAAATGTCTTCAGAGTTTATTGAACATAAGAAGTTTCAAGACTTTTAGCGAGACTACCTACCAAATGAGACATATGCTTCGATTATTTCTTTGCAACCACTGTGAATGAATTTTAAAATTGTAAGCTGTCCAAAAACAGACATGCATACATTTGCAAATGAAAAGGACATTTTATTTTAATTACAATTGATATACAGCAAGTAGATTCTTTTCATTATCTGTATACAATGTGGGTAACTCACTATGCTAAACAAATCTAAGCTAATCATGATACAAGAATAAAATTCTTTTGTAAATATTATCTTCATCTGCAATCAGCGATTCCTATTTAATCCCATTGCAGAAGTCACTGACTTTTAGAAATGCTTGCCAAACACGTTGCGGTGTCCATCTTAACATAAACTACATTTAATATCTTAACATAAACTACACTTAATATCTTAACATAAACTACACTTAATATCTTAACATAAACTACACTTAATATCTTAACATAAACTACACTTAATATCTTAACATAAGCTACACTTAATATCTTAACATAAGCTACACTTAATATCTTAACATAAACTACACTTACTATCTTAACATAAACTACACTTAATATCTTAACATAAACTACACTTAATATCTTAACATAAGCTACACTTAATATCTTAACATAAGCTACACTTAATATCTTAACATAAACTACACTTAATATCTTAACATAAGCTACACTTAATATCTTAACATAAACTACACTTAATATCTTAACATAAGCTACACTTAATATCTTAACATAAACTACACTTAATATCTTAACATAAGCTACACTTAATATCTTAACATAAACTACACTTAATATCTTAACATAAACTACACTTAATATCTTAACATAAACTACACTTAATATCTTAACATAAGCTACACTTAATATCTTAACATAAGCTACACTTAATATCTTAACATAAACTACACTTAATATCTTAACATAAGCTACACTTAATATCTTAACATAAGCTACACTTAATATCTTAACATAAACTACACTTAATATCTTAACATAAACTACACTTAATATCTTAACATAAACTACACTTAATATCTTAACATAAACTACACTTAATATCTTAACATAAACTACACTTAATATCTTAACATAAACTACACTTAATATCTTAACATAAACTACACTTAATATCTTAACATAAACTACACTTAATATCTTAACATAAACTACATTTAATATCTTAACATAAACTACACTTAATATCTTAACATAAACTACACTTAATATCTTAACATAAACTACACTTAATATCTTAACATAAACTACACTTAATATCTTAACATAAACTACACTTAATATCTTAACATAAACTACACTTAATATCTTAACATAAACTACACTTAATATCTTAACATAAACTACACTTAATATCTTAACATAAACTACATTTAATATCTTAACATAAACTACACTTAATATCTTAACATAAACTACACTTAATATCTTAACATAAACTACACTTAATATCTTAACATAAACTACACTTAATATCTTAACATAAACTACACTTAATATCTTAACATAAACTACAATTAATATCTTAACATAAACTACACTTAATATCTTAACATAAGCTACACTTAATATCTTAACATAAGCTACACTTAATATCTTAACATAAACTACACTTAATATCTTAACATAAACTACACTTAATATCTTAACATAAACTACACTTAATATCTTAACATAAACTACACTTAATATCTTAACATAAGCTACACTTAATATCTTAACATAAGCTACACTTAATATCTTAACATAAGCTACACTTAATATCTTAACATAAACTACACTTAATATCTTAACATAAGCTACACTTAATATCTTAACATAAACTACACTTAATATCTTAACATAAACTACACTTAATATCTTAACATAAACTACACTTAATATCTTAACATAAACTACACTTAATATCTTAACATAAACTACACTTAATATCTTAACATAAACTACACTTAATATCTTAACATAAACTACACTTAATATCTTAACATAAACTACATTTAATATCTTGACATAAACTACACTTAATATCTTAACATAAACTACACTTAATATCTTAACATAAACTACACTTAATATCTTAACATAAACTACACTTAATATCTTAACATAAACTACACTTAATATCTTAACATAAACTACACTTAATATCTTAACATAAGCTACACTTAATATCTTAACATAAACTACACTTAATATCAGCTCTAGTTGTGATGGACCTCTCAGTACACATGTCAAAATATTTATAAAAAAAACATGAAAAAAAAACATGTGCAGTTTTGATCCATGTGTATTTTAAGTGGAATTTGCTGAATAACATTTGAATAAGACTATGTTTCTATTTTTTTCATTTTAGAAATAGCATATTATAAATTGGAATACTTTTTCAGAATCTTCAAGTTCCTTGATGAGATTGTACTTGCCTTGGCCAGGATGTACAGACTGGATATTTCTTGTCTTCAATAACAAAGTTAATTTGATGAGTGCCAACAGACATATTGCCTATATGCAGTTCTTATTACAGCAACACTGAAGGCTCAGGTTTATATTTTATATAGTATGATATAGACGGTCCTATGTCAAAATGGGTCATGGGGTAATCTAAGGTATTGTTGTCACTCTGTATGATTTATTTCCTTTAGATTATTGTTTTTGTTTATTTTTTAATCAAGCTCGCGTCGAGCACCTATGGTCCAAGAACAACTTCGCCATTTCAGTATCCGATGCCAACCCTAACTCTTCCATCAAAGTTCTTCATCGAACAAACTGGTCCGCAAGATGAATTCTTCATAGGTCATGTTTTGTTTTTTTGACAGCTTTTCGACAGTTCTTCTTGAAAAGCGACAAGCGCGGGCGACCTTTACGTTGTTTATTCATTCGTGCGTCCGCCATGTTTGTTTATTGTAGATAGTTAAATTAGAAACACGTGACTCATAACCCGCCCACTGGACGAAGATGAAGTACTGTTTTTGTGGTCACGTGGGGTTTCCGTAACAATTCGTGACCTAAAAGTTTCAATTAAAGCGGTCCCTATAAAAAATAATTTTCACTCGTTACTTATCAATTATTTAATTTATTCTTCACAAACTCTAGGATTTTGTGAATTATTTCAGCTTTTAAGTTGACACATTTCATTATTTTCATGATCTTTAGAATTCATAAAATTACAGACCCTTTGCACTATTGTGCCTCTAAAACAATATTAAAACAAAACGCAGACATTTGATCTATAGATTCATGTGTTATTTAAAAAAGAATCTATGGTTGCTAATAGCTAGTGTGAATTGCCTTTAGCTAGTGTTAATTTTTATAGCTAGTTTGAATTACCTATGCTAGTGTAAATTGTCTATACTAGTGTGAATTACCTATGCTAGTGTAAATTGTCTATAGCTAATGTGAATTACCTATGCTATTGTAAATTGTCTATAGCTAGTGTGAATTGCCTATGCTAGTGTAAATTGTCTATAGCTAGTGTGAATTACCTATGCTAGTGTAAATTGTCTATACTAGTGTGAATTATCTATGCTAGTGTAAATTGTCTATAGCTAGTGTGAATTACCTATGCTAGTGTAAATTGTCTATAGCTAGTGTGAATTACCTATGCTATTGTAAATTGTCTATAGCTAGTGTGAATTGCCTATGCTAGTGTAAATTGTCTATAGCTAGTGTGAACTATCTATGCTAGTGTAAATTGTCTATAGCTAGTGTGAATTACCTATGCTAGTGTAAATTGTCTATAGCTAGTGTGAATTACCTATGCTAGTGTAAATTGTCTATAGCTAGTGTGAATTGCCTATGCTAGTGTGAATTGTCTATAGCTAGTGTGAATTACCTATGCTAGTGTAAATAGTCTATAGCTAGTGTGAATTACCTATGCTAGTGTAAATTGTCTATAGCTAGTGTGAATTACCTATGCTAGTGTAAATTGTCTATAGCTAGTGTGAATTGCCTATGCTAGTGTAAATTGTCTATAGCTAGTGTGAATTTCTTAAAGCTATTGTGAATTTCCGATAGTTAGTGTGAATTACCTATAGTTAGTGTGAATTGCCTTTGCTAGTGTAAATTGTCTATAGCTAGTGTGAATTTCTTAAAGCTATTGTGAATTTCCGATAGTTAGTGTGAATTGCCTATAGCTAGTGTGAATTGCCTATGCTAGTGTAAATTGTCTATAGCTAGTGTTAATTATTTAAAGCTATTGTGAATTTCCGATAGTTAGTGTAAATTACCTATAGCTAGTGTGAATTGCCTATGCTAGTGTAAATTGTCTATAGCTAGTGTGAATTTCTTAAAGCTATTGTGAATTTCCGATAGTTAGTGTAAATTGTCTATAGCTAGTATGAATTTCTTAAAGCTATTGTGAATTTCCGATAGTTAGTGTGAATTGCCTATAGCTAGTGTTAATTTCTTAAAGCTATTGTGAATAGGCTTTAGCTAGTGTGAATGCTTTAGCTAAGCATTTAGTCGCTATCATCAGTTGATGGAGATATTTTGCTGAGTTTTCGAATGATCAGCTAGGTGGTTCGAGCCAATGCCAGGTTTAAGAACCTCTTCGTGAGCATACAATTTAGATACTGTTTGAACTCCGAAAAAAACAGTCAGACCACAAATATGTTTTTTTTTTCTATATTATGTAGTCAATTCATTATTATAATGTTAATTATAATGTTACTATAACTGTGTGACTTTCTACACACAATAAAGGAACAAAGTGCATGAAATTATGAAAATCTCTCCAAGAGAAGGTTTTGTTTGTTAATATGGTATAATGGTACCAATTGCGCAAGTTCATGTGGGTGGAGCGTAAGGTGTAGGGTCCATACCAATCAGAAATAAATAACAACACAAGCTATGATTGGTGGATTATGTAAGAGTTGTACTTTCTGTTAGGCTTAAAAAAATAGTTTAGCCTCTTGGCAACATGTGAATTTATGTTAATTCCTATACAGATCATATTTTGTATTTTTTATGATTTTTTGAAAATGTCATAGACATGACTGAAAATAGGTATGTTGTGACTAGATAACTCATACCCCTGTCTAGTTCCAGCAGAGTTATCTCTCTTAAATGCAATGGAGTACCTGGTTTTGTCATCATCAAATTGACAATCTAACATTGTTCTCTATAACAGTTGTGAGATTCATGCTAAATTAGGATAGAAAATATATTTATCTCTCCAAATATTAGCATTGAGGTCTATGGAAAAACAATTGGTACCATGATACCTAAAAGGTAATACCAGCTTCACAGTGTATCCATAGCACCGAGTATACATAGCCACCATTTATATACTGTCATAGTGTCATTTGGTTAAACAATGGATATTGAGAAGTTTTTGTCTAATATTGACAGACTTTTACATAGAAAATGTATAAAATCTTCAGAAAATAAGACACATTGGCTTTGCAATGAGGCTTTTGTAACTATACCTATAACATATATAGACTGATGGCTTTGTGTCTGTGTAGTCAACTTCAAGATTAGCATACAAGCAAAAAAATAAGTTATGTAAAGTTAATTTAGTTAATTTTAGCCAAATATTGACTATTTTATGCGCAAAAGATGAAAAATCATGGATAAAAAGCAACTATCATGTTCTTCTAAAGCATGTCATAGACCAGGAATATAGGACACTCCTGGTCCTCTTGTAGATAGTTCACTTGTATCATAAAGAATGTTCTGGTTTGAGTATTTTAGGTAGTTTATTAAAGATATGGTATTCCTTCCTATTTTGATTTGAATTGTCCTGCTCTAATTGTCTTTTTTTCTGTTGTAAACTTTTGTGCCTTGAAAAATGAACATGCGATTCCTTAGTTAGATAACCATTCTTGAGGTCTCTACTACATATAGAAGCCTAGATTTTAGGTTCTTGCTTCATCAGTAATGCATTTTTGGATAATTTAATTGCATTGAAGTTAATACATGTGTTCTTGAACTCGACTATATTACATGTATAATATATTGCATAAAATAAAAAGACCACACCTTATGTATATCATTCAGTTATCTCCCTTACACCAGATATACATTTCAATAGATAAAAACCCACAATTTAAGTAAGTTTTTATGAGAATCAAGAGAAGATTTGTGAATTATCATATTAGCCCTTGGTCTTGATGCAAATTGAACTAAAAGTACTTTAATAATTTCTCCCAGTAAAGTTTACAAGTTTGAAAACTGATCAAACATGCTTTGTTTGGTTTAGGTATTTTTCTGTCTAACAGAAGCCCATTATTGGTAATTTCTTATTTAGAAGAAATATAACTTATATATTAGCTAGGAATGAACACCATGTTACCTGATATTTGGTGCCTGTAAGGGATGTAATAGCACAGGTGCCTTTGAATTGTATTTGCACCTATGGTCCACTGCCGCCCTATATTTTCTAAGATAATATTATCAAGCTCTCACTTCTCATTTTTCTCATTGCTGCTTTTGTCTCCTTTAATTACATTATCATTAGCTACATCTCCCATTTAGATACACACTTTCCTCCTGTTTTTAAATCCATTGAACTCACTATACACATTGTTAAACTTGAGCCTTTTTCTGTATTTCAATCCACATTTTCACCTGCAAATCCAACATAACCACTAAGAAAGCTTTTATTTAATTTATTTGGTGTCAGATTGGCTTATTACATCAACTGTATTCACTACACAAAGGAGGGAAGCTTTCAATTTGTATGACAAAGAGGCTGGGTAGCTTGACCTTTGTGTGAGGACTGGGGGTTACTGACCTCATTCATATGCTGACACTGTAAAGTGTTCAAAGCTAAGACTTTATAATTAGATTGGGCCATGTCCACCTGTCCCTGTTGTTACTTTCTGTGTTCATGAAACAAATATAAGTCCTTTAATTTAGATCAAAAGGTCTCTTTAAGAGTAGAACTGGCACATGCTAACTAGTGCGTTAACCTTTGACCTTACTATTAAACAATATGACATAATGTGATTTATCCCCTATCAACAAAGTGAAGTTCGATAAGTGCTAATATGAATAAAACACAACTCATAGTTAAAAGAATTCATTTTATTTCAAAAGATGAGTTTGATAGTGAAGCCAAGGTATGAAAACAAGAGTTCAAACAGCTCCATAACATTTCTATACACAATCATATAAAACATAGCTTAGTACTTCATAAAATTGTTTTTGACAAGCGAGACTAAGTACATTTGTTAGTTATATAGTCCTGAGCTATTTCACAGATTATTGGAAAAATCAAGGTTTGCTATAGGTATAACGGTACCAATTGCGCAAGTCCATGTGGGTGGAGCGTAAGGTGTAGGGTCCATACCAATCAGAAATAAATAACAACACAAGCTATGATTGGTGGATTATGTAAGAGTTGTACTTTCTGTTAGGCTTAAAAAATAGTTTAGCCTCTTGGCAACATGTGAATTTATGTTAATTCCTATACAGATCATATTTTGTATTTTTTATGATTTTTTGAAACTGTCATAAACATGACTGAAAATAGGTATGTTGTGACTAGATAACTCATACCCCTGTCTAGTTCCAGCAGAGTTATCTCTCTTAAATGCAATGGAGTACCTGGTTTTGTCATCATCAAATTGACAATCTAACATTGTTCTCTATAACAGCGTGTGAGATGCATGCTAAATCAGGATAGAACATATATTTATCTCTCCAAATATTAGCATTGAGGTCTATGGAAAAACAATTGGTACCGTGATACCATATAGTAAACAGCCTTACTCAAGGGAAGTAACAAAAAGAGCCTGAATGACACGCTATTAGCTGACACTGTACAAGCTACCTGATTCAAGGGAAGTAACTAAACATAGCCTGAATGATACACCATCAACAAAGCTGACTCCAAATGAGCAACTGACACTGTACATATCACCATGTTCATTGCAGAACAGGCATTGTTTTTAAATATTTAGTTTCGTAAAGTTTGAAGGGTACCTTATCATTATTATCATGCGTTGAACATTTCAATAGTCCATATCCGTCAGTAGCAGCAGCAGCAGGAGTGTCCATTTGTGAAATAAACCCTTCTACAAAAAAGATTCACAACCGTCAATAACACTAAACAGAGGGCTCTATCCGGCTTAGTGTATTTCGTTATCGACGCTTGTGTGACAATTTTGTAAGCGTCCTCGTTCACCGACCCGTTGGTCGTCATCCTCTCTGCTGCCGTGTGTGCAACACAAGGCGCGGCCAGGTAACAGGTCTATCATCCAACCCCTTTTTCTCGAGACCATATGCGATATCGCGACCGAGTATCATGTAAATTTATCGTGATAAATCCACGAGGAATCGCTTGCGCTTTTGAGAATAAGTTTTTAAACTTAATCATATCCATGTCCCCTGAACATCAAGCTTCGGCAGTTGTGTTGTCGCACGTTCAACGAATCTATCAACTTGGCTGCCTACGATAAACAATGACACCAGAGAGAGTTGAGATGGCAGTGATCCGGAACGGTGAGCGCTTTAGACCATTCGGCCACTCGGGTTCCCTCGCAGCAACGGAAAGGATAAGGGAAAGGGTAAAGTTATATTTCACTTCACTTATGAAATATTTTCTTCCATACTCTCCATTAACATACATATCATTTCTATTATAGAAAGTCTCAGTACGAAGTGCAAAATGCAAAACTGAACAGATTCAAAGATGGAGAACTAAACACAATAATTAAAATCCACCCAGTCACATTATCCTGACACCAGGCCGACTAGGCTTAACACTAACCTCTTAATGCTGAACGCCAAGCGAAGCAGCTGTTAGTACCATTTTTGTAAGTCTTTGGTATAAATCGGCCAGGGGTCGAACCCACGACCTCCCTTATCCGAGGAGTACGTTCTAGTCACTAGGCCACCAGAGCAGTATAGTCTGTTTATAAAGTATATCATAAAAGCACGCATCGACCGTTACTTTGCAATGTTAAAACGTGCCAGCATTAGGCGAACTACTTTCTGCAGTATCGAACTGTCTGTCAGCTTTGAAGTCTGTCGACTTTAATACAGACTTTCAGAATATGTTAATAGAGTTTACTGGAGAAGAGTTTTAAGCACATCTGGAGCCGTTGATAACGCCAAAACAAAAGTATAGACACAACAGAACACGTTTGTCACGAAGAAACCATATTATCATCTCATCCGATGTTTTGTCGCTGCTTTCTTAGTTTTGGTGCAGCGTCATAAACTCCCTGTTCTCCAGAGAGCACGTATTGTAATGACGTCATGGCCACAGTAGTTGTTTATACCAGTCAACATTGTGGCACACGGGCAGAATGTCGAAATTCCCAGCAATGAAAGTTATGAATTGAAACAATTCTTATCATATTATCTAACAAGTCAAACATTTTTATAATACCATAATAATGTTTCACTGTTGTTCTATCCTTTGAGAATTTCATTTCTCCGAAACCAAAATTATTTTGTAAATAAGAAAACCGTTAGTAATGTTAAGTTCTTTGTTATTATTCCTATAAACTTGCGTTTTGTCAATGATATTGTTATTACTAAACCATAATTTTCTTTGAATATAACACGTATAACAGAATTTGAAATTAAGAGACCATACCTGTAAAATATTATTTAAAATAATTTTGATTTATTTAACATAATGATATGTGAAATTATTTTTCACCAAAAGTATTTTGAACCAGTACTCTTCTATGAACATTTTTGAATTTTTAGAATTTGTGTCCAAGAGAATAGGGTTGCAATTTTTCAACAACAAACGGAAACTATAATTCTAAAAATATTCCGGTAAATGGCAATCACAGAGATATCACGTTTGTTTGTACAATCCATATTTAGTACAATGTTTGGAGAATCTGTTTTAGAACCAAGATAGTTTAACAGCTGTCATGGCATTTTGGGGTGATTATATCATTTTTCAATTTTGGAAGACAGGAATTCATCTTTTGCCTTTTAATATATCTCTGAATTTGATTTTAATATGCTGTATTCTTTGTATGTATCGCTATTGCCGCTTTCGTTTTGACCTACAGCGCGGCAAATCTCTGTGTTTTCAAAGATATCATACGCCATCAATGGCTCTGTTATTTGTTTCAATCTTAGGTCTCACTGGATAGTTTCGTATTTTGATACCTCCCTGATATTTAATGTAGAAGGCATGAGCCTAATTATCACAATCCTAGCATTTGTCAGTTCACACATAAGCTAAATCTGTAATGTGGTTTATAATTACTTTGTTAGGCTTGGAAATGGGTTGACTTGCTGGTGACTGTCTATCACAGTTATACTTGCATTGGAGATCAAATGCGTAACCTGGGCTTCAAATGAGCAGCCGACTTGGCTTATGTATTTACATGTGTCTGCTACATAGGCAAATATATACAAATTTTGATGGTTGAGGGGTGATGACAAATATGTTAATGTGCTACAGTATTAGTGAACTTTATTCGTACTGATTCTTTTAGCTGTCTTGTCACAGGATAATATTCAAAATGTGTCTTTCTTGTAAAAAATGAATGTAAAAAAGAGGGGTTGGTGGCAGTGTTGCTTCATTATAAAAGCCACTAGTTGTATAAAGAATTAACTTGAATGCCTCAGTCAGAATCTTACAAGCATCCTTTCAACAAAAATCATTAGTTATTTTTTATGTGTATATTTAATGTAATATTATTATCATTTTTTTCTGCAATAGGTCATCGTTGGACTAAAATTTGCCAAAAAAACTGTCCAGTAAGATCTTACCTCCTCTAGTAGAGCTATTATATTGGTACAGAACTAAAAATATCACTAACCTAAAGCAAAACATAAGTCACATTCTCTATCAGCCCAATCCATACTAGGTCATTTTTTTACATCAATATTCTTTAATATAGTTTTTCATTGCTCTAAAGTTGACGCTATGACATTTATTTATCTGGCATCTGCTATTTTTTCTGTACAGTCAAAAAACAAAATGGCTGATATTTTCTGCAAAGAATGAATTGAAACTACTTGTTTCTTTTTCATTCTGTCTTCTTTAGCAAATCCAAAATTTGTATGCCATCTCAATCAGTTCAAAACTGATTTCCATTAAATAAAATATTTCATAGATTAAACCTTTACAAATACAACTGTTTATTGAGTCTCTTCAGTCTCAAAGAGATGTTTGATACATGTTATTCAATTTTGTATAAGAATGAAAGCTATTAATATACAAAATATGACAATTGTTCTTCCGTAAACGATGGGTCCCTTTTCCGTGTTGCTTATGTATGAATAACCTCTTGCCAAAATGTATTAATACATTTACAGATCTCTGTCAATGAAATGTATACTAATGCATTTACCAATCTCTGTCAATGAAATGTATACTAATGCATATGCCAATCTCTGTCAATGAAATGTATTACTAATGCATTTACCAAGCTCTGTCAATGAAATGTATTACTAATGCATTTGCCAATCTTGGAAAGAGTCGATGACTCCCCTGGACGGCATCCTCTTCTCTGAATGAAATAACTGAGGCAAGTAACCATTGTTGAGGCTGTATTTGCACTTGTTTGCAAAATACTCAGAACCACTGATAAACAAAATTACCAAGGTAAAAATATTTCAAATCACTGTCCAGAAAGTCACATCAACAGAATCTAATGCGTTTGCAAAATCAGTTAATAAAAGGAGGGAAGACTTACTTGTTTGATCGAGTTAGTACATAAAATCATCATATTCAAATGTTTTCACTAATAAATCAGCAAACATTTGGACGCTTATGTCATATTGATGATTATACTATTTACGTTATAACATACAAATGAGAGTGAAACTGGTCTCCGATTTATACGAAATGTATTCTTTGGTTATATATTTTGGACTATATGTGTTAAATCCCTAAAATACAAAATTGTAAAAAGTTTGGAAATTTAGAGATCTATATGCAAATCGACCCGAATCTTTCCACTCAAAACAACTGTAAAAATTTAACAGTAAAACAATATAATATGGGTTGGTTTCAATTTTCATGTTTTTCAATGCTATGCAACACACAGGAAAGATCAAATTAAACTCAGTTTATTCAGCAATTGTGAAAATATTATGCATGACGAATTCTACGTTTGCTTATATACTGCTTTTAGTTTTGGCTAGATACCGTTAATCTATTTGCTGGTCTGATAACATTTCCCCATTATTGAAAACGAATTCCTTGTTTATTTAGTTAGTGCGACTTGTGTCTTGCAGGTTTTGAAAGTAATTTTATTTGATCCTAACATTTCTCCTTCTTTATGTGTTTACCTCTTTTATTCCAGTCGTTTGTTTATTAGTAATCTCTCTGCTCTAATCTCTATCGATTTTTAAGTGGGGGGTTTTAAATTTAAAACTTCAACATACTGTTTTAACATGTTTTTTGTCTTTGTGTCTGTTCTGTTTTTTTCAAGAAGTATAAAATAGAGCTGACCATTACATGTTAGTTTTAGCTGCCTTAACAGTTCTGTGATGTATTTGCAATAACTATGACCACTATGTAGTATAGATAATGAGTGGGTAACATTTATTGTTAGTGGTATTACGTTACTATCAATAACTATGACCACTATGTAGTATAGATAATGAGTGGATAACATTTATTGCTAATGGTATTACGTTACTATCAATAACTATGACCACTATGTAGTATAGATAATGAGTGGGTAACATTTATTGCTAATGGTATTACGTTACTATCAATAACTATGACCACTATGTAGTATAGATAATGAGTGGATAACATTTATTGCTAATGGTATTACGTTACTATCAATAACTATGACCACTGTGTAGTATAGATAATGAGTGGATAACATTTATTGCTAATGGTATTACGTTACTATCAATAACTATGACCAATATGTAGTATAGATAATGAGTGGATAACATTTATTGCTAATGGTATTACGTTACTATCAATAACTATGACCACTATGTAGTATAGATAATGAGTGGATAACATTTATTGCTAATGGTATTACGTTACTATCAATAACTATGACCACTATGTAGTATAGATAATGAGTGGATAACATTTATTGTTAGTGGTATTACGTTAAATAAATATAACAGTTTTGCTATCATCATTTATTATTTAGTTGAAAACTCTAAATCATTGGCATCATCAGTACTAGTTCTGTCGGAACAGAACCGTGAGTTTCTTTTACAAATATAATGGATGCATTTACTTAATTTAATATTTCAAGTAAAATTTCACGATATGTGTAGGGTGAAATGGCAAAAATATTTAAGCAGACTTTAATCAGCTGAGATACATGATGTAACATACAAGTTTACACACACACACACACACACACACACACACACACACACATGATAACTATTGAATTGCAATAATATGTTATGACTGCATGATTTACGATAAATAACACTATGGATGATAATAACTGTAGCCTTCACATCAGTGTTTAAAATACACATATAATTTACCAACAAGTACAAAACAATGTACGATTTGTAAACAAGAAAAACAACAAAGTAAAACAAAACTTTCATAATCCGTTAATCAGTGATTAGCTATTGCATACACGTGCAAGGAAAATATAAGGGATTAATTTTCTTTCAAGAAGTAACTGCTTCTTTTAGAGCTCGTTTATTTCTAAAACTTGGACAAAATAGCGATGAAAGAAATTGGAAGGAACACACGAGAAGAGGTACGAAACGAAAGCCACTGACAAACGAAAGTGGAAGAAAACATTGACCTCATTTCCAAGGAGGCAAAACGAGTCTTTAGAAAATTATAGTTATTAGTGTCGTGACATTTTCAATCAATATTATTTCCTTCGTAACCTTGTTCACATTATAAATTAAGCATTGTTCCTGTCATGCATCAAATATCATGCGTAACTGAATAAATTACTCTTGTAATTACTGGCCAATCATAAATATCAAGCTAACATCAGCTGAGTAGTTTGAACAATATAAAAGTAATCAAACACTCTGTAACACTACTCACACTATTCAGGTACAGCGTGTAATCACCAAGACCGATTTCTTGTGGGTTTTTCATGCCTTTTGCAGTTCATTTATCATCATCAACTAGCGGAGTCGTGATGGTGAAGAAAAAATAATCAAGCCATGATGATGTATGCGATGCGCAACTTATATTAATTCATCAAAATCAAACCAGGATGGATTCATCAACATCAAAACTGGATTTTTTTAATTTATTTAAAATCAGTCATAATTACTTTAATTTTGTTCTAAATGCAACACATTAAAGAAACCCACTTAAAAAAGTGGCGTTAACTTGATTGTTCTGTGTCTAATTGTGCAATCCAAATTGTTTATTTCACTTTGATCTCAATATTTGAAAGATAACGTTCCTACATGACGAACACCAGTGATACGAAAGCACTACAAAGAATAACGTATTGAGACACGTATGTTATATACCTTAAAGAATATATGCATAAGGGCAAATATGTGAATTTTTTATTGATATAAATAAAATATATGTATAGTTACGTACGCTATATCAATGATATACCAATATATGTATAAATTTTAATTAAAAGGAAACGATGCTTCCTGAAACTTTACACAACGAGTGGTATCTGATTGATACAGCGTACATAACTATACATATATTTTATTTACATCAAATACAAATTCACATACCCTTTTGAACTGAATTGAGATTGTCTACAGACAACTGTGCATTGACCGAGTGTGTCCTCTACAAAATGTAGTTCTATGCTTTTAGTGGCTATTCACAATATTCACAATCACATTTGCACAATATATATATATATATATATATATATATATATATATATATATATATATATATATATATATATATATATATATATATATATATATATATATATATATATATATATATATATATAATGCTTGTATGTGTGGTAGTATGGGCCACTATGGGGACTAATGGGAATTAACATTACACCGTAGATCTTTATTTGGGGCTGTATTAGAATTTAACACATTATATCTCCTTGCTGAAAATCTTATAGAAATCAGGGGAAATGTAATATTACAATTTTAGATACTATTCAACACCTACTTCTAGTTACTATCCGACAAAAAACATGTTACTATTAAACATCCAGGTTTTCAATAATATCATACAATCGACTTTTTATTACTTGTCTGCACAGGATTTACTATGTATTATCCAAAACCTATGTTTTGATAACTATCCAGATGTATTTTATAAATGCCGTGTTGGAGTGACAAAAACTACAAAGCCGACTATCCAACGAATAGGATAGGATGTAGAAGACGGACCGTGGCACCATGCGTATTTTAACAGCACTCTAAAACTTAAGTCCGGTACATAGACTTGAAAAGAAAGACATTGCAAATGAAAAAATTGACAGAGATAATGTGAAAGAACGTGTGAAATGATGAAGTTATCCAAAGTAAGGCAAGTAAACATAATCTTTTCTAAATCTATCTGTTTTGTATAATCAGCACCTTTCTTCGCAACACTATACCTAATTAAAGTTTATAGATCACAAATGCCCGAATGCTTTCGAATCCCTGTCCGGGTAGCGTGGGTATATGATAAAGTTTGCCTGTATTCTCAGGTTTATTTCCATCAAACATACTGGCCACCATGTATACCCTCTCGTTAGTCAGAGTTTCCCACACCCCAACTTAAATATCCAAAGATAAAAAATGGGATGGCAAGGGTCAGAGGAAACTGGGACAATGCCTCTCGTGTACTGAAAATGGCGTAAAGCGCACAAACACAAGAAAGCCAAAAGAAAATTTCAGGTCATAGTATCCTACAGAAATATACGTGTAGTCTCCAAATATCCGGTCCCTGAGGTCCCTCCTTCAGTGAATCACGTTATGGACATCGACATTCAGCCACAGTATATTTTCCAGTGTTCATATAAACACATCGTTATTAATATACATGCACATACAGGTCTTTTTGCTTCTTTAAAACGGAACCATTATAAAATTCATAGCTTAAAGCATAAAACACTTCCGCTATACTAGTATATATTATAAAAAATGTTAGCGTGTACATACAGTATATGTATGTTACAGTTTTGTATACCAAGTGTACAGCCTGCTGTATCATTAGCCACAACCCGAGTGACGTATGTGAATACAGTACGAAAGGTACGTAATGAAATCCAATCTACATACATACATGCATACCTACCTACCTACCTACCTACCTACCTAACTACCTACCTACCTACCTACCTACATACATACATACATACATACATACATACATACATACATACATACATACATACATACATACATACATACATACATACATACATACATACATACATACATACATACATACATACATACATACATACATAGTGAAAATAGTAGAATCACCGTCAATCACATTTTTATGATACCTTTGTAACGGGAACATAATATTTGTGACACTGAGGTTACGAGTCCAACGCTACAATAACTGATCTACCGCGGCTCACCTTCCTGCGTAGTTGCGTTGGAAGAAGAAGAAGGAAAAAAAAAAGGGGGGGGGTGCGTATTGTATTATAATACACGGACAATACTCGTTTGTCATATTTCCATAGATACGTGGGAGCGATCTGTTAAAATTTCATATAATTGGAATAACTTTGGGATATATAAAACGTCTTAAACTTTCCAAATAGTATTGGTAGAGTTTATATCTGTTTGTTTTTTTTTTCAATAAAAAAAAAGCTGCTGACTGAAGCAAATGAAATATGTTAGTCTTCTTGTTACCCAAGCAGATAACATGATAAATACGTAGGGGACATATTTATTGTGTCTGTGTTTTGAACTTACACGTGTTAGGACATAGTCTGAACATACCTCTCAGTTTGTTTGTACCCCCATGCTGATGTAAACGACGAAAATCACAATAAGAGATGTACATAACTTAATTCATTTATTGATTTTCAATTTCAAACCTGATTATGCCCAGCTGAAACCTTAACACTGCTGTCGTCTGCGTGTTTCGTTGCAAACAGAAGTTTTCAGTGTAAAAGACAACTTGTTTGCCAGCCATTTCTAGTTTCTGAACAAGTCCATTTTCAGCGAAGAGGTGTATGCTGATTACACATATATGTACCGAGAAGGAAAATACTAAGTCGTCTGCTTCCGATATTTACAATGTCGACTCAAGCAAAGTCAAAGAATGCATTTAACGTGGATTTAACAAGAGGTATAATTTCTATGTACATTTGTGCAGTGGATATAACTCTAAACTCTCTACATTATGGTAATTTACGGAATTATCCGGCAGTTACATAATATAATGTACTACGTTAAAATGTTGTCTGAGGAGATCAATTTGCCAGTTCCTGGTGTACGCAACATGGCTGTTTTAATGTAGAAAGTCATAGAGAATGCCGTATTAGGGCCATCTGGTCACATTCAGATTATAAATTATAAATCAATGCATGAATTGACTAAGTTCTGTGCACTTCTTAACACATTAAAGTTTCCTTTTTGAAATCGGGTGGGTGGGGGACGTAAAAGCAAACGGGGAGGTATAGTCAAACTATAATACATTGACGTAGCGCTTAACGTAGAGATCTAAGGGTTGGAATGAATACTAATACTCATGTATAGATTACTTGTCTTTTAGATTTATTACTTATAAACGATTTTATGACGTTTTCGGACTTTCTGTACTTTTGAAAAAGCGGATTGAGCATTCGTCTTTTACATATGCAGAACTATTTCAATTACAAAATCTACTATTCTTGTTAAAATGAATATTAATTTTTCACCAAAGTTAATAGTTAACCTACAAAAAAAGAAATTGTTCTCGCAGAAGTAGATCATACGACTTGCTATTGTAATGAGAAAACCCCATGAACAGTAATTTTCGGTTCGTATTAAGCTAAAAAAAATCGTGGAAGTTTATATTTTATTTTTCAATGTTAGCAGTCTTTGTAGCACAATCTAGCGTCTTAGTTCTGGGTCACGTGATTCCGCCTGGGTAGAAGCAGTATTTTGTAAATACATCCCCTTGCAAGTGAAGCAATATAACCACCCGTTGGAGCAAGCACATTTGGTCGTAGTTCGCCGAACAGGAATGGGGAATCTGACAAGTGTTAGGACATGGTCTTTCGTCGATCAGGATAGAGGTGTTATAAGGCTCGTCCAAAAAAATGCTGTAATCTTGCGACAATGCACAATTTAATTGAAGATATCTTTTCTCTCATCATTTTGCACCGTTTCTTTCTCTCTCGACCAATTCGGCAAATGTGACAACGTCAGCGACATAGTCGGCGACTCAGTCTGGGACCCAGTCTGCAACCTATTCGGCGACTCTGCAACACAGTCGAAAACTCTGCTGCCCAGTATGCGAGTCGGCGACCCATTCGACCATTTCGGCGAAACCTCACCGACCAAGTCGATGACTCAGCGACCCAGTGACTCAGTTGGCGACAAGAAGCCAGGAATAAGACTATCTCCCGCTAGGAGTGAAATCTGTGTCAGTCTGGAGCGCCAGTCCTCAGATATATTCAGCTATACTATCATTTGTATATAGACATCTTTGACAAATACGTGGCAAGTCACCGAATGATTTTCAACATTGAGGTGTTACACTGGTCATTCGGACTTGGTTTTATTTTGATACGGTCTTAAATCATACAACTATTTAGAGGGTGAGGTGCTCTGAACGTCTGGTTAAACCTGAGAGAAAAATGCATCCTTTATATACTGTACTTACTATTTCATATAAAATTAAATTGGTGTCGGATTTGATTGAAAAAGTGACCAAATATATTTTTGTAGACAAAACAGCATCCATATAAACAGATACCGAAGAAAAAAAGGAAGGAAAAAAATACTGACGCACCGTACATTAAATGATGTGGTTATCTGTATCTGAATTTTAATTACCAAATAAGCTATTGATCAAAAATAGAAAACTTGAATTTTTAAAATGAGAGAGCTGATATTGTCATTTCACTGAGACAAAGTATTGACATTGAAATTGGACAGCACGGTCAATACAGATGACCGTATTATTAATCAGTGAAACATCCGTTATTCTTTAATAACTGCTGAAAGAATATGAAATAATTAATTTTAATGTATACTGACATATATGGAAAGAGTTGTCCATACCTGCTAAATATTTATTTATTTATTTATTTATTTATTTATTTATTTATTTATTTATTTATTTATTTATTTCATACATAAATTTAATAACTTTACAATAGCTGCTATACCATTCTTTAATCATTTTGTTTTACCGGCAGGTCTTGAGTGTTCATAGGAGGCGATTCCAGTACCCCTTTTCTGATCCAAGCGTAAGAATGTAGTTTCGACTGTTCTGTCAGATCTGTGCACATTCTGATTAATATGTCTCTTCCTAAGATAAATAAAATTTCTATATCTTCGACATATTAAATTAGGTTGACTTTGTATGCATTAACATATTAAATTAGGTTGACTTTGTATGCATTAACATGAATGGTATTTTCTGTCTCATCCACATACTTTGATTCAGAATATCAAATGGATAATAATTCAATACTGACTTCATGATAATTAGTTGGCTCTCAAAAGCTGGACATTATACAACGAGTTTCATAAATTTAATGTTAATATTAATATTAATATTAATCATTACCCATTTGAGACTCTTTTTATCACAGATATTATTTTAGTGGAAATTATTCAGAGAGAAAGAAGAGATTTCGGTCATTCTAACTGGGACGCTTTACCTTTCATTCGTTGTGCATGCAAAATAGTCTCAAACGCATTGAAGAACTATTACGATTTAAAAGTAGATTATATTTTTTGCAAATATATATTAAAGAACATGTGTTCTTTAAAACAGAATTTTTTAAAACACAGAATGTCCAATGCGTGTCACGTAACATTGGTGGATACAGCATCGGTAGGGCACAGTAGACGTTCCATGTTTACCTTAAATTGTCAGTTTCACTTCTAAACATTCCATTATTACGATGTTCAGATGAAAAGATATAAAACTGAGTTAATACTTTTAAAATACCCTTGTATAATCTTCTAGTAATCCTTAATCATGAACGTGATGAACGATTCTGGCTTTCTACCAGTGGCTTTATGTGTCAACAGCCATTTTACAACAATTAATTTAAGTTTCTAATGCAATCAGATTACATTTTTTGGACAACTTTGAGCTTGAAAATGTATCATTTTGCATCGAGTTTTACATTTTTAGATGGATTTAACGGCCAAAAATATATCTACAATTCTTATCTTTTTCATTTTTTGAACTTAATATTCAGTTGGCACTACATAACCACTTTTGTGCTAAGGTGCCGCAAAAATCTAATAAAAGCACATATTTAAATGTCAAATATATATTGACTGCTATAAAAAGGTAGTCTTGTCCCTTTATAGACTTGTAAATTTGCAATAATTGTTTCACATTCTTCAAAATTTATGTGTATACGTCCATTTGAATATTTCATTTATATAATCAAACATTTCAAATGTATTTTATTTTCATTTCAGAAACAAAACTGGATATCGACTCCATCTTTGACTCAAAACAAACAATGAAGCGCGTGTGCTCGCTACCTTTGATCATTTTCATAATGTGTATTTTCATAATTGCAACTAATCTCATTAACATCAGATTATCATTAACACATAAAACAAGGAATGATCAGTCGACAATTATAGATAACATGTCTGATGGACATTCCGTTCTTCCAGAACATTGTCCTATCAGGAACGTAAATCTCGCTGAGACACCATTTCCAAAGACAGCGTTGGCAAGCTACCCCGGTTCTGGAAACACGTGGACGAGGCACCTTATTCAACAGGCAACAGGTTGATATAAATTTGTAAATTCAGCAGGATCTCAGCTGTGATCATCCTCAATTAGAGGATGAACATAACTGGTATCACTTTGTATTACCAAACTGTTTTCGATGCACCGACCAACACATGGACTTGCGTGTGAGTATATAGCCATTTTGTACTGTATGTTGATGACTTGGCGGGGCGGGGCGGGACGGGGCGGAGCGTGGCGAGACGGAGAGGGGCAGAGCGGAGGGATTTTTGTTTTGTTAATTTGTCTGTGCAATTTCAATAACTATTTAAATATGTACCTGTGATTGGCTGATGCATTTGGCAATGTTTAGCTTGTTGATTAAACCAGACATTTTCATTGCACCACAAGACAATTATCAAAATGAAAAGAAGTAGGTAACAGGAAATGACTGATTTATGATTCATATAGAGTCACTATGACTCGTGATTGCTCCCTAATAGTATATTCCACATTAGTGACTCATGGTCTCCTTAACGTTACATTAGTGACTCATGGTCTCCTTAACGTTACATTTGAAGCCGTATGACCCCTTGTGAGAAATGGACAGTAGCCAGTTAAAGTCCAAAAAGGAATTAGCATGATAGCAGATTTGGTACGGTATGGATGCTATGGGAATTAACATTATGAAAAATTTGGAATGGACCATTATGATATTTGATATTAGTGGTAGACGAGTCCTGAAAATATTTAACATCGGCGTACCTAATTAACACCAAATGTAGCTGACATTTATTTTCACTAACAATCACTTATTGTGAACTACCAAACACATAGAGGATATTTGCTTGAAAGGAGTGAATAACGGATATATTTCATCGAGTGGATGAAAAACTCAGTATTTTCACGAGTGGCGAAGCCACGAGTGAAAATACTAGAGTTTTTCATCCAAGAGATGAAATATATCCGTTATTCACTCGTTTCAAGCAAATATTCTTTTTATTTTATGCTCACATACGTTGGCTACCTCAAGTTTGTGACGAAGTGAAAGAGCAGATTTCTTACGTAAGTAAGTTCTGACCCAAAAATGTAGTTCCTGTAGTGAAAAAATATTGTTATTTTTTCACTGTTATTTTTTCACTGCAGTGAAATATCAATATTATTTTAACTAGAAAATCAAGTAATTCACTGCTGAGCATAAAATAAATTGTGTTATTTACCCATACATATTCCAACGTATTCTATATTAAACAACACCTATTTTAATTTACCAGCAACTATTCAGACTCGTATGGGTCAATACAAGTCTAGTAAGAGAGAGTGAATCAATCTCGTACACTAACATCTATCTAATCAATACTTGTTATGAGTGACCAACGCTGATTCCTTACTCACACACATTCAGGGTGACTAGCAAAATAATCGGGCAGTCAAATAACTTTAGTACAAGATCAACGGCAATTAATATTGACCAACACCTTTTCTGACGGACTAACACCTGTTTTGGAAATGTCCTTGCAAATAATGATGTGGTTGGTCAAATGTTTCTGTCCTGCATACACTATAAATGAAAATTCCGATTCTAAAGATACGGCTTACATCATTCTTTGGTATAATACAATGTACGGGTTGCAACATTGTATAAAGGTTTTTAAAAACAAGCTTTTAAGATATAAATTTGTCGAATAGTCTCTTTTTCTTTTATGAAAACGAGAATTGAATACGTAGTTGTATTTAATTAATATCATCTCTAACATTAGAAACAGAGCATTTAATTTACCGGAAAGGGTTGGGGTGGTGCCTGTGATTCATTAAATAAACAAATGTCTGGTTCTTAGCAAATTTTAAAAAATATTCTTGCTCTAATTTAAAAAACTACAAATTATGTTATGCTTGCCCGTGGATTAGTGTATTTGCTGATAAAAATAATTTGATAATCATCTGGAGCAGAAGATTAAAAAAAACAAGTTTTCGCTGTGCTCAGTAGACATCGAATATATTACGATGGAAAAATCCAAGCTGTATACACCGAATATATTACGATGGAAAAATCCAAGCTGTATACACCGAATATAGTACGATGGAAAAATCCAAGCTGTATACACCGAATATATTACGATGGTATACACCAAATATATTACGATGGAAAAATCCAAGCCGTATACACCGAATATATTACGATGGTATACACCAAATATATTACGATGGAAAAATCCAAGCCGTATACACCGAATATATTACGATGAAAAAATCCAAGCTGTATACGCCGAATATATTACGATGGTATACACCAAATATATTATGATGGAAAAATCCAAGCCGTATACACCGAATATATTACGATGGTATACACCAAATATATTACGATGGAAAAATCCAAGCCGTATACACCGAATATATTACGATGAAAAAATCCAAGCTGTATACGCCGAATATATTACGATGGTATACACCAAATATATTATGATGGAAAAATCCAAGCCGTATACACCGAATATATTACGATGGAAAAATCCAAGCTGTATACACCGAATATATTACGATGGAAAAATCCAAGCTGTATACACCGAATATATTACGATGGAAAAATCCAAGCTGTATACACCGAATATATTACGATGGAAAAATCCAAGTTGTATACACCGAATATATTACGATCTAAAAATCCAAGCTGTATACACCGAATATATTACGATGGAAAAATCCAAGCTGTATACACCGAATATATTACGATGGAAAAATCCAAGTTGCCATTATGTTACTTGTTTTACTTGTTTGGTCTAGTGGTCGCTAATTCCATCTCTCACACAATAGTACTAAAATCAAATGCAACATCACGTTCATATTGTTTTTCTTCAGTTGTTTTGTTTATGGAGTTTTGCCTTAAATTAGACAAAAAATATGTTGCTACTGATACGCTCCATGCAAATATACAGAAAACACACCAGAAGAAAAAAAAACGGTTGGATAGCTGACATAGTGCGTGATCCCATCAAAGAAAATTGCTACTTCAATATGTTAATAATTTTGCAGCTCAGTACGTATGAGCATAATAAAAAGAAAATGTGCTTGTTCTGGGTGAATTACCGATATGTCTATTCTCATTTTATATTTAAATCACGAGCTAATCACCCATTAAATGAGATACGTCCGTTATTCACTCATTACAAGCAAACATCGACTATATTTCCATTACATAAGTCGAAGAAAACAAAATTAATTTATTAAGGTAAAATGTAGAAAATATCCAAACACGAAAGACACCACCGCCATTCCAAATGTTAAATATCGTTGGTTAATTTGAGTAATGATAGATCCCTTTGGATAAATTTTTATAGAGGCGAATAAACAATTTTGATAGAAAAACAAAGACATATAATTACAGACATTGACTTATCTGGTAATCAAATATCCATCCTAAACACCCAGCACACACCCTTACCATCCCACACTCATCCCTACAAACAAAACAGATGAAAAAAGGGTGAGTTATGTGATGGTCAGTAATCTTGAACGCAAACTGTCCCATCCATTTTAAATACATGTAAATTTTGTACGGAGAGTTGACAACTCCTAATTTACGCATTAGCCGCCGGTATTGTTTACGAATGTTGGTCAAAATATCGCGGGGAAAGCACTTCATCGTGCAGCAAGCAGATTTTCAATCATTCTTCCGGAGTTTACTTTTTTTTCTCTCAAAATGTAGCGTGAATCTAGCCACAAGAAAATAAAATTAAATTATCTGTACGATTTTTCGTTGCTGCAATAAATGTCAATTTAGACGTCTAAAAATTTGATCTTATAAAACAGCATTCTTTGACGTGTTTAAAGATTTTTCACTCATACAATTTTTATCTACTTCAAACATATATTAATTAAACACGCAATATAATGTAAAACAAAACTGTACACATAAAGGAAATACATTATAAATATTTCTGAGTGGCCGAGTGGTCTAAAGCGCTGTCCGTTACGGACCACTGCCATCTTACCTCTGTCTGCGTGTGTTCGAGTCTAAAATTCGGCAAATGTAGTTAATGTGAGAAAGCTTTCCAGTAGCTTCTCGTGGGTCTGTGGTTCTTTCCGGGGTTTGTCCGGTTTCTTCCTCCACCATTAATACTGGCCGCTATGTATAGCCTAATATTGTGCTGAAAAATGGCGTTAAACCATAAAAAAAACAACATTGGTGTCTGTGATATTTACATCGGTGTCTGTGATATTTACATCGGTGTCTATGAAATATAGTACACATATAAAAAGGGTCATGTCATCAACCATCTAGCTTCCTCAAAGCTAGGTGTATCCATGTGTCCAGAAATACAGGTCAGGCTACAAACTATATGCGAGGTTCATGTTTAAACATTTTGGTATAATCGCACCTTCAGGAGAGGATTTTAGATGCAAACGTCGAAAATACCGTGGGCTCGAACTCCAAAGCTTTCGCCCCTGCGCAAATTCTTTTGTTTTCAATGTTTAATAGTCTCATTGGTTCCTGAGCTGAGACACATGTACACAAAAAGAGAATTATAGAGTACACTGACCTAAAATTTGTTTTTAGCACCTCCGCAAAATAGTTCTTAAACACTGAATGTTGCCAAAACAATTGTTAAACTCCTGGAAGTTACGGCGCTAACAATTAATTAGAAAGGTTGAAAAAATGAGAAGTTATGTTGACTGTAAATGTAAACTCCTTTACTTCAGATTTGCAAAGATCCTTGTAAATGAATAGCTCATAGACAGTTGGGAAATAGGAAAAGGAACAGAGCGCAGTGAACTAGGGGAAAAATTTAACAGATTTAAGTACTGTAGCGCAACGTACCTATATCAATGCTGCGTTTGTGTTTACGTAAATTTTGATTTTCTAATTAAATTTTACATGTGTGTGTGTGTGTGTGTGTGTGTGTGTGTGTGTGTGTGTGTGTGTTAAGAATGAGATGATGTCAAAGAATTCAGAGAAGTATATTTTATTTGATTGCATCTAAAGACTTTTGTCCACTCATTAAATTAACAAACCGAATTTCACCATTAACGTGTATACTCGAGCTCAAGCTATTATAAGTAATAAGTAACATACGGATTCGTATATGTAATAATTGACATAAGGATTCATATATGTAATAATTAACATAAGGATTAGTATATGAAATAATTAACATTGGGATTCGTATATGTAATAATTGACATAAGGATTCGTATATATAATAATTATCATACGGATTCGAAATTGTAATAATCGAAATACTGATTCGTAATATGTAATAGTTGACATACAGATTCTTATATGTAATAATGAACATACTGATTCGTATATGTAATAACTGACATACCGATTCGTATCAGATAATTGAATGTTTTATAAAAGAATTAAGCAATGTATCAGCAGTGAATTCTCAATAATATCAAACTTTAACTTGAACCTTCAAACGTTTTTAAGAAGCAACCCTGAGAAAAGGGGCCACTAATCAGATATAATTGTTTAACAGGGGTTTATCTCAATATATGTGATTGCTTAATAGACGTTAATTTTGTACAATATGTTGGTTCACAGAACCTTGAGAGTTTAAGACAATTCGTTGCTTCATACCAGTAACCTTTCAGGCTATTTTGAATTGTTATACAAGAGTACCAATATTTGAGAAAGAATTTAATATCCTTGTAACATTTAAACAAAAAAGGACATTTTCAGGATTTGCAACTGGAAGTGTGTATTGTGATTCGAGATTGTTTCCCAGCTTTAAAATTGGGGAATGTGTCTTTGACGGAAGGGCCATCGTAGTGAAAACGCACAGATGGGGAGAGAAGACGAGATCGAGGTACCAAAAGGCAGTTCTTATAGTGAGACATCCAGCACGTGCTGTGCTGTCTCTCTTCAATTTGATGAGAGCTGGATTCAACAAGCACACCAACTATACGACGTTTAATGAACCAGGTATATACAGTACCCCAATGAAACAGGTATATACAGTACCTCAATGAATCAGGTATATACAGTACCCCAATGAATCAGCTATATACAGTACCCCAATGAATCAGGTATATACAGTACCCCTATAAACCCAATAAGAAATAAATACCTGAAAAAATCCATGAAAATTCTACACCTTTTTTCACCATACATCCTTATCTCTCTTTTGGGTAGATGAGTGAACAGCGCAAATCAAACATATAAAACACAAACTGGTCTCATGTAAATCTTAAATATTTCGAACGGATAAGAAAATCCATGTATGTGTACACTATTAGGCCTTGTACATTTTGTAGCAATAACACCAGTCAAAAGGTGATTCTCTCTCTCTCTCTCTCTCTCTCTCTCTCTCTCTCTCTCTCTCTCTCTCTCTCTCTCTCTCTCTCTCAGAATTACAAGCTGGTAATTCTCAGTAGCAGAACTGCGTATCCAATATCTTTTAGTTACAGAGGCTGATGCTAAATTAAATAATCAATACATCGTTTATTTAACATCACTGCAAAGTTAAACTTACGCAATCCTCTTTATATGCCCAAATATCTAAACAAAAAAACAGAAACTTACAATCAAATTCAAATGAAGGGAATGTTTCATATTTAATTGGAAAGTTAGGCCGCAGCTGGCTATGATTTCCAGAAAATGTTGCTACAATATTTCATTAAGAATAAAAGTGATGGAATATTTATATATGCCATCACATGATGCAGTATTATATATAAGGGAGGTGAAAAATTATATGAACCTTTTGCAATCAGTAATAATATTGACGTCCATATATAATGATAGCTTTCAAGCAATTCTCAAATACATACCGGTATATGTTATCATTGTAAAAAAAAATCAAAAAAAAAATTATAACGGTTATTTGGCCAAACAATATATTAAAACGATATTTAATCAATCATTTTCATAAACGTGTATTAGTTTGTCGTAGAGTGAAAAAGAGCAAATTATACTAAATGGGTGACAGAATGTCAGTAGCAAAAGTTTTGAAAAGTAAATATTGAATATACAAAACTTTACATTACTTATTGTCTTTTGAAAGTTTTTTTTTTAAACTTGTAGATGTCATACCTTATTGGTTTGAAATTATGCGATAAAATGGCGAAAATTAATCGGCATTAACGTACTAAAGGAGGAGCAAAAGCGATATCTATTTTCTTAATATAAATTATTGTAGCCATAGGCTATATCTTTGACATTCCATGATTCTTCAAAACAGACAATAATTACTCTGATATCATCTATATGTTATGCGCATTCATTAAATGTTATGCCATTTACAGTGACATGCATTTTATCCCAACAAAATCAGTCACTCATCTTTCTTGAAGGATGGCATGCGTTTGCTGACAGAGAGATGAAAAAATGGAAGAATTTCACAGAAGACTGGTTGTCCAATTACACTCGTAAGATGCATGTAATTATCTACGAACATTTGAAGGAAAGCCCAAGGCAAACACTTGAGAACTTATTGAAATTCCTTGCGCTTAATTATTCTCAACATGATATAGACTGCGCCATTTTGAACCAAAATGGCCAATATCATCGACACTTTGCATTGGAGCCAGAATTGAGCAAGCTTTACTCCTTGCGACAACAGTTGGAAATAAACGCATACGTGGCAAATATATCACAAATATTGAGGGAGAGATACGCTATTGAATGGAAGTTTAACAATCCCTGGAATTGATTCAGAGAATACGTGGAATCAGAGTCGTCAATTATTTAATCCGATTTTGACAGCATAGGTCACGGGCAAGTAATTATAGTATGAGTAATGTGTTATGGTATATTATATACTATTTTAAAAGAATGAAGTAATTATAGTATGAGTAATGTGTTATGGTATATTAGATACTATTTTAAAAGAATGAAGTAATTATAGCATGAGTAATGTGTTGTGGTATATTAGATACTATTTTAAAAGAATGAAGGTATTGGACTGGTTGAAAACAAATACCGGAAAAAGATAACTCATTGTTTCAGTTCAAGTATATGTATGGTCAAATTATTCGTAATAGGCTTGAACCTAAAACATTTTAATTGTATAGGTTGTCACAACATATGTACTACCAAATTGAAATGGGGAGATGTTATTGATATTTATTGTCTACCCTGTTATGTATGTTTAATTTGTATTGTTTGTTGGTTTTCTAACTATTATATGTCCTGTACATCGGTATTCTGTACTTAACTTTGTCTAAAATCATATCATAGTGTTCCTGATCAGTGACATATATTTCGTAAACAACATGATTCATAGCTATGATTATATATTAAATATTCAGATCTTTAGCAATGGAGGTAAACATGTTTATTTGAATCTGAGACTATCACATAAATTTCCAATTGGAAAGCCTAAACTGTTTGATAACTTTGAATATTTTATAGAGCAGACTGACCTACATCCTACCTATATTCTTATCTAAGCTTTTAATATGTTGTTTATTGAAAAATTACTAATTCCAGTCTTAGCATCTGACGCGGAATCAGTCATGCTGTTGTATTCAAGTTTTTTTATTTGGGTGGATTAAAATTAATATTACCTGGAATAACAAAGTGCTCAATAATATTTTGGACTAAAACATTAATTTGGAATTATAATTAATTCAGAAAAGAACATTTTGGACCATGTGATTATGATACATCAAAATTCTGTTTACGCATAGCCACATTTGATCTATCTATCTATCTATCTATCTATCTATCTATCTATCTATCTATCTATCTATCTATCTATCTATCTATCTATCTATCTGTCTGTCTGTCTGTCTGTCTATCTATCTATCTATCTATCTATCTATCTATCTATCTGTCTGTCTGTCTATTTGTGGAATAAAAATATTTCGTTGTTTTCAATAGTTTGTGTTGCTGTTATTGTTTTGCAATGTTTTTTGCTTTTTCATTTGTATTGTTTGAGGTTAACTGAATATCAAGAAAGTTAAATAAAGTACAAAAAGAGCATTTTTAAATGGGTCATGACGTAAAAAGATGTTAACCAACGAACTTGTATCCATTTGCAATGGTCAATTTAATCACAGACCACAAGTATACATACATACACACACACATATTTACATACATACATACTTACATACATACATACATACATACATACATACATACATACATACATACATACATACATACATACATACATACATACATACATACATACATACGCACGCACGCACGCACGCACCACACACACACACACACATACATACATGTACATAACGTAAAAAATGTTAACCAATCAACTTGTATCCATTTGCAATCGTAAATTTAATCACAAACCACAAGTACACACACACACACACACATACATACATACATACATACATACATACATACTTACATACATACATACATACATACATACATACATACATACATACATACATACATACATACATACATACATACATACATACATACATACATACATACATACGCACGCACGCACGCACGCACGCACCACACACACACACATACATACATGTACATAACGTAAAAAATGTTAACCAACGAACTTGTATCCATTTGCAATCGTAAATTTAATCACAAACCACAAGTACACACACACACACACACACACACACACACACACACACACACACACACACACACACACACACACACATACATACATACATACATACATACATACATACATACATACATACATACATACATACATACATACATACATACATACATACATACATACATACATACATACATACACCTCAATCCAGTGTAGATGTCAAGATTTTCGTGACAACTTTTGTTTGATTGATAGTTGACTGTTAATCACGAGCTTCTTATGAGTGTATCCAACTGGAAGAAACTATCATAAATAAACATGTCATTATATATTCTTCTCGCCTTATTTATGTATGTTTGTTCAGGACAATTTTCATTTAATGCAAAGAACAAGACAGAAGACGAATGTATGCATGCATACAGACGGACAGACAGACCTAACATATAGACGGACGGAAGGCAAGGCAGACAATCAGACAGATAGATAGATAGATAGATAGATAGATAGATAGATAGATAGATAGATAGATAGATAGATAGATATATAGATAGATAGATAGATAGATAGATAGATAGATAGATAGATAGATAGATAGATAGATAGATAGATAGACGAAGTTATGTCATTTGTCAGGTAACTAGGTAGTTAGGTCTCCATTCACTAGCAGGGTTCGCTATATTTCATTTCTGCATGTCATAGCATTTTCCCTCATCATTCAAATAACGGTAGCGGTTCATCAAACATTAACGGCTTTCCGTGAGAAATACTTCCGCGTTCTACATGAGGTTTAAAATCTACCGTCAGATGTACATTCATCACTTTGACATTTGAGATGTATAATGAATGATGAATAGCAAATGTTCATTGCTTTCTATCCACATGGTCAGTAATGGCGCTCGCAATCGGGTCCTTCAGAAGGTTCGTATTTTAATCATTCGAATAGCGCAATTAATATGTATTATTTGCGTCTGATTTATGAATGATAAAGTCAAGACTTTTAGTGATGTTGGCGTATCATGGACTAATCGTTTTAATTTACTTTTGCATGATAAACTTTGATCTATCGACAGTGAAACTCATCCATGGATTTTGAATTCGTCCAGATAATCGATTGTCGGATGATCGAATTTGGTTTTTAAGAAAGTAAAACTGTGAATGAATTACTTGGGACAAGTCGGTTCGATAATCTTGAGTCTTTCATCATGTTTGCTTAGTTTGGAATTGCTGCAGGATAAATTACATATTGTGGTACTAAATTTGCAAGAATGTAATGTACAATAAGTTTTTTTTTTCTTCGCATCTCGTTCTCTTCTTTTCATTATTACATTGATTTCTACATTTATTTATTGTATTCACACTAAAAAACCAATTATAACGGCATGAGGTTTTATTCGATTTTTTCTTCTTCTGTTTCTGGCTTTTATTACTCTGTTCTATCTCGGCGTCGTGATCGGCGTATTACTATTATGTATTGATTGTAATTGCCATTGGTATAACCATCAATGGACAGTAACAGTCCATACAAAACGAATAGCCGCGATAATCGAGGTTTTACAGTATCAATGTACCCAACCTGGTTGTATGCTTATCCATCCTAGTCCTCATGTTTGAAAATAGACAAGACAGGAAGTTTCAAAATTACAATCTTTGCGTCACTGCTTTCTTTTGCATCATTAAAAACGTCATCTTTGATGAAGTCCATTTAATCGTAATAATAGTAGCGGTTGTTGTAGTGATAGAAGTTTAATATTACAAATGTATCCCAATGACCATCATCATTCGCTTCGTCATGGTCATATTTTGTAGCATCGTCGTCGTCGTCGTCATCATCATCATCATCATCATCATCATCATCATCATCATCATCATCATCATTATTATTATTATTATTATTATTATTATTATTATTATTATTAATATAGCAGACGTCTGGCGCCTTGGTGTGGGCTGCTGATAATTTGTCTTGGACTCTGGATATTTTCCTTTTTTCATCTACTGGACTATACCTTTCCGGAATCTGATAGTGGTTCGAGTTCTGATGTACCAAAGAATGTTCAATCTGAAAACTCAATAATTCTGCACCCTTCGAAATTTTTTAAGGCGGAGAATAATAGAGCAAAAAAAGAACCATTTTCTTTCAAACATTTGAAAAAAGTTAGCTCAATGCCAAAATCAATCAACTTTCAAGATATATTTGACTATAAGCTGTATCCAAAATTGGGAGCATATTCTCCACATTGGGACCTTTTGCATCTAGTAAGTAAAAAACAATGTAGTTCATTCTTCTTCTTCTTCTTCTTCTTCTTCTTCTTCTTCTTCTTCTTCTTCTTCTTGAGCTAATTATTATTATGTTTACAGAATTGAACGTTACAAACTATTAACGTATTAGACATTATTTACACACATACATACATACATACATACATACATACATACATACATACATACATACATACATACATACATACATACATACATACATACATACATACATACATACATACATTAAACAGTGTTACTCAAAACGTAAACAGCATGTTAAATTCATACCAGACATATACAGAAGATTGTACAAAAACATGCAAATCATGTTAAACCATGGAATGGTTTTAGTTTATCTAATAATTCAAGATTTGACAACACAAATATGAATCGTGCTATCTATCGATTGTCTCAAAAGAAACATCATATTAGTAATCCAATTGGAAGCATCGGCAGATTATTATAATGGGGGGGAGGGGGCAAGCATGTAATGGTCACCTTCTAAGTTTTTGTATGTATCCCAAAACATCCTTAGAGGTGTAGGTAGTTAGGGAAGGCAAAAGCCCCTTCCGTCTTGCCCCTATGTGCGGACAAATGTGAATTGAATCGAAGGATGTATTTGGGGAGAGGCTTTGTGGCATCTTTTACAGATCTTCATCTAACGAAGATGGGAGGGGATTGTCCTTTTCGAATACTTTTTGGAAGGGAATATTAAAAATAATAGAAACGCCTATGTTCTAGTGACCACTGATCATGAACGAAGACGAACAAATTTTACGGATGGAAATAGGATGTGACAAATGTAAGCTATTTAGCCACATGAGTCTGACGTTTTATAATAAAAAAAACGCACGATGAAATCTCTGACAACACGAAATCACCTTACCGGTACAATAAATTAACACAAGGAGTGCAACACAACGACGAAATATGGCTGGCTGTTTAGGTTATATTTTAATGTATACTCTCATTAATTTAACACGTCCAAATGATTTCTAACATGATGCGATCGTGTTATTACCTATTTTCTGCTTGGGTACAAATATTCTACATCATTGAACGGTTCTCTGATGCATATAGATGTTATTTAAGCATAACATTTTAAGCCAACATATTTCTCCGTTGACGTTTGTGCCCCATAGTGTACATATTTTGAAAATTAGACTCGCTTGTATGGAATGTATTTGTCATGAAGAAGACAATGTCTAATTCTTCCATGGAACAGGATTCCTAAACTTTAATCGAGTTCATGGTAAGTAAAAACTTACTTTTTCATCTACCAAACATGATATATATGGCTCTTTTCACCGGTTGTCATAAACGCGACGTTGTCCTGGCAGGCAACATTCGCGAACCAAGTATTTGGAAGTTACGTACCTTCACTCTTAAATACTATCACAAAAAAGGTCCTATGTCAGAACGGGTCATGGGGATAATCTGAGGTATTTTTGACACTCTGTATAATTGGTTTCTTTATTTTATTACTTTTTTAAAATAAAAAACATCTAATGGGTAATCTGAGGTATTGTGTCACTGTATGATTTTTTTTCCTTCTGATTACTTTTTTTTCAACATCAAGTTCGCGTCGAGATCCTGTGGTGTGCAAGCGTGACAACAACCACCGCTCGATTCCAGTCACGCGTCGTTTATCGCTTCAATTCAAAAGCGCCAAAAGATTGAAAAGCTACATATGTCCGTTCAAAATACAGTAAAATACCAACGCATCTCCGACTGCCATCGCATAGCGATAACAACGTAACTAGAGGGCGCTTCAGTCAGGTTGAGTGCAACCACCTTACCTTTTTTTTGTTCAGAGATGGTACCCCTATTTACAGAGCTCCTATTATTTTAACTTTGATTGGATAATTTCATGAATAGAGGGGACATTGTACATTATAACCTGCTCAAAGGAAACCATTTGGCTTTTCTTATAATCTGTATGTTATTAGTAAGAATTTGATACGGGTCAGTGAAAAGTTTCATGAGAAATCCACAAAACGTGTGAATCATGGAGGGTATCAAACGTGAGGGTTTTTGTGTGTGTGTGTGTGTGTGTGTGTGTGTGTGTGTGTGTGTGTCTAAATATAGAATGTGCCAAGAATAGCGTGGTACTTATCTTCCTTTCGTGTGAATAGGGTTGTATTATAACATCTCATATTTAACCTGAAATGTGTGTCAGTTATCTCCCTTAAGCACCTGGTAGAGGTAACAACCACATAGTCTGACGTTTATAAAGTACAACGAAATCTGTGACAACACGAAATCACCTTATCTGTATAATAAATATACATATATTTATAGTACATTAAGGTGATTTATTATAAGATACGTTACTGACAAAGCATCAGATTCCTTTGGTAGTAACTATATACAGTGTACTCAATGAATATAAATATCGTTACTACCGCTACCTGCAACCAGCAGTTTGTTTTTGTTATTACTGCTACAAAATAGTATGAAATCTGCTTGATACATTTTGATATGAAATTAATGTAGTTGTAAAAAGAGATTAATACAAATTGTAATTGTATCTTCACATATGAGATGTGATTGTTTTATGTTTGAAGAATAAGACACCCCACCCCGTAATAATTTAAAAGAAACATTTGACGTTTTTAAGGTTACACACAGCCCATCTATACCCTCTGCATAAAAAATCTTCCTTGGCTATGATTTTATCGTTATTTTACAGTTTAAAAAATAAGTTGATATTGTTATGACAAAAATGCCAGCACAATCCAACTATGCAATACAGCAACTGCAAAATAAATAAATTTTAAAAAGTATATAAGTATTTTATTTTACTTTTAACGTGAAATATTAGAGAAAAATAAATATGTAAACTTTCAGTCATAAAACCAGTATTTAATGATGAATTAGTCTAAACAAATTCTAGTACAGTGAGCCATTTAAAAGCAATAAATACTCGGATTGTGTTGTGACATCATCTTTATATATTTATCATAGATTTCTTTGAAAAGTAAGGAAGCAGGTGTTACCAATCTGCTTTTCACTTTTACATGAATAAAATATGAATAAAAACAAGTTTGGCGTTTGGATTGGACATACACTCAGAATTGTAAATTGTAATTATAGATGCAAATTTTGGATTTGGTTTAGGCACATTTCTGAAAAATTTATTTTTATATACCACATACGTTTGTAAAGTATCCGCAGACCAGTCTGGTTACATTCTCTAGTGACCGTTTCATTAATTAACCAACAAATAAATAAATATATAAGCTGTACAATAAATGCTCACTTTTTATAGAATTTTTTGTTTTACAGGCAATAAAGTAAATTGTTTGCACTTGCTATGAACAAAAACCGCGAAAAGGAATCTACTTACCGGTATATACTTTTTATGCTAATTTGTTATTTCTGATCCTCTGACCTTCTCAAAAATACCGTATTTCTTAATCTGAGATGAAGTTTTTATATTTGGCCTGTTATCCCCAGGGACGTCGGGAAGGGGGAGGAGAGAGATGAGAGTCATCCCCCCTCCAAATTTGCATGTGCTGTAAAAAATTGCCGTACCCTATATACGAAAATTAACAAGCCCGTTAAGTTACCCACCCCCCTTTCGAAAAAAATTGAAATGACGTCCCTCGTGATCCCTACAAGGCATGAATTAACCTTCATGCGGAAGTAGCCTATTTCACTAGAGGCTACCCTTCATTACATAAACGTTAGGGTTCAATACTCGAATCGGTCACGAAGCCGAGTCTGTGTTATCTTTTACTTCTACGGAATCCAGCATCCCTCTCGACTTTAATATTGGTATTGGTTAGTGTGATGACGTCATCAACCGTCCTTCTTACTATCTTAACTTTAACTTAATATTTCTGTTCAGGAAATTTATATAAAATTATCGAATGATACAACCTGAAATCAAACCAAGATAAACATTTTGGTTTTTTTTAAATTGCCTTTAAGTTTTATACGCCCCGTGGCAGAATCGGCAACTTCCACCGAATGGAGTACGGTAGAAAGACTTTGTGACCCTAATGGTGAAAATAAATGTTAGATTCATGCAATGACCGTCCGAGAGTTATGCATTGGTACGTTACGGTATTTTGAATGGATATGTGTAGCTTTTCAGTCTTTTGGCGATTTTGAAGGGAATAAAGACCAGAAATATTAGCTTTTCAGTCTTTTGGCGATTTTCAAGGGAATAAAGACGCGTGACAAAAGTCGAATTGAGCGGAGGCTGGGGTCACGCTTGCACTCCTTGTGTTAATTTATAGCACCGACAAGATGATTTCGTGTTGCCTGTGATTTAATCGTACATTACTGATAAAACGTCAGAATCCTGTGATTTAAATTACATACCCATTGTTGGAAAAAAGATCGAAAAGAGCGTGTTTGCTATCAGAACGCAATTACCTGCTGTAAGTAGTCATATGATGCCAACCAACATAATAACATATATTTTTAGACCTTCCACTTACCTCACACTCAATGATCCAGGGGACATCACTCTAAATTCGTTTGTGTTTTTTCTTCTCATCTAACGATATGCTGAATATAAATTTCGGTTAACAACATTTTAAAAATGTTTCATTCATTTAATTTCTTTTTTCATTTGCTGGTATATTTGTAAGCGAATAAGTTGTTATATTCACTTATTATCAGTCGAAATACATTACCTATGCTGCAATAAATAAGCTTGTATCAGATATAATTTCTATTTCCGTTCAATGAAATATTAAACATTCGACCAAACAATGACAAACACGATGTATTTATATCGTCAATTAGTCCAACGTTTGACTCTTTTCTTGATTAATTACTAACAAAGTGTAAACCGTACAATGCCAAATATCGTCAGTCAAGACATAAACTTGAAAGACTATATGAATCATGTAGGTAAATTAAGATATCAAACATTAACAGAGCTGTTTATTTTTTTTTTCCAGGGACCATTTGAATTCATCAAAGGCAGCAAAAATCCATGCTGGTTTAATAACGAACATTTTCTTGTATGTCTGCCTTACTTTTATGTGATTGGTGCGCCAAAATGCGGTACAACTGATCTGTTTGCAAAAATTTCGATGCATCCTGAATTTATATCACCTATCGTCAAAGAACCTGAATGGATTTCCTACGATAGATTTGGTAAATGCATGTACACACAATACGCATTGCAACTACTCTTCAATACTGAAAAATGCTTCCGTCTGTTGACATGTACACAATACGCATCGCAACTACTCTTCAATACTGAAAAACGTTTCCGTCTCTTGACACTGAGAAGTAAAGTACAGAACTTACTCGCCAAACTAAATCTTACATTTGAGTTCGACTAAAGCGATTTCCGAAACTTATCAATTTCAAAATTATTACTGAATGATAATTTAAGCGGTCGACAAAAATATCATTTACGAAGCTTTTAAACAACGGTTCTACAAATATAAACACATGTACATATGTTCGTTATCCAAGTAATACAGGCAGCCTACCCATCATGCAATAGCATACACAAGTCTCTTTAGCATCATACACCAACTACAAAATTAATCTAGAAATGTTCTCTTTTTAAAATGTGGTGAGCTAATTTCCGAGCAAAATGAGTAACATATGAACAATTACATATATACATACATACATACATACATACATACATACGCACGTACGTACGTACGTGCATGCATGCATGCATGCATGCATGCATGCATGCATGCATGCATGCATACATACATACATACATACATACATACATACATACATACATACATACATACATACATACATACATACATACATACATACATACATACATACATACATACATACATACATACATACTGTCCTATAAATAAGTTCATGCATTCGTATATCTCTATATTTCCAGAATACCTGACATCAGACCTATCCATTTATTTAAGCAACTTTGCTCCGATAGCATATTATGTACAGCGAGGATACAAAGATGGTCAATACAAAGGGGTGCAGTTCGTCACAGGTAATCATTCACGGCAACTCTATGATGTATCACTATCAGAAAACTTAAATAAATTCTTTAACCACGCCTAGCAACATGGTCCTTAAATGAGAAATCTCAATTGCAAACTAGTCAATTTAATGACATATATGACATATACAGAACTCCTTTGATTGATAAGGATGCTGCATTTATTGGTGTTTTGATTACACAATGTGTATTTACAAAGTTTCCACTGTCAATAAATCCCATTGACTTATGTAATGATAGACCTCTTTATAATTTGTTTCAACTCTATAGTCTTCTATTAAGTAACAGAAAGAAGAAGAAAAAAAAGAACAAATTTTATAAAATCCAGCAAATGACTCATTTCCTTAGAATACAAAGTCAACATTGAAAAAGATCTAAAACTATTGTGAATTAAATCCAGATAGTCCTAAAATATCAATTACAAGTACAAAATTATTGAGTATTCCGAATGCATCCCAGTGGTGTTCTGAATGAATGTGCTGATATGCCAATAGATTGGAATAGTGTTGATGTGTAACAGTCTTCATATGTCACGGTGATATAATCAAAAATGTCTCTGAATGAATTAACAATAATTCCAAAATATTGGTTGAGTCCTAAAGTACAAGAGCAATTTGTAATTTCAATGGATAATACATAAAATAAATCATTTCAAATATCAAATGAAATACAACTAAAATACTGATTCAACTAGACAGATGTTAAAAGTACGAATGAGTAATTCTAATACCAATAACAAATTTAAAAAAACTAAGACACCATACGATGATCATGATGATGATCAAAAGTTCATTTCTAGAACATTATAAGTTGTCAACTAGATCAGGTATATTATTTTAATAAAATGGCAAACATCAGGCACGCAGGGAATTCCCGAGATAAAATCAAGTGTCCAGAACTCAAACCCAGATAAACATCTAATAATAATAATAATAATAATCTTAAAATATAATTTACAATTATAGACAAATATTAACTGTCTAAAATGTTGTTTTTTTTTAATTTTAAAAAAGAGACATTAGTCAGGTAGACTCAAACTGCTACTCTCATGTATGGAGATAATAGTAAGCCAAACGACATAATAGAAGTATGCACATAGCAGAGTGAACGGAAACAGATACTAAAATAGCCGAATTAGTTAAACTATCAACACCATAGTTTATATGTGTTCCATTTAACTCTTTTTGTTGAACTATGTTAAAAATAACTTAGTTCCTTCAAACAACTTCCGTCGCTGTATCTGACATCGTCCTTGCAAAATAGGTTGCCACATGACATAATGAAATTAAGATCAGTCTACTTGTAACACCTCAAGAGCATGCCCATCACATGCATGTTCTTGATTTGATACACTGACCACCTCACATATACTCCTATTGGAAAGGCTATGATACTAAAGCTACTCATGGGCAGGAAGCCAGAGTGTGGATGGGACGGTGATTTAATGCATTAAAAAGCAACAACAAAAAAAACAAGAATACATTATCTCCCTTTTCTTCTTAATATATTTCCACCTAAGTTTCACTGATTTTTTTATAATATATATATATATATATATATATATATATATATATATATATATATATATATATATATATATATATATATATATATATATAAACTTTCAAACGAAAAAGAAGTTTCCTGTAAGTCATATAAATATAATCCCAATAATGCCGACAAGTGGACATTTAAAAGAAATATGAAGTAGCATTAAAACTTAACAAGAAAATGTCTTGCCTTGAGTCTGGACTATTTTACGTAATGATAAAGCTCTCGATTTTTTGGAAAGATAACTTTCAAGTTTGAAGAAGAATAAAAAACCTCTAACTCCAGAAAATGGCACATGACACTATGCTTTGTTGTGTCCCATTATCCTTTAACAAAAACACTAGAGCCTTGTGTAAAGATAACTTGTAAGTTGAGAACTTATCCATATTAAAACTGCAGTAGACCGATAGAAATACGTACGGAAACTATATAATACCTATCATAAATGTGTATGTGATGATAGTGTACAAACAGTTCAGTGTTCTGAGACCGCATGCCTGAGGGAAAATATGCAAATTGTCGAAAATGTCATAATTGATTAATTTCGCTCAGGTGAAATTAATGGTAAGATCTGGCAGTTTAAATGCTTCCCATAATAAATTTGTAATTCCAGTTGGTGGCAGACTGAATATAAGAAATACAGATATCGTCCAAAGTTATATATTTTACTCTTAGCTAACACTTTATACTTTTACGTGTCCACCATATTTACTGGCAGAGACTCATTATCAAATAAGTAAATAACCGAATTTTCTCGCGAACGCATAAGAACGTGACGTAAACAAGATGCTAGAATAAATAACAGTAAGAGGAACCTCAAGAATAATGTAGCAATTTTCATCTTTGTTACTTCTAGTTATCTTCCACTTGGTTTTACGACTCTATGGTCTTAAAACACTACAACAGAGAGAAAGCGAAAAAAAGCGGATTTAGGAATATTTAACAAACAATTTAATTCGTTAGAAAGATACTTGTAGTATTGTATTAAATCAACAAAAAAATCCTAAATGTTCTGTCACAAGTCCAGAAGTATTAATTCCAGTATTCTTGAATCTCTTGATGTACAGAGAATCTTGGATATGCTGATGTATCAACTGGTATTTAAATGCTATAATCCAGGATGTTTTTGATTGAATTTTCAATAATCCCAAAGCATAGTTTTAGTCCACAACGTTAATGAATATTTTGTAATTCCAATGAATAATTTTAAAAAATATTTCCTCTCAAATTATATCTGAACACAACAGTAAGTAATTCCACAGACTGAACTTAAAACAGGAATGAATAATTAATTGGCTAGTTCTTAATAAAACAGACTGTCACCTGGACTATGGCATAATAAAATGTCCAGTAAATTTCATTTAAATAGTTCAACATCTTCTTTTCAGAACATTATATGGTCGTATTCAAAGCTATGTCTTGAACTCAAATTCAAGTATTAAAAAACTCTAAAACGAGAATAGGACAATATTCAGGTAGGATACATTTTTTTAACCCTGAATTACGGACAAAGATCAAGCATGCGTACAATCTAAACAAAAAATACATAACAAGGGATACATGCGCGTTTTTCTGTCTATCGACTGTACCCATATTTATTATGAAAATATCATTTATATTGTGTGATGGAGGGTCGAGTTTTTGCAATTGCAAAGTGTTCATTGCCGTTTAGGACTATTTAAACTAATTTAGAATCATAAGGAAATCACTCAAAGGCATTCTGATTACATATTTTATAGTATTATGGCACATCAGGACATTCAGGACTACTGAAATTCATTCAGAACATTCTGTGATTTTGGACATGTGATAAGACTTTTAGGACTACTTTGGATTTAATTCACAACCTGTAAGTGATTGTTGAATAATCACTTTTCATTTCTGAGAAATAAATTATTTGTTGATTTTTTCTGTTACATCGTTCATAACCCTAGAATCGTAACATAATATACGTTGCTCATAAGTGCCATTAAGTTGACTAGACCCTGAAGATTTATTATGATAGCGTTATCTCTAGCGGTAAACATGTGCAGAGCAGATAAACTGTGTGAAGATAACAAATGTCGCATCTTTAACAATAACATTTTTCGAACCTAGCTTTCACTTTATTCATGTGTTGACGACGACGACGACGATGATGATGATGATGATGATGACGACGACGACGACGATGATGATGAGGAGGAGGATGAGGAGGAGGAAGAGGAGGTCATGAGAGTTATCTTTAGCTTAAAATACATAGTATTTAGTATCATATGTATTTGCTTGTATATGTAGTATATAGTATTCATTTGGTATTTGTAATTTAGGTGACTTCAGTCCTACAACAATGTGGCAGAATGATAACTGGCCGTCGTTGCCGGGCAACGCCAATTTACGAGAGCCAAACGTTACGAATGCTGATTATGTGAAGCATCTGAACCCAAACGTGAAAATCATCGCTATTTTAAGAAATCCAACGGACAGGTAGGAAATTTCATAGGAGGTTTATGGTCATCAATTTATTTTCTTCAAATATTATGGAGTTAATGATGAAATAACGCATGTGATTAACAAAGAAATCTTGTTGATGTTGGATGTGGTTGTTGATGTTGGATGTGGTTGTCTATTTTATAACTAATAGTGCAGTCAATTTTTATCACCGTAATGTGATCTGGATTGCGCTAGATCGCGTCGCGTTGTCAGTATTCAGAACATCAAAAGACGTGATCAATATCAATATTACCATGCAAATTATAGTTATGTCATCTGCAATATCAATTTTCATATAATTTAATAAATTCACTGAAAAATAAACTACTTAACATTCCAACTTTTCTAATTCGATCTTGATCCTAAATATTGATCAGCATTTTCGAACCACCTCGACCATTTCTGCAAGACGCATGTATGCCTCAGATGTATGTCGGCGTAAGCAATTAGCAGGACAAAAATTATATATTTGAAATGCCTAAAATTCCTCTACAAAGAAAGAAACCCCATTTTTTAAGACTATCTCGGCTATTTCTACGATTGCACTGGATTGACCATAGGCTTGAAAGAAAAGTTTCGAATGAAAAAAGAAAACAAAAACAACAATTCAATACATGTCTTATTTCACTGTATATCCTTGTGTTTTCGAATAGCCAAATGGTTTCAATGTCAGCTTACGGCATACGTTGTAACTATAACACGTAGTATTGACCTCAACGTTTTAAATGTGGTCATGCGAGAGTCTGGTTAAACAAGCCTTCTGCAGCTACTGCACAAAGTTTATTCAAGGTTCACTTGACCTTAATATATTTTGCGGCAACTTGCTTGCATCAATGGTTCTATGTAAATGGCCGAGTGGATACGAGTGCTTCCATTATCTAAATAAGGGGGCCCCGAGTGGCCGAGTGTTCTAAAGTGTTGTCCGTTACGGTCACTGCCATCTCACCTCTGCGTTGGTCTGAATCTCAGATTCGACTAATGTGGGTACGTGAGTAACCTTGCCAGTAGCTTCTCGTGGGTGGATGGTTCTTGCAGGGGTATTACGGGTTCTTCCTCCACCATTAATACTGGCCGCCATGTATAGCATATCGTGTGCTGAAAAATCGCACTAAACACTACAAAAACAAAAACAAAACCATTATCTAAATTACTTTTTTGTCTTATTAAGATCAAAACTCTCCCACGATTTTAATGGCAGTTTTTTTCTTCTTTCGAGCTGTGTTTTATCTTAAAATAATTTTTTTTACAAATTTCATTGCAGTTTCGTTTAGGCATATAATTTTTTTTACAAATTTCATTGCAGTTTCGTTTAGGCATATAATTTTTTTTACAAATTTCATTGCAGTTTCGTTTAGGCATATAATTTTTTTTACAAATTTCATTGCAGTTTCGTTTAGGCATATAATTTTTTTTACAAATTTCATTGCAGTTTCGTTTAGGCATATAATTTTTTTTACAAATTTCATTGCAGTTTCGTTTAGGCATATAATTTTTTTTACAAATTTCATTGCAGTTTCGTTTAGGCATATAATTTTTTTTACAAATTTCATTGCAGTTTCGTTTAGGCATATAATTTTTTTTACAAATTTCATTGCAGTTTCGTTTAGGCATATAATTTTTTTTACAAATTTCATTGCAGTTTCGTTTAGGCATATAATTTTTTTTACAAATTTCATTGCAGTTTCGTTTAGGCATATAATTTTTTTTACAAATTTCATTGCAGTTTCGTTTAGGCATATAATTTTTTTTACAAATTTCATTGCAGTTTCGTTTAGGCATATAATTTTTTTTACAAATTTCATTGCAGTTTCGTTTAGGCATATAATTTTTTTTACAAATTTCATTGCAGTTTCGTTTAGGCATATAATTTTTTTTACAAATTTCATTGCAGTTTCGTTTAGGCATATAATTTTTTTTACAAATTTCATTGCAGTTTCGTTTAGGCATATAATTTTTGGTTTCCTATAGCAAGTCTATTTCTTGTATTATGAAATCAGTATGTAGTTTAGGCATATAATTTTTGGTTTCCTATAGCAAGTCTATTTCTTGTATTATGAAATCAGTATGTAGTTTAGGCATATAATTTTTGGTTTCCTATAGCAAGTCTATTTCTTTATGAAATCAGTATGTAGTTTAGGCATATAATTTTTGGTTTCCTATAGCAAGTCTATTTTTTTATGAAATCAGTATGTAGTTTAGGCATATAATTTTTGGTTTCCTATAGCAAGTCTATTTCTTTATGAAATCAGTATGTAGTTTAGGCATATAATTTTTGGTTTCCTATAGCAAGTCTATTTCTTTATGAAATCAGTATGTAGTTTAGGCATATAATTTTTGGTTTCCTATAGCAAGTCTATTTCTTTATGAAATCAGTATGTAGTTTAGGCATATAATTTTTGGTTTCCTATAGCAAGTCTATTTCTTTATGAAATCAGTATGTAGTTTAGGCATATAATTTTTGGTTTCCTATAGCAAGTCTATTTCTTTATGAAATCAGTATGTAGTTTAGGCATATAATTTTTGGTTTCCTATAGCAAGTCTATTTCTTTATGAAATCAGTATGTAATTCCTTCTCATCAAGCTCTGATCATTCACCCATAAGTTGGTCACGTGATACATGGTCTGAGAAACATTGCATCCTTTTTTGTTGCACTTGGCTCATTAACATTTGTTAACTTTATCAGCACACAACATTACAAAGATACAATTTCAAAACAGTTCCTTCGAAACTTAATCTGGTAGTTGTGTACACCAAACGTGCACTAACAGTGCGAAAGTTTGACACCTTGCAATGTGCTATTGACACCATAGAGTGTGCTATTGTCGAAAAGGTACTGCACAACGTGGTTACTATCAAAGCCTAAATTCATGGCATTATTCCTCGCAATGAGTTATTTCTTTTATATGATGGTGTGCCACCATGGAACAACTACTCTGCTAACTTTGTGGTTTTGCCTGATGCTGTCAGCTGATAGTGATGGCGGTGTCAGTGTAGTAGTAGTTATATATTTATATGTCTATATCTCGATCTTATATATAGTGTTATCGTATCCTCATTGGTTACTTTTATTTTCATGTCCAATAAGTGTCTATATTGTTAATGTTGGTTATTTCAATAGCTTCCATTTTATGTCCAGGGGGATAAGTTGTTCAGGGTAGGGATATATTATGAAGCATTTCACAGGGATCCCATTCTGAAATAGTTTGAGCACATAAGCCCTGATTACATATCTCAGGTGACACATGCAGCATATGAAATATTTTAATTTTATATCGCTCCTACTTTCTAGTCCAGCCCCAGGTGCACGATACAAAATTCAAAGTGGTAAAGCAATCTGCATCAGTAAGAGTGACTCTGATTAAAGTTTCATGTGTCTTCTCATAACAGTGTAGGTCTAAGTTCAAGGACATTACATCCGTATGGCAATCGGACGGACAGCCTTATAACAATATATCCACACATCTTAAAAAGTACCGTGCTTAAAACATGAATTCTCTGGGTTTTAAAAAAAAATCTTGTCAAAATTATGGTATTCGTATGTCTGAAGTCTGGACTAATATTAAGTCCCCTTTTCATTGGAAAGTTTGCACAGGTTTCAGAAGATTTACCGCTCTGTAATAATTCTGAATTTTTCTTGTTTTCTTGTTTTCCTATCAAAGACATTATTTGGCATGAGATAATTTCTAACATCAACAGCATTACGTAACATGAGATAATTTTCTAGTATCAATAGCGTGATGTGACCTGAATTAATTTCTAGTACCCTATCTCTCTTCAGTGATCATATATAATGTTAGGAAATAATTACCTGAAATTTATTTTACATAAAACAATTACATGAAGCCAATCTTGTGTGCATAACAAGTTTTTAGCTGACATATGCATTTAAACCATATTTTATTGGCTCTTTCAGCAATAATAAATAAATAAATAATGTTATTGCATTATTTTTTAAACTATGCAATACAATTTTAGCATTGTACAATCGATATAGATGGATCCTCTACCTAAAGTGCTGTCACTCATATGGATATGCATTGAGTTTCATGTATGCTATGGTTTGATAGAGTTTATTTTGGTTGAAATCTTGTGATCTGTATAGAAAACACTATTCTGGCCATTTAGGCCAAAACTTTGTGTATGTTTTCGAACTCTACAGAGTATGTGCATCTGCCGGGGGAGGGGGGTAACCCAGTGCTAGACCACTATAAACTGCTACACTGCTGACATCGTTCTGATATGACGGAAAAAGTGTTAAAGCATCATTAAAAATTCAAATCTCAACACACACACACACACACACACACACACACACACACACACACACACGCATTAGTGAAGGTTTCTATCTAGTGTGAGTAATAGGAGGAGTGAATATTAAATTTGAGTCATTTGTCTCAAATAGCAGAGTATGGCTGAACATAATATGAACGCAGTTGTTGAGTCAATGTTGGGCTTTAAAATTCAACAGACAGACTAACAATGGAAAGGAAATAAGAAATATAATGTAACTTGACAATCATATCGTGTTTAACGTATTCATAATATAAAATTGTTTATTCAGCTTGTTTACTTATTAATATCAGGAAACAAAACAAAAGTTGAAAGAAATTACAGCAAATCGCATTATTAAAACGTCATTAGCCATCTTCTTATTTAGGTATACATGTGACATAACCCTGAGTTCTAATTTATATGAGAACGATATGTCCTCGCATGTAACTAGTTATATTTAATGACTGATCGGTGGATATTCAAACAGGAAATAAATACATCATTGCCGACAGTGCAAGCATGCTTAAATTAAAGTTTGTGACAGGACATCAGTCTTGTTTTTTATTTACCAAAACATTCTTGTATCTGTCAACTCACTCTTTAATTTAACATCCATACAAATATATAACGTTTATGATAGGATGGTTATTCGTTTCCTACCAAAAGTTAGATATGTTTGGAAATGCCGATAACTGTAGAAGTATTCGTTGTGTGGGCAGCTGTTTTTATGGTATTTGTGTTTAGCTAACAGACAGTGGAAGGTGAGGCGAAAATTTAAACATACTAGCATCCCACATTCTCACTCCAGTAATTAAACTAGGATTCAAAACACGACCTAATGCACAAATGTGGATGTTTCATACTCTTGTTTTAATTTTCTGAATATTTTGAATCACCGTGGCATTTTTGTATTTATATATAAGGAAAGATATTATGTCATCTCTTGATAAGTCTTACCTTCTCAAAATAGGAATTAATTATTTTTGTAAAATTGCTTTTATCTAATTGTAATAAAATTGGTTTTCTTGTTGTTGCTTTATTATATATTTTAATGTGGTTGTCAGCGCCGGTGCAAGGCATTTTGGTGCTCTAGGCGAGATCAGATATCTGGCGCCCCCCTTCCACTCACGCACCCACCCACCCCCGCCCATCATGAAATAAACCCTTAGCCCAGCGCCCTAGGCGATTGCCTAGTTCGCGTAGCGGAAGCGCCGGCCCTGGTGGTTGTTTGTATTCTTTTCATCTTTCTTTCCTGTGTCTTTTCAGGATTGTTTATTAGTTCATTTGTAGCCATTAACAAAGATTCAAGAATGATTGTGATTTATTATGGGACGCATGTGTCTAAAGTGTGGATTGCGATGTATACTGTTGCATTTTCAATCTCGTTGTGGGATAGGATGATACCGATTTATATGAAACATTGTTTAAGATGGCTGTCATTATTTCACAATGCTATAAATTTATTTTGTATATGTATATGTTTGCAAAAGGCCGATACCTAAATATGCAGTTCAAGTTGTATCCATTAATGTCATCAAAATGACCATCATTTAGTTTAAATATACAGAATATTCGCATGTATTACATAATACTTTGGCAGTCATGCATGATGGATGGACTCCGAGAAGACATTTTACCTAATGAAAATCTAATGTCTAATAACACGTCATCTGTATTAAATTCAAGTTTATTCCTATTCGTAATTACTGTGAAAGAAATGATTATAATTAGACGGTAGTTATATGATATACAACTTAAAGTTCACAGACGACTAGCTCGTGGTCTTTGTCAGGTACGCAGACGACATTTTTATCTTTCTTTTCCTTATGTATCCATCTATCTGACAATGTTAATATTCTGTAAACTGAATGCATGTACGCAATTATTTCAAAATGTACTGACATATGTTAGATACAACACCTTATTTATAAATCAACACACGTACTTAATTAGATAAAAAGATAAAATATAGTGATTTCTTTTTTTATAAACAAAGTCAAACAAAATTGAGTTTAGTGACAAACATAACCTAAACGTTTAACTGAGTCATTATATTTCAGTATCATCAATACATTGATTACTATATCAGCAATTAACAAAAGCGAGGGTTGATAGTGATTGTGCTGTTCTAATGGGTCCTCATTAATCATGAATCAAATAATAATTTAATTAAACTAATTGAATAATACATTAACAAAACAGCTAATGATTTATTAATGGAATGTATGTATGTATGTATGTATGTATGTATGTATGTATGTATGTATGTATGTATGTATGTATGTATGTATGTATGTATGTATGTATGTATGTATGTGTGTGTGTGTGTGTGTGTGTGTGTGTGTGTGTGTGTGTGTGTGTGTGTGTGTGTGTAGGTAGGTAGGTAGGTAGGTATGTAGGCAGGCAGGCAGGTATGTAGGTATGTAGGTATATATTTCATGTTGGCTCCATGCTGCAATGAATTTGTACAGCAACTTCAATGGAGCGCCGTTGCATAAGATAAACTGCTAATTACATACTAATGAATTGACCCAGTGCTATCTTTTATAGCAGAGTGACCCGTAACTCTACAACGGATCCATTACACACATTCTGCGTCTACTTTCCGTGATTGGATAAGTCACAATCCTACAAACATTACACACATTATGCGTCTACTTTCCATGACTGGATAAGTCACAATCCTACAAACATTACACACATTATGCGTCTACTTTCCATGACTGGATAAGTCACAACCCTACAACGGATCTATTACACGCATTATGTGTCTACTTTCCATGACTGGATAAGTCACAACCCTACAACGGATCCATTACACGCATTATGTGTCTACTTTCCATGACTGGATAAGTCACAACCCTACAACGGATCCATTACACGCATTATGTGTCTACTTTCCATGACTGGATAAGTCACAACCCTACAACGGATCCATTACACGCATTATGTGTCTACTTTCCATGACTGGATAAGTCACAACCCTACAACGGATCTATTACACGCATTATACGTCTACTTTCCATGACTGGATAAAGTCACAGCCATTCAATAAATCCATTAACACGTATTACGCGCCTCCGTCTGTTACCGGATAAAGTTTTCACTTAACAAGAGACCTGAGGGGAGAGAGTAAACCTAAGGAGGAGAACGTGTTTTATTCCCCCCACCCCACCCCCGATTAAGTAAATTTTATAAATCCAATTGTACAATAATAGGCTTATTACATGCGGGTTTTCTCCGTTAACATCGTGCAGCATTTTTGTCCATACCGCAAGGCTTCATAATGCATGACACGTGTCTAAAAAGAAGTATTGTGTGTTCGGAACTACTTTAATTGTAAGTAAACAGTTTATACACGTGTGTCTAAAAAACGTATCGTGTGTTCGGAACTACTTTAATTGCAAATAAACAGTTTATACACGTGTGTCTAATAGACGTATTGTGTGTTCGGAACTACTTTAATTGCAAATAAACAGTTTATACACGTGTGTCTAATAGACGTATTGTGTGTTCGGAACTACTTTGACTGCAAATAAACAGTTTATACACGTGTGTCTAATAGACGTATTGTGTGTTCGGAACTACTTTAATTGCAAGTAAACAGTTTATACACGTGTGTCTAAAAAACGTATCGTGTGTTTGGAACTACTTTGATTGCAAAAAATAAAGTTTATACACGTGTGTCTAAAAAAAAAAAGTATCGTGTGTTCGAACTACTTTGATTGCAAACAAACAGTTTATACACGTGTAGAAGACGTGTCATGTTTTGGTTTATTATATTTGTTTGTGAAGAAACTAAATAAGCTGAAATTAGAGATTATATAGTTAACAATTTGGACGAGTTCACTGAGTCACAAACAAATACTTTAAATAAGCAAACGGATGAATGTGATATTCACAATGTCCGCAACAGACAAGAGAAACGCCATGTCGAAAATATTCTGATTTATTTAAATAGTTATTTAGTTGAAATGTACTGAACTTTTTGCAAATAGGATGGTTCACCTATGACCAGTTCTTTCTAGAATCTTTAACAATAACATAGAAAAGCATACTTAGGCTAATTACCAACTCATATTTAGCAGAAATGTACCATTTAACAAGTTTTTGAAAATTCTAAATTCGAAGAAGAAAAAATGGAACTGAAGATTTTGGTACAAAACTAAGAGACATAGAGCCAAAAATCTCAGACGATGAACAAGTCTTATTTATGGCAGCTATCACACAGCAGCTGCTTCGCAATTTTCCCCGGTTAAGTGTATCGATAGAATATTTTTTAAGTATATCGATAGAATATTTTGGATTTACAATAGCAATAAAAGCCATACACATCATGTACTTAGCTGTGGCTTTTCCAACAAAGAGCACGCAAGCGACAGTGCAAACACATGTATTCTTTTCTTGTAATAAGAATGGCAATAAATAAACTTAACATTTTTGAATCTTCAGTTTCCTCACAACGTATATTCTTAGTCAGTTATGCAAATCTGAATTAGATGGCATATGTCATGGATTCCAAACCTTGATACCCACCACAAAATTGTACTGTAATTTCGACTTAATTTACAACATAAATCTCATTCTCCTCACTGATTGAACATAAATAGAGCTGCGGTTGTTTCAATGCTAGTCCACTGCTCAAATCACGTGTACATCATATGGAATTGACTGAGCTATGTAATAAAAAATCCGGAAAAGCTAAATGGAGTTACATCAACAGAAAAACAAAGTCCAAAGTGCGCATTCATTCAAAATCTGACTTTCAATTTAGATTTTAAGAACACAAAATCAAAATCTTGTTAGATTAATGTCGTGCACGCGACGAAGATCAAGGTCGCTAAGTGGTGCTATGTGCGCATTCATATTGTTACTGTGTATTGATGAATCTACGAGTGTGTATTTATTTTGGCGCACAGTATAAATTCATTTATTTTGTTTCTTGTAATAATGTCCTTTTATTGTTAAGCTTTAGGTTGAGAAGACAAAAAAATTCTGCATTTAAAAGGAATAATATGTACTCGGATCTATTTGGTACAATACAGCGCCCAGAAGGTAGCGCGGTTACACAAAAAAAAAACTCGTTCATCGTTTCCCATACAAAGGCAGTAACCTATAACTCCTGCATATAATGTCATCTACTAACGGCTTGACACGACTTTAATTTGGTCTCATCATAACGACGTCCGCGATGTGTAACACTGGAGTTGACGAAAGTTTACGCAATGGCTGTTAAAGAGGTCTTAAGCTCCAGCTTATCATTACTTTTCTTCTCTTCTCATTTTTCCAGTATTTTGACTGGGGGCGCTTTCATGTTCAGCTACATAAACAGAAATTTCAATAAATAAATATTTTATATGTATTTGCAAAATTACTAAAGTTCTCTGTGTTGGAAAAATCATTACTCTTAGTATGGGCTTCGAATTCAGTGTGTAAGAAAAATAACTCTTAGTATGGGATTCGAATTCAATGTGTAAGAAAAATCATTACTCTTAGTATGGGCTTCGAATTCAGTGTGTAAGGAAAATCATTACTCTTAGTATGGGCTTCGAATTCAATGTGTAAGAAAAATCATTACTCTTAGTATGGGCTTCGAATTCAATGTGTAAGAAAAATCATTACTCTTAGTATGGGCTTCGAATTCAATGTGTAAGAAAAATCATTACTCTTAGTATGGGCTTCGAATTCAATGTGTAAGAAAAATCATTACTCTTAGTATGGGCTTCGAATTCAATGTGTAAGAAAAATCATAACTCTTAGGTTGGGCTTTAAATGTACTGTGTATAGAAGATACTATTATAAATAAACCCACTTAGCGAAGAATAAGATAAATGAACTGGGGCGATGTACAAAAAATAATTTATAAAATATCTACTGGGGTGGGAGGGTGGTGGACACAAAAAGATGACATATACAGTGGAACAAACGGTTGAAATAGTGGATATCTATCAACACAGTAACATAAACAAAAGTTATAAAAGTATTGCACACCGCCTCGCTTATGATTCGTAATGACTCAAATTGTCCTGTTGTCAAATATTTGCTAGTGTTATTTCCAGGGCTAGGAACTTCAACGTATTTAACAACAGGAAAAAGAATGAAAGCTTGTGGAACCGTCACAAAATTTAACAAATAGAGTTGATCAAACACACTATTAATGTTTTAGACAAATTCAAAGGTATATTCTCTTGCATTTTAGTTAACGATATGTTATCAAAAGGGAATCAACGACGAGTTAAAAAAAAACAAAAAACAATGCTCTATTGAGTTGCCTGTATTTGGATGGGGCGACATGTTACAGACAGCAAATTATTATATAATTCTTCAAATTTTGTAAGTCCACATTGATAAGTTTGCACAATTGTGTTATAATATGTTTTTGGTGCCGTTTTAAAATAGTGTGCATATTCGTAAAGCGTTCGTTATAATATATAATTCGGGAGGGAACTCATTGAGAGTATGGATTTCTCAAGTTGCATGCCATTGGTTATACGACCAGTGTGTGTAAATCAGAATAGTATCTGCCAGAACAAAGAACCAGTCAGTTGAGCAAATTTTACAGTTTAATCTGCAAAATGCGTTTCTTACAACAAGTAGTAAATGACTCGTCCTTCTCCTTTGAAAACATTTCCTATCATTATTATAATAGCAAAAGAATCAGAATTTTTTTTTTAACATCAGCTAATGCACTGAACAGTATCTGTTCCAGAACTGGTTATATACAAGAGGATCTAACATGCCTATTCTCTATTTTAGGAGGCATAATGTCTACAGTGCTCTTTTCTGATTTGTTTTCTCCATTTATTCAGGTTTAATTGCTTTGTTATGAAAGCTTTCAAGCTCCTCATTTCTTATTTATACAATCTTTATCAAATGGTCAATGCAATAGAAGATCGCATATTAGTGGAATTACTTTATTTACACTGACAAAATTTATAATTTTAAATTTCATTCTATTTCCGCATACACGATAAAAACTATAATAAATAATCGATTTTTTTATATATGTCTAAACCGTGATTTCGTATATATATTTTAAAAATTTGCCAGGAGCTATAGGATCTCAAGATGCCCAATGAATTGTCAAGGGAAACTGAATCTTATAACACAGTTAACTGACAGAGACTTTGGGATCTCAATAACATGCAGTTGTCGGATTAGTGATAAAGAGAGATTTTTAGATTACGTAAATAAATGTAAAAATATTGACTTATCTCAGCAAGATAAGCATTTAAGTGACAATTAACAAAAAGCTCTGAAATTTTTACAATTGGATATGAATATTGTTGCTTATAGTTAATATTCTACTAACTTTAGATGTGTAGCCGTATTATTAGACAAGTCATTTATCTTATACGAGATCAAGAACGACAATATGGAATACAAACGTATTATGGTAATATCTCTTATTGACTTACAATTATCAACACATGCAAATTTTATATTGACTATATTGCACTTGGAAGAAATTATAATGTAGACACATTTTTAATGTCAATTGTCCAAGGACAAAAGAAGTTCTTTTGGACACGTGAATGGAATATAGTCTTATAAATATTGAAAATCATAGTCCAATATGGAATAAATATTGCATCCTGGACAAAAATAACAGCAATTTCCATATTAAAACAAGAGCCACCACTATTTCAACAACAACAACAACAACAGCAGCAACAATAATAATAATAATAATAATAATAATAATAATAATTATTATTATTATTATTATTATTATTATTATTATTATTATTATTATTACAGCAATGACGACGAAATTAATAATTAATGACGATGATAACCATCATTGTCGTTATTATGTGTGACATCATCAAACACGTCTTTATAAATGTGTATTATCGTTGTCATCATCATCTCTGCAGCATCGAGGAAAGCAACAGCTGACAACAACTACAACAGCAATAATTATTGAAATTTGGATAGTTCTTGTTTTACAATATATATATATATATATATATATATATATATATATATATATATATATATATATATATATATATATATATATATATATATATATATAGAGAGAGAGAGAGAGAGAGAGAGAGAGAGAGAGAGAGAGAGAGAGAGAGAGATGTGTGTGTGTGTGTGTGTGTGTGTGTTGTTTTAAGGTAGACCTGTATAGCTTAGTACACCACCATGCTTTATATTGTGTACCAACTTATTGACTATGATGTTATTCCGCGTTCACTATTGTGTACAACCTTAGTCGCTATAATGTGTGTATTTGTATAATCTATGTTTTAAGATAGCTTTAACAATTTTAGTCATGTCCCTACTGTGTTAGTTGTGTTAGTTTGTAGTGTTGTCTCGCAATCAGAATATTGCTGCTGTTTGTACATTTTCTATAAGTCTTTGGTATCACACGAGTGGGGTTCGAACCCGTTACCTCCCGCATCCGATGCAGATGCACCACTTTATTCATCTTAATGCACTCCGGTGTTCACTATTATGTACCACATTATTCACTTTAATACTCACGTGTTAATTATTGTGTACCACATTTTTCGATTTAATGCACTCGAGTGTCCACTGTTGCGTACCACTATATTCACTATAATGCACTCACTACATCCTTAATCATTGGAATGTACACAGTTGCTCACTGTTGGTCTCTCCCTAGTTCACAAACATGCACTAACCTGTTCACTTTGTGGATTATTTTGAAGTGTACCTGTACTTTAAACATCTTACTCAAGAAGTATATTTTATGTGAAGTTACGTAACTGTATACTTCATTTTAAATGATGCCAAATTTATAGTGTTAATTAACTGTTCATGAAATCATTATCTGTGAGCTAATACATTAAGTGAAGTTAGTATATTACATTAGTGTCCCTTATGAAAATCACGTGCCAGAACCATTCAAGAATGATATGACATTTTCAGACTTTTTTCGGATTACCTCCACTTTCGAAATCAGTATGCAACAGCATCCGTAGAAGATTTCCATCACTGGGCAAGCCTTGCTGTTGAAGTCTTCAAAGGTTGTTTAGAGAGCAAGAAATCAGCAAGGGAGTGTGCTTATAACGAGGAAGTGGCATCACGAACGGTAAGGAAAATAAAAGGGAAAAGTAAAAAGCAAGAAGTAAAGAAAGCTAAGACAACTTAGAAAAGCACGACACAAGCAAAAACAACAACAACAATATAAACAAAAACAAAAAAAAACAAAAAAAAAAGCCTAATGAAAACGAAACCAAATATAAAATTATGATTTTTTTCTTTCAGGATCGAATGTCAAGCAATGCCAAAAGTATCATTCAAAAGTTTATATTGGAGGGTAATATTTATATTGATGAAATGCAATGCCAACAGGAACCAGTTATAATATAATGATGACAAACGATGTGCCCTTCAAACAATAATATATGAAGATTACGACCAATGCCTACAGGCAAACTTCAAATTTTCACATTTCAATCTGAACATGTGTACCTTTCTAAAATCATGAGGCATAATAAAAGCAATAACGCAATACCAGATACGTGATGTTAGTACTAAATTCGAATTATTATTATTATTATTATTATTATTATTATTATTATTATTATTATTATTATTATTATTGACAGGGGATGCATCTGCGAATTGGCCTGTATGCTATTTACCTACGAGATTGGCTCAAAGTTATTCCCATAAAAAATATGCTTGTACTCCGACTTGAAGACCACGAGAAGCAAGCACAGAAAACGATGAAGGATGTTTTTGATTTGCTCGGTTTAAGTATGATATTCAAATGGCTTTATATCTGCTTTTGTTTGTTCCTTTTATTAACTTGCCGATTCGTCTAGGTGACCTTAATTCACTAAATACATACATACATACATACATACATACATACATACATACATACATACATACATACATACATACATACATACATACATACATACATACATACATACATACATACATACTGTAGCTTTAACAAGTTTTCAGTCATATCGCTACGATGTCTGCAGCGTGACAGTGTCTAGCACTGGTGCATCGTGCTGCAGCACAACTGTTGTGTTATGAAGAAAATAACACAAGTCGTTGTCATGCCAAGAGAGAGAGAGAGAGAGAGAGAGAGAGAGAGAGAGAGAGAGAGAGAGAGAGAGAGAGAGAGAGAGAGAGAGAGAGAAGAAGAAGAAGAAGAAGAAGAAGAAGAAGAGAGAATGGCTCTCTTGAAAGCGTGCCGCCACGATGATAAAACAGCTACACTACATCTGGAATAAAGAGAAGTCAGAATCTTTTTTCTGCTGATACGGAAAACTGAATCTGACCTGATTTGCCAATCTGTATTTATACACACTCGGCCAGATTCAGGGTTAGACAAGATCATACCCTCCACGTATCAGTCAGAAAAACGCTGACTCTCTCTCCCAAGAAACAACCGGTTCCAGCAGGTGAAAACCACTTTAAGTCATAAGACTTAATTTTGTAGTTATTTATATTCGTTTGACGACGTCAGACCAAATATGGATATCCGTTAGTTGGAAGCCATACTGTTTTATGTCGTCTAGAAACTTTCTTAGAGGAAGGTTACTCCACCTTTATTAACCGAATTGGACTTTGGCCAATAACTAGGTTACGAAACATATTTTTACTGATGGAACCTAGAACTGTAGCTAAGTCGGCAAACGCATGTATTATGTTATACAATCTCACACAACACTGTACATTAGCAGATTCTTAGTTATTTTTACTGATGTTATGGAGTATAGTTATATACATTGCCTTTTTTCCACTTGCTCAGCAACCATTTCTATTCTATATAGTTGTGTTACAAAAACAAATGAAATTACCTTTAATATATTTTAGAATATAAACAAATAAACATTACTTTAATACAATTTAAAGAAAATAGCAATCTTATTAATTTTACTAAAAAATCAATTCCTAACAGTTGCATCATGTCCCACTTAGTCACATCATTCTAAAATAGGCCGACATGTCCTAATACTTACCTTTTAATGCTGAGCCCCAAGGTAGCTTTTAGTACTATTTTTTGTATAAGTCTTTGGAATTGCTCGGCCGGTGATCGAACCCACGATATTTCGCATCCGTGGCTGACGCTCTAACCACTAGGCCACTGGATCGGTCTAGATGCACGTACGTGTATGTGTGTCCTGTGGACTCTATATTAGTTCTGTAAATGTCAATTTGTGCATACATCTCAAACATACATACACCGTCAAACGCACGCTCATACAATAACAGTTGTAAACTTTTTGCCCCTTTATTTCAGAAAGCGACAAAAACCTTATATCACGAATTTCGAAGCAGATGAAAGCAAATGGGAAAGAAGAAATGCGTTCATACAGATCTTCCTTAGGACCTATGCTTCCGAAAACGAGAAAAATCCTGGATAACTTCTACAAACCGTTCAACATTGATTTGGCGCAGTTATTGAACGACGAAAAATTTAATTACTAGAGCAGTGTAATATGGGAGTGATACCATTTGTCTTTGCCAATATAAGTGACTTTGCTTTCATTTCGCATTATTTGCGTTTTTTAAATGTACGTATAAATACCATGTGGAGAACACGCCAATAAAATAAAATAAACGTGTCTTCTAATGTGACAATGCCAAAGGAAGGAGTGTAGATTTTACGTTAGCACCAGGTTGTAAATTGAACGAGTCTCTCTATACGTTCTTCAAGAGCTCATGCTGCACTTTGCGTAAAAATATACAAATTTTGCCACTGTACAGGAGGTATGTGCAGACAATTTGACCTCAATAACCCAACAGGCTAATACATTCAAACAACATTGATATTCTATATAAATTTATTCTTTACTTACGTTCACTGAAGGTTCTGATGAAGATCTTTTGTTTATAATTGACGTATATGAAACATGTTAGTAATCGGCTACGACCAATGTATATAACGATCGTTTACAATTATGTCGGAGGCTTCAGCGGGAATAAAGTCAAATGACCATGAAAAAAGCGTGAATAAAACAATTTAAATAAAATGTTTTCACAGATAGATACGATTTGTTTTTCCCCCATAAATTATGTATTAGTAGGTGAAAGCTCCCCAAATCTCTCTCTCTCTCTCTCTCTTACCCAACTTAAATATCCCTCTTAATATTCAAAATTCTCCTCTGACAGAATAAACATCTCGTGTAACTTGCAAGCCCATTGCTCAATCTTTCATTCATTCTTTCTATAATTTTGTATTTATCTCGTTAAAGTCTACTACTATGGATTTTCGAACTGTTGTCCTGTTCATAAAATTTGAAATTTGCAATAGCATTATTACCAAAAACTTACCAAAAATATGAACAAAGGTCTATGTTTTGCTTAAATTTGTGTTTGTGTGTTGATTTGGATTTTAACGAAGCTTTAACAATTTTTCATATCGCTACAATATCTGCAGTGTGGCAGTTTATAGTGATACCCAGCACGGAGGCATCATATCGCAGAGATGCACCCAGTCACATTATCCTGACACCAGGCCCACCAGTTAAATTTTATGCAAAAGATGTTCACCATAAATAAGTTCAAGCAGTTGTAAAAATAAAAAACCAAATGCCTACAATACGAATATAAATTATTGTTATTATTATTATTATTATTATTATTATTATTATTATTATTATTATTATTATTATATGATGCTACTTCTGAAACTTTTCATTCTGTAGAAAATGCTTAAAATCTTACTGGGGCTAAGTAACTTTGGTGGGCTACCTTAATGGTAATATTAGCCGATGCAATAAAGTTGCTAACCTTAATGCTTTCTTATTTAAAGTTCAGAAAACATTTTTGTTGTTGTTGAAATTACAAGCATAGTTGTTAAAATGTTCTCACGGTAACGGACGTACTGCTTTCCTAGTATCCTTGCGGGTTCCCGATTGGAAACTATTCATAGAAACTGACTCGAAAAGTTCTACTTGGGGTAGTGTGCTTATATACCAGTTTAAGAAAACATGTGAACCATTATATTTTTACTATCGACTTTTACTGTCGTGAAGTTTTCATTTATTGAAAAAGCCTTGTATCGACTATCCACGCCAAGCGTACATGGAAGAGAAAACTGTTCTCACGTAAGGAAATAAACCCTGGAATGTTGAGATACATGAAACACAGTGAATTTGCATTGTACCATCCATTCCCAGCAATGAAATGTACATGTACTTTTCAAAATTATATCGAGGCTTGATTCTTTATTGGGGTGTGGGTGTATGGTTCTTGGACATGAAGATCTGTGAATAATTATGGTCATATAAAGCAACAACTAGCTGTGTTGATAGCAGGTGTTCTTATTCAACTTATCACTAGAAACAACACAATTATTGACTCTGCTAGTGACTTCATACGCACATATTCTTGTTCTTATGTACAGAATCTCCTCACTCCACCCCCACTAAAAAAAATACAATATTAATTATATAATGTTTGTTGAAATTATTTTGTGGTAAAAGAATTACAAATAATAATTGGTAGTTTGGATGTCTCCCTATACTCGTTTCGCACCAAAAAAAAACAACAATGAAAAAGTCGCCATCACTACATGTTTATTTAAAACGAAAGTTTTTTTTCTTTAACCTTTCTTTATTATTCTATAGCAAACAACAGTAAAAGGTGTATTTGTAACAGAATTGTTACCGAGAGGAGGGTGGATTAAATATACAATACAAACACAATTTGTGAAAGAAAATATAAATTTATGTAATAAATTGTAAATGAAAAAAATACAGATGTAACAACACAATAATTCATGCACTCAACCCACAATTACACTCACAACCATTCACAATACATGAACAAATTAAATAACAATACAAAAGGAATCTCAGATGTAAAGGGATCTCTTGGATTATACACAGATCCAAGAATCCTTTACGAAAGTTAAATAAATGCAAGAATGATTTACGGAAAAAAATAAACACAAACGACAAACTATCTATCGCACGATGGATTGCGATAACTAGCACGATCATATACTTGTATTGAATCAAGTTGCTAGCTTTTATTGATATCTATGTGATCACTTGAAATATTATTGCGATCTGACATAAGCATGCAAATACAACAATGTATTAAATTATATTACAATTTCAATACACCTATGTGTCTCCCCTGTATAACCGCACGATTCAGCAACAGTTGAATCGTCTCCCAGTTTCCCCGAGAACCGAGGGTTGACCAATACTATTATCGGACGTTTCCCTACACGGATCCACCACAGTTATACGTTCAGACAGCATACAACATCTACCCGAACCAACGGTTCCTCACTCCCCTAGATGTCAACCCGGACGTTTTACAACTCTAAGACAGCTCCGACACTCGGACTTCTAGCTTTCCGGATATTTACACGTTACACAGATATTGACGAACACACAGACAGATACTTCAATTCCGTTTGCACAAATTAACGGCACAAGCACATTCAGATATTTATACAGAGATGTTCCAGAACAAACAATAGATGTCCCACAACAAATCAAACGATATCAAAGACGTTTATCAAAAGATGGTATCAGATGTGTTAACAGCTACGGTATCAACGATGTTATTAGCAGCTACGGTATCAACGATGTTATTAGATGCTACGGTATCAACGATGTTATTAGCAGCTACGGTATCAACGATGTTATTAGCAGCTACGGTATCAACGACGGAATCAGCTGGAATCAGACTGAATCAGACGGAATCAATGATTGTCAGATGTTATCAGATCTACGGAATCAACGATGTTATTAGATCTCCGGAATCAGCTATAATAAACAAAACCAGACTAATAATAGTGGTCTCAAAAATAATCTAAGCCGTAGATTACGATATTGTATTTAAAGTCTAAAAGTGACTAGTAATTCCAAATATTCCACGTTCATTGCAATAAAGGCATCATTATACGAAATGATAATCTGAATAAAATTCACAATAAAACGAAATGTAAATTTAACACTCACCCCTTTGGCTGGAGATTTGCAAGACGAGGTTATCTATCCTTTGATTAGATATTTTAGTTCCCGTAAATAATAATGAGAAATCCTTAGCCTTATATACTCTCTATAGGTGAACATAAATCACATCGAGCTTAACGTGCACCACGTACAACGAGTATTTCGGATTTCATGTAAATTACAAATTGGCACATGCAAATCGTTACACGCCACTTAATCACCCCAGGTAATGCGTGTACGACGAAATCAAGAAAATGGTGAGTTTCGTTTGCAATTGAAGAACAACAAAAATCAGTTCAAATTTTCGCCTAATTCTGTGACAATACCTCCCCCCTAAGAATAAAAATGTACACATTTTTAAAACTAACACAGAATAGAAGAAAAATAACTACTGATGATATCTTACAACATTTACACTGGTTATACTACAAACTGGATTTTATTACTGGGCAAATTCATACAAATTTCCCATCATGCCCTACTCAAGTAGTCTGCGCCTATATTTTCAACTCCCCTTATTGACATTGTCGCTCTGTCTCTTGATATACAGCTTGAGTATGTTCGCATGGAATGTTTTTACACTACCGTCCATGTCAATTTTATAGTCCATGTCTCCTTTTACTTCTTTAACTTCATATGGACCTTTCCACTGGACTAATAACTTATTCGAACTCGTTGGAAGAAGCAATAGCACCTGATCTCCAACAAGAAATTTCCTATTACGCGCTCTGCGGTTGTAATACTTGGCATATCTGCGCCCGGATTTAATCAATTCGTCACGTGCCATCTGGCATGTACTCTCAAGTTTGTTTCTTAGATCTAACACGTACTGGTATGTCGTTTTTATTTCCTCGTTCGCGACATCACCAGTCCATAGTTCGCGTAGTATCCGCATCGGGCCTCGAACCGTTCTACCGTACAACAGTTCGAAAGGTGAAAACCCTAAACTTTCCTGCGGTACTTCACGGTACGCGAACAGAACAGCGTTTAAATAACGGTCCCAGTCTTGCGGACGTTCCGCGCACATCTTTCTCAGCATGCTTTTCAGGGTACCATTAAACTTCTCTACCAGTCCATTGCACATCGGATGGTATGGGGTAGTGTTCAGCTGTTTGATGGATAACAGCCTACTTATTTCACCCATGAGGTCAGAGGTGAATTGGGCACCACAATCAGTGAGGATTTCCTCTGGCACCCCTACCCTACTGAAGATATCAACTAATGCTTCAGCTACCCTTTCCGTTTCAATAGTTGGTAACGCTACGGCTTCAGGGTATCTGGTTGCGTAGTCAACCAGAGTAAGAATATACCGATTCTTTCTTTCGGTAACTGGGTGTATTGGTCCTACAATATCTACTGCCACTCTTTTAAACGGTGTATCTATTAATGGCATCTGTCCCAAGGGCACCCTTGTGACCCTTCCCTTACAGACGGTTTTCTGACATACGTCGCAAGACCTACAGAACCGTGTGACATCGCCATTAACACCTGGCCAGTAGAATTCAGCGACTACCCTGCTAGTGGTCTTAGCCTTACCTAGGTGTCCTGCCATGCTTGATTCATGCGCCACCCTAAGTACTTGAGATCTATATCTCTGGGGTACGACCACTTGCCAATACTTCTTACCCTCCCGAGCGCTAAACTCCCTATGAATTAATCCGTTCTTGCGTACGAATCTAGAGCTACCCCCACGCTTGCAATGTTTAATCGCGCCGGACGTGATTTTCTCAACAATTGTTCTGATGGATTCATCACGATCTTGCTCTTGTTTGAAATCATCACGGGAAATTCCTGAGATCGATTCAGGGACTATTAATTTATGAAACGCGGTTTTCTCTCGCCGTGTTTGCGTTCGCGTTTCGACTGCCTGAGCCAAAGGTATTTTAAAATCGGCCATGGTTGGAAGACGGGAACCTTCAACATTACCGATCGTCAGATCGTAAATAGGATTGTCCATACAAAGGGCATCAACAGTTCCCGTTAAGAAAGGTGTTTTTACTGTGATCCTTGCTACGGGAATGCGACCCATCGTCTGATCAAGTAACATACATGGGGATTCCCACCCGAGCATTTGGTTATCCTGCACGAGACTACGTTTGATCACTACGCCCGTACAACCAGTGTCACGCAATACCACGACTTCTCGACCGTTGACAAACCCTCTCGCGGTTGGTACACGCGCTTCAGGAAATAAACACGTGCCAAGCGAATGAATACAAGGTTCTACCTGTACGATGTTATCAGTTATACCTTTACTTTGTATAGCCACTGCTACCTTATGTATAAGTGCCTTTCTTTTAGGACAGTCTTTTTGAACATGACCCAATGCATTACACAAGAAACACCGCACACGCTGAAAAACTGGATTCCCAACTGACCTTTTTACCTCAGCTGATTTTACAGGCTCCCTAGGCATAGGTCTTACAGACTGGTTTCCAGACTTAAAATCTTTCAAAACCACGTTCTGGGTTCCCCCATGAGCTTCGGCAAATAAATCGGCTTGCTTAGCCATATCTTTTACGTTTGTGAAGACTTTCTCCTTCAGAAATTGATCTAACTCTCGCCCAACTGTATTAAATAATTGATCTCTGAGCAAGAAATCAGTCAACCCTTCAAACGTCTTCACCGCTTTGCCGCATTCAATCCACCGCTCAAAATAGTTCGCAATTCTGACGGTGAACTGACCAAAGGTTTCTCCCTTATCGGGCTTGCTATACCTGAACTTTTTTCGAAAACCTTGTTCAGTGAGCTCGTACCTTTTGAGAAGTGCTTCCTTTAGGACGTCGTACTTAAACACATCGTCCCTAGGAAGTCGCGAGTATACATCCAGTGCCTTACCTTTTAATAAAGCACTCAGATGCAGCGCCCAGTCATTTTGACTCCACTTCTGGTTTTCGGCATACCGCTCAAACCGATGAAGATAACTATCTATGTTATCTTTTCCATCGTCAAAGGGAGGTAATTTGGGGCCCCTTAATTTGCTAAAGGCAGAATCGTGTTCTCTTCCAGATGTCGCTAATTCTACCTTACGCTCATGATCCCGTTGCTTTGCTTTTTCATCTAACTCTATTCGCTTTTGCTCCGCTTCCATTTCTCATCCTATCCTATCCTTTTCGGCCTGCTTCTCTAATTCTATCTTTTCCCTTTCGGCCTGCTTCTCTAATTCTATCTTTTCCCTCTCGAATTCTATCTTTTCCCTTTGGGCCTGCTTCTCTAATTCTATCTTATCCTTCTCAAATTCTATCTTTTCCCTCTCAAAGGCCCATTTCCTATCATCAGATTCCCTTTCTAATTCCCGTTTCCTTTCATCAGATTCCCTTTCTAATGCCCGTTTCCTTTCTTCGGCCTCCCCCTTTTCCTTTTCTAATTCCCTATGTAATTCCCTTTTCCTTTCATCGGCTTCCCTTTCTAATTCCCTTGCTCTTACCCTTTCGTCCCTTTCCCGGGCTTGTTCTTCTTGAATAAATTTCCTTAAGCTTTCACCTTCATATCCAAATTCTTTGCCTAAGGCAACCAAGTCCTTAAGGGATGACATGACAAATGTAATATGAATATAGATATATAACCAAACCAATGTTTTAAACACGTTTATACTGGACACACGGACCTAGGTAAACTAAACAAAAATAAACTCCAACTAGAGTATTATCTTAACAGAAGGTCACGCTCAAATATAAACATTAAATGTATACCTTCACAAAAATGATTGACAGTTCACTTAATCCAACGATCCCTCTTCTGACACCATTGTAACAGAATTGTTACCGAGAGGAGGGTGGATTAAATGAACAATACAAACACAATTTGTGAAAGAAAATATAAATTTATGTAATAAATTGTAAATGAAAAAAATACAGATGTAACAACACAATAATTCATGCACTCAACCCACAATTACACTCACAACCATTCACAATACATGAACAAATTAAATAACAATACAAAAGGAATCTCAGATGTAAAGGGATCTCTTGGATTATACACAGATCCAAGAATCCTTTACGAAAGTTAAATAAATGCAAGAATGATTTACGGAAAAAAATAAACACAAACGACAAACTATCTATCGCACGATGGATTGCGATAACTAGCACGATCATATACTTGTATTGAATCAAGTTGCTAGCTTTTATTGATATCTATGTGATCACTTGAAATATTATTGCGATCTGACATAAGCATGCAAATACAACAATGTATTAAATTATATTACAATTTCAATACACCTATGTGTCTCCCCTGTATAACCGCACGATTCAGCAACAGTTGAATCGTCTCCCAGTTTCCCCGAGAACCGAGGGTTGACCAATACTATTATCGGACGTTTCCCTACACGGATCCACCACAGTTATACGTTCAGACAGCATACAACATCTACCCGAACCAACGGTTCCTCACTCCCCTAGATGTCAACCCGGACGTTTTACAACTCTAAGACAGCTCCGACACTCGGACTTCTAGCTTTCCGGATATTTACACGTTACACAGATATTGACGAACAGACAGTTCGACACACAGACAGATACTTCAATTCCGTTTGCACAAATTAACGGCACAAGCACATTCAGATATTTATACAGAGATGTTCCAGAACAAACAATAGATGTCCCACAACAAATCAAACGATATCAAAGACGTTTATCAAAAGATGGTATCAGATGTGTTAACAGCTACGGTATCAACGATGTTATTAGCAGCTACGGTATCAACGATGTTATTAGATGCTACGGTATCAACGATGTTATTAGCAGCTACGGTATCAACGATGTTATTAGCAGCTACGGTATCAACGACGGAATCAGCTGGAATCAGACTGAATCAGACGGAATCAATGATTGTCAGATGTTATCAGATCTACGGAATCAACGATGTTATTAGATCTCCGGAATCAGCTATAATAAACAAAACCAGACTAATAATAGTGGTCTCAAAAATAATCTAAGCCGTAGATTACGATATTGTATTTAAAGTCTAAAAGTGACTAGTAATTCCAAATATTCCACGTTCATTGCAATAAAGGCATCATTATACGAAATGATAATCTGAATAAAATTCACAATAAAACGAAATGTAAATTTAACACTCACCCCTTTGGCTGGAGATTTGCAAGACGAGGTTATCTATCCTTTGATTAGATATTTTAGTTCCCGTAAATAATAATGAGAAATCCTTAGCCTTATATACTCTCTATAGGTGAACATAAATCACATCGAGCTTAACGTGCACCACGTACAACGAGTATTTCGGATTTCATGTAAATTACAAATTGGCACATGCAAATCGTTACACGCCACTTAATCACCCCAGGTAATGCGTGTACGACGAAATCAAGAAAATGGTGAGTTTCGTTTGCAATTGAAGAACAACAAAAATCAGTTCAAATTTTCGCCTAATTCTGTGACAGTATTTGCTTAGGTAATCTTTGTTACCATGCTTTGCAATCAACAGTAAAAGGTGTATTTGCTTAGATAATCTTTCTTACCATGCTTTGCAATCAACAGTAAAAGGTGTATTTGCTTAGATAATCTTTCTTACCATGCTTTGCAATCAACAGTAAAAGGTGTATTTGCTTAGATAATCTTTCTTACCATACTTTGCAATCAACAGTAAAAGGTGTATTTGCTTAGATAATCTTTCTTACCATACTTTGCAAACAACAGTAATTATTAATTTCTTTGGATAAAATCTTTCTTACCATACTTTACTAACAATACTGGTTTTTACTTTGTTGAAGTCGACTTTACTTTTTAAAAAAAAAAGGATCAGCTAAAAATCAGTCAGAAAACAATTATTTCCACAACTCTTTCCTTCTTGTGCGGTAAAAACAGAAATGCTACATACCTTTGTATTTGCTTTATTTACAGTTTCCCAGTTAGATGACACAAAAATATGCTGTACTTAAAAGAAATCTGGAGTTGATTCAGCAAATATAAATGTATCATCAGCAAATATAAATGTATCATGAGCATAAGCATGAAGTACAGTTTGATATAAACTTCTGACTCCTGAAATATGACTTACACTACTAATATAATCATTTGGATGTGAGATAAATTCAAAAAGATAACGGAGAATAAGATCCATGAGACATTGTCATCAAACATTACAACAAAAAAAAAAGAACAGAAAAAAAAGAATGAATGACCAAGCTGAAATGTGCCTTTTGAAGAACTGGTATTTTTACATCAAAGCATTCATAATTTTACCATCATCACAATATTATTGCATTGTAAAAGTAGTAGGAAACACGAGCTCAATCAAGGGAGCTAATCCATGCACAGTCAGGATTTTGGAATTGAAAGTATGAACATTTTTGTTTCATCTTCCATGACAGCACTGATTATATTTGTATGGTATACAAAATAAGTAATACACACATTTTGTGTTCAAGGTTTACACTGTATATGATGCTGAGCAATAGTTCACAAGTAGTGACATGCATTTCCACATATTTGGGTCCAAATTCATACTATTATTGAGTGTTTTCGCAATCTATTAATAAACAGAGTTGTCTTCAGGCTTTAAAAAAATCTCATGTTTTGGCAACCAGTTACTAAACATATAATTATATCCATAATGCACATCAAAATAAGTTTTTGAGAATTAGTTCTACAACTAATACAGTAAGTGGCTATCCATATTTGAGTTGGCCGACATAACCAATGTGCAAGTATCCAAATAGCAAGAGTTGGTTGAATAATCAGACAGTTTGTTTATTAGACAATTTAATTTACATAATATGTTTGACATTTGTCCATAAATGAGGATAGAGGCATACCGGACTACTCTCATGATTTGTGCCTTGTTTGCAAATTATAAATAACTTACATGAACTTGAGTTCAAGAACTAGCCATGAGTATGACCTTAGAAGGTTCTGGAAGCAAACTTCTTTACATGCACTATTTATTTGGCTACAATCAGAAATGAACCAAATAATGGAAGCTAAAGTTCTTATGTATTCTAATAATAACCACATATACATCTTGGGGTACTTCTGCCTTTGAATTAAGTCATTGTAAATATCAGCACATTATCCCACCCAAGCTGCTAGTCATAATATTTGAACTTGCCGTCCAGTTAATGCATCATGTTTTTTTTGATGCACTCTTATACATACAGCTGGCACATATGGGGGGTATGTTAATCACTGAATTCTGTCACTGAAAATATCAGAACAGCTAAATTAATCAAATAATCAACACATTCTCCAACTCAGTAGGTTGTTGAAGTAGGACTGGCAAGCCTTTGAATTTGCTGCCCAGTTATTTGCATCTGTATGGATGAGTCCCGATTTTTTTTTGTTTCCCAGATTTTAAAAATTGCATCCAAATACATACACATTCTCTGAATCCTGAGAAAAAGTATCAAAATAAATCATTTTGTATATTTTTCGCACTTTGCTTTTTCTTTGTTTTACACAAAATCATAAATGTTAAAATAAATTGGTCCCAAATTTGTGCTCAATTAAAATCTTTTTGTTAATAAAATTGTAATATAAAAGATGTTAAAAATAATTTATTAAGTAAAGAAGACAATTTCTGCTTCTCACAATGTGATGACTGAGTTAGCAACAAAATATCAGGATGAGATGACCAGTTTATAAGAAAACCGAAACTTTGGAAGAAGCATAACAAATATTGTACCTGTTCAATTAGTCAAGATTACATTTGAAAAGGCTGACACACACCTTCTGTGATCATTGTAACAGATAGGAAAATAATTATTTCCATTTTTATAGGGAATGACATGATTAAAATTACTGGACTGCATTAGAGATACACTGTATATTATTTGTACTTATATGTTAAGACTAACTACCAAAGTCCTAGAACTGTGTGATTTCCATGACAGTAATATACAGGAATGCTAGTCCTATACTTGTGTGATTTCCATGACAGTAATATACAGGAATGCTAGTCCTATACTTGTGTGATTTCCATGACAGTAATATACAGGAATGCTAGTCCAATACTTGTGTGATTTCCATGACAGTAATATACAGGAATGCTAGTCCTATACTTGTGTGATTTCCATGACAGTAATATACAGGAATGCTAGTCCATGAGCTGTGGGATTTCCATGACATACTGCAGACGAGTTTTATAACATACAAATAATGCATATATGTAAATTTGAAAAGATACCAAAAGAGTACTTAATTTTTCTAAATATTTGTAGTTTGTAACAAGGGCACAAAAATTACTAATAATTAGAACACACAAAAATGTCCCCAATTCATAAAAACTTTTGAATAAGCTCTCTTGACCATGCAAACACAGTGATTAGTTATGCCACCATGGTAAAAACAACAAATCAAAAATAATGAACATCCACTTTATTTTTAGCTCATTTCTTATTCATCAAACACTTCTCCCTCAATAACTTGCTCACAACAGGGTACATAAACATAGACCGCACAATAAGCAAGAGCCCACGTTTCAGAGGGATTTAACAAGTTACACCAGTCATCCAGAGAACCAGTCAGGTTGGTGTGGGAACTTGACTGTTTAATGACTATATAAGCACACTGGGAATAATTGTCAATAACGTGCATTTCTGATGAAGTTGTTCATTATTGTGTATAAATAACATTTTTTTTTTTTATTAAAATCCAACATCTGAAATGGTTTCAACAACAAACAAAACATTCATGCATTACGTCATTGTCTTTTATTTTCTTGATTTGTCTGGTTCCTGGAGTGGTGTTTAATAGTAATGTGTGAAACAAGGAGTCAACAGAGCATGAAACCAGACTAACTGTTAACAAACCACCAAACTGGATTTCTTTTTATTACAAAAATGCAACATCTATTTTGTGAGACAATCGTTTACGTCAACACTTAATTTATGTTTTATTAGTAAAATACTGATGCTGTGATTCATTTCAGTAATACTGAAACTTTTTATCATTCTTGAGGATATCTCTATTTGTGAATTCAGGAATTCTCTGAAAGTCGTTTTCCCCACAATGGTCCATTTCTGTGAAACAAAGCTCATTTATTTTACAAAGTATTCATTTCACCTGGTTAACTTGCTATCAATAATCACAGGCATGATTCAGAAGGTTAATTTAAGGTAGTTTAATTACATTGTATGCACAATAACATTTATAACAGTGTTTGATTGATCAACCGAAATGAGTTAACCGATATACAACAGAGGCTGCTGGTTCTTAAGCATATAGGATTTGTCTGACTTTTAACTTTTTTTTTATTATTCCATCTCCTTTTCATTTAATTCAATAGACATAATTGTTGTGAGAGAAAAAAGGAGACCAGCTTTTAATTCAGTGCAAAAATACAACAAATGCTTCCACTTATTAGGTATCAAAACACTGTCAGTTTTGTTTTTATGATTTAACGCCATTTTTTAAGCACACTGTCAGTACTTACTGGTATGTTCTCATAGAAATGCTCATGGACATCGCAGTAGATTTACATTTTATATTTAATTACAGCAGAAGACATTGCATTTATGATCATTAAACTTAAAAGGAACTAACACAAAATAGTAACACAAATTTCAAATGATGAAAATTATTGGTATTTATTTATAAAAGTACTGACTCAACTAGGTGACATGTTCATTAATAAAAATTTCCTTGAATATTGTTAAAAGCTATTTTCTTTAAAATGTTGTTAGGAAAGAAAATGAAACAAATTATGACTTCTTATTAATAGTGATATTTCATAATCTTGATAAAATATTTCCATGTCATATCTACCATTTTCGATGACAAAATGAACATTATACATTATTTTGATCACAATTTTCTTCAAGTTCAAAACAAACAGAAATCAATGTTGACGTATTTTCTGGTTTGAAAAAAATGTGATCCACATCCACCATCACAACAAACACACACCCCCACCCCATTATAAGTGGGTTTGCAAGTTATCAGGGCACACATTATCGATGTTGTGTATTTATGTCTGGTGTGCTGAGTCCATATTTCTGTTTCATTTTGTCCAGATCTTCTTTCTTTTTTTCTGTGTCCATCTTCTTGAATGCCTAAAAAAAAAAAATGTATCATTTGCATTTACATGTAATATTTTACATGACGGAAGGAAATGGTGATGTTGATAATGAAGATGATGACAACAGAACCAATGATATTAAGAACCAAAGTACAGTGAAAACATTCTTTTTTATATGTGTAAAACAAGAATCTATATTGCATTTCCTCAGTGAATAATAGACGAAATCTGTCCCAGAAACTGTAACTAGACTTAAGTTTTAAAATAAACAGACAACCCAATATACACACTATGAATCAAAATCTGTTGAATACTTTTAACTCCTAACAAACTTACTGCCTTCTCCTGATTTGAATAACATGATAGATAAGATCAACATCAATTTAAATTAATTAGAAGATTCTTTAAATAATACAACAGATATACTTTATCATTTTAAGACAAAAGACACACCAAATATGTAAATGAGAATCAAAATATTATTGCTGACAAATTGAATTTTAAAATTTATATTTTGTTTTTATTGGGATAACAAAATTTAAGTTATTTTTACCTAATCCCAAATTGTTGAGAACTTTATATTTTGAAGGTATTTTTTAAATATGAGAACCTAACTACCAAAGATTACAATAGTGGTATTAAATGTATAAGGTCAAAGATGTGTGGATCAAGAAGTCTAGATTTTATTTTAGATCTGTGTATTTATGCCAGGTGTTGGCAATGAATAACTTTATTACTGCAGAATAGATTAAACCTGTTGCATCGCACATGGCGGTATAATAATAACAAAGACATTTGATTCTGTAGTTTTTGGAGGGGATGGTTATAAATGATAGATCAATGAAAATGCAATACCCATGAATGTATTTTTTTATACCCAAACTACATAATTTTAGCCCAAGAAAAACTGTTTTACAGTATTTCAATAAAGAACTTGCAACAAATAAGACTGTCAGGCTTTTTTCAATAATACAATCCTTGCCAATACCATCATGAGATGGAAGCAATCAAATATATATATATATATACACAGTGGAACCCCGCTATAATGCGCCCCACCATAACGCGAATTCGGATATAACGCGGTCGTAGCATGGCTCCTGAAATTTCGCATATTCATTCACACATGGAGAAAAAAATTTTGGAGAAAAGTAAAAAAAAAAAAAAAACCGAAATTAACTTCATTTTTGGCATGAGATTAGTTGTGACTTTTAAAATAATATGATTGTGGCATGGTTCCTGAAATTTGAAATTCATTTACGTGTATTTTTATCGGACCGTGAAAATATTTGTTTAACGTACGAGAAATAGTGTGTAAAACGTTTATTATAATTTGGTGGAAGAATTCGCGTATGACTTTTAATAATAAACAATCGGAACTTAACAATTTATTCAGGTTCTTTAAGTGATTTTGGAGAAGTGATCGTGTATGAATTCTAAAATAATACGATATATATAACGTACGAGAAATAGTGTGTACAACGCTTGGCTTCTGAAATTTATCAATTTGAACAGGTTGTGGTGAAGCTCCGTATTCTACTCTAGAAGAGGAAACTGGTTTCATTAGGTTTTTGAATTGTTAAGCCGAAGTAAACATTATCGGAAGTGTTACTTATTACGGACCCATGAGTAAAGCCAGTAAATCGTCTTTGTGATTGTCTTCCATGAATTCTGTATACAGTCGTTGCTCAAACAATAGCCGACATGGGCTTCTTATTTAACTGCAACCACAGCCAAGCAGCAGACAAAGCTGTGGTTGATACAAGAGTCGCACAATTTAATAAACATCAAAGGACGAAAGCCGCCAACATGTATGCTGTGCTTGGCGGTGTGATCAAACAACAAACAGTTGAAAGTAAATAATATCCACTTCATTATCTGTAAATTAAAAGGGTATGAAATTGTACATCCGTTTAGCTTAATTTTGTTTTATATAAAAAGTGATTCGTAACCATTGCAGGCCTTCATTACTTTGTTATCGAGCTTTATCTGTTTACGTTGTTTGCTTATATAAAAAAATATTTTACTATTATGGAAAAGCAAGTTCAAAAACGCAAGTCGTTTTCTGCTAAAGAGAAACTGTATGCCCTAGAGCAAAGAAGCAAACGTCACTGGATATATTTTTCAAGAAATGATGAAATTTAAATTTGGAACCACACTGACTTTGTACTTTGCGCAACGATTAATTTAGCAGTTTTCACATGTTTCTTTTGATGTTCACAAAATCTGAAATAAAAGTTATTTGCACGCTGAAATCATGCGTTGATTGTTAATTATTCTTGCAGTTGTCGCATATGATAAAATTTTAGCGGTATGAAATTAGTACAGACACCGTATGTAGACCCGGGCATAGCTGCATGCAATGACCGTACGATATCATACGTAAATGGTTTCAATATTTTGTTCATCCTATATTTTACACGACGAATTCAGACTATTACAAAATTATTGAATATTTTAAATCTGTACGATTTTCAATGAAATTACATCCATTATGGATGAACTGCATGCCAGGACGGCACGGTAGCATACGATGTTGATACACTTTTCATGATATAGCGATAGTCTGGTATTATCGGTCAATCTGTATTATCGTTCAAACAAATAAAAATTAGTAAATGTTTTTAATGCACAGTAATAACCTATAACTATATTAGCCATCGATTATTTTGAAGATATCTTAATTAATGCATTCCAGTTAATATTCATCTGATGATAAGCCGACTTTTGATCATTGTACATGTATACACGTATATGTTCTCGGAAAAAGTTAAATATTGTAAAACCCCGCATTAACGCGACCCCGCTTTTAACGCGATCCGATTTTATGGACCCCGATCATCGCGTTATAGCGGGGTTCCACTGTATATATATATATATATATATATATATATATATATATATATATACACATTATTTTTGTTGCCTACCCAATCAAAGTAACTCATTCTCTTACAAAATCATACCAAATGTTTTCCCTCAACCAATTGAGACGAGATTAAGGTTACAAGGAAAAAAGACAGATGGAAGCACTGATATATGACAAATGTTGACAGACATGCATGACCTTTCACAATATATCCTTAAACATGCAGATATAAGAAAAAACTTGTCTAGAGAATATTTCTGCAAAAATTTCATCTGATGTGATTCTGTTTTTACTACCAACAACTTTAAAAGGAGTTCAACATTCTAAGAACTGAAAAAATTCCAATGAAGGTTAAAATATATTCCTAAATATTAAATCATTGCAAATCTCCACACAAACTATTACTTCTGCCCATTACTCTACACAACTATCATCTACTCATAGTCTTCATACATCATAATAAATATAATCATCTATCATCAATTAGTGGATGTCGCGTTCTAAGTATGGAACAATAACCAGACTGCAGTACGTATATGCTAGACTCTGAGGCTAATAATTTTGCGTAATAATGTACAAAGGTCAGTCCTGCTAACAATGAGGTGTCAAGCCAGTTATTTGACATGCTCATATGAACTCATGACTGGCACTTTATTTTGGCCAAGCCAGTTACATAACATGGCCATAACATGTTTCACAGGTAAGTGATGAAATACTGTGTTTGGATCAAAGGAACATCAAGTGGGGGGGGTCGTAAAGCTACCCTTGACAGACTGCCAGGGAATGGGCAGTGTCTACTAATTATGTGAATCAGCATAGACTCGGAGATGAGCAATGCATGGGCACCATTAGAATCGCAAGCTTAAATCTATTATCTTGAGAACTGGTAATTACAAAGGACCTTCAGAACAGGTCAGTGACTATTTGCTCGATCGTTGTAATCTATTAAGGCAAAGTAATTGTACTTTAATTATTGCATTATGTATACTTTAGTACGTAGAATTACCATTTGTAGTGTTTGATTCATTTCTAGTGTTTGATCTACATGCATACTTTGAGATATAAGCAATGTTTATGTAAAGAATAGGGTTGTCAATGGGTACCCAGGTAATCGGGTATCCAACCGTAGATAAAAACCCAGGCATTGAATATTAATGACGAGTACCCGTTCACAAAAATAAATTGTCGGCAACACTATCAAAATATCATATATCATCAGCAGTACGCTGGTCTGAGTTCCAGCTCCAGTCTATATTTAGAAGTAGGACCACCCGTTATGCATCAGCGGCCCACTACTAAATGGCTGCTTCACGCTGGGCGGTGCGAACAGCTTCACACTTTTAAACAACACTCATACAGGAAGCTTATAGGGAATAAAGGAACTGGATACCAGTCCAGAGAAGCATAATACAAATGAGTAGGAACACAGGACAGGAGGAAAATCTATCCCACTAAGTCAGATATTGAAATAGGTCATCACTTGGTCAAGTTAAACACAGGAGTGATAGGGTTTTAAATTTGAATTTTATTGGAGAAATGATGATCTGTTACTGAATGATATTAAATTGTTGTTTATTGAGGGGGGGACGAGTGGTCTAAAGCGCTCTATGTTATGGATCACTGCCATCTCACCTCTGTCTGCATGGGTTCGAGTCTCAGATTCGGCCAATGTGGGTATGTGAGAAAGCTGGCCAGTAGCTTCTCCTGGGTGAGTGGTTCTTTCAGAGGGTTTTCCTGGGTTCATACTCCACTAATAATACTGGCCACCATGTATAGCCTATCATGTGCTGAAAATGGCGACCCTACAACAATTGTTTATTTGAATTTCACATTTTGTGCATTCATTCATTTAACTGTCGACATCGCTGACTGGGGGCTCAGAGCTTGGCATCTCGCTATCCCTATTTCAATTTCTAATAAAAACTAGCCAGGGTGGGTCTTCTGTAATAATATAATATTGGGAGCACTCCACCCCAACCTAGTTAATGAGAAACTGTTAGTGGAAATGAATTCAGGTTATAACTTAACTGAAAAAATGTGACTTTTGACTTTAAAAAAAGTTATCTCCTGTGAGTGTATTCTGGATCTAAAACATGTTGTCTGACTCTCCTCCTAAAGCATGGATCAGTGTATATTGAGTTCACGTTATAAGAAGAATTGAGCAATGGATGGATGAACAAATTGATGACTGAACTCATAGATGTACCTACATGGGATATAAATAGGCATACGTTTTAGTAGCAAACGTAAAAAGAGACTACTATTTGTCTTTGAGGAGTCCTTTATTCTGAAGCAAGCAGAAACAGGTCAGTTAAACGGCATGTCTCAGGGTCTATTCAGGGACATCAAGCTATGGAATTCAACATAATTTTTCTCAAAAAACTGCACTCAAAACCAATCAAATGCACAAACAGTTTGTATTTTATTTTCAAGAGCTACCTTAATTATCACTGACATATGAAAAATATATCTCCCTTTTTTAAAATTCCTGTTCATATTTTCAGATCTAATATAAACCCCAACAAGAGTTATATCATAATAGTACATTATAATACATTTCCTTCGATATCTATATTAAAGAGAAGAAGAAAAAACAAAACAAATAGTGAACAGTTCTATAAATTTGTTCATGGAGCACAAATACTTCAGCACAGTACCTAAAAAAATGATCAATTTAAAAAAAATAACACAAAAGGCAATCAGTCTAGGGTTTGGGGAACTTTGTTTCAGAAAGTTGTTCATTATATTCTAAGTACTTTCTATAAATTACTCAACCGCTCTGGTGGCCTAGTGGTTAGAGCGTCCGCCCCGGAAGCGGGAGGTCGTCGGTTCAATCCCCGGCCGAGTCATACCAAAGACTTACAAAAATGGTACTAACAGCTGCCTCGCTTGACGCTCAGCATTAAGAGGTTAGTGTTAGGACTGGTCGGCCTGGTGTCAGGATAATGTGACTGGGTGAGACATCATGTTACATGTCTGCGGCATGATGTCTCAGTGCTAGACATCACTATAAACTGCCTCACTGCAGACATCGTAGCGATATGACTGAAAAATTGTTAAAGCTACGTTAAAAATCCTAATCAAAAAACTATAAATTACTCACCTTATTTGACTGATAATACAGAACTACAAGATATCTGTTACAGACATTGAATCCAGACAAGTGATCACAAGCATTTTTAGCATCAAAGATGTCTTCATATACAACAAAAGCTGTTCCTTTAGTGTCTGGTGTGTTACCTCTGCAAGATAAAAACAAATATCATGGACATGCTAGTTATATCAATGCACGACCATTACAGTTAATTAACATATTATAAAAACTGTATTTTATATTACATATTACACAGACATAATTTTGTAAAAAATCATGGACATGCTGGTAATATCAATGCATGACTGTCACATTTAATTGACATATCATATAAAATCTATTTTATATTACATTACAATGGACAAAAAAACTTAAGAAATTGAACTATAATGTACAACACATGACTCCATCATGCTTGATGACTGTATAGCAAGAAATTGTAAGACAACTCATGTGATAAATAAAAGTATGACACATTAAAAGCCACTTTATACTTCAGTCTACTAAGAAGGCACTAGCTGGAAATCACTGATCTCAATGACCTTGACTTTGAGGTGTAACATCATGTCCAGAAACTTGTTTTCTTATTTTACTTACCACTATTATAACCTTGACCTTTTAGCCCCTAATCTAAAGGTTTCTTTATTATTCTAAGTGCACTCAATGCACAAGGTCTAGTCAAGACATTTACTATAGAATAAATGTATTGTTTTTATATGCAGCAAAACCGATTTTTCATCTTGTCAATATGTGCCTGAACTGTTCTTTTGACCACACACCACCTTAAATGCAAGTTCTGTACAATCGTTGTTTAATGTAGTTACTGACTATGATGTTTGAAATTTTGACCCCAAATGAATGTAAAAGTCAACCGCAATATTTGGTGAATTCACATGTCGAGAACTGAAATTTCTGGGCTGAAACCATTGTTCATTATTCACTCAATGACCAAAACCTTTAACTTTTTAATCCAAAATCAATAACTTTCTACATTAAACCAAGTGCGAGCCACACGCAAAGTTAGACATGGTCTGAAATGTACAACTAAAGTTGTTATGCAAACAAAAAAATTCTTTATTTACTTTATTCACTCACAATGACCCCGTCACAATGACCTTGACCATTTTGTCTATTATGATATCTACAAAAGTTCAAACCATTGTCATTATCTGTTCCATGTTTCTGATGTGAAATTAATGTTATTATCTGCAAATTATTTTTTCTTTCAATCACTTACCTTGACCTTTGACCTTTTGACTATAATATCAGTATGCTTCCTCTTTAAATCACATGCAAGCCATTCACAAAGTTTACTTAAAATCAGTGATCATAATGTAGAGCTAATGTTATTGTGTGGAAACCATTTTCTTTCTTTCACGTAAATTGACCTTTTGGCCCAAAATTTCATCCTTACCCTATGTACAAGCCATACACCAAAATTTGATCAAGGCCTCTGATATACAACATGTTATGGTACAGGGACCATATTTATATCTTGAAACAAGATAAAATAAAATGTTTTCCTATCCCAGAACTTGGTGTGCAACTTGGTTTTTTTCAGTAGTTCATATGTTCCAAGACTTGAGAAACAAAATAAATTTATGTTGAATTTGACACACACACTGCATGAAGCATTAAGGTAATTAAACATAATGCCGATTTTATATGAAAGAAACTAACTTTGTATTATAATTTATTCCTTTTTTTCATCATGAGCAATTTATTAAAGAAATAATTTATCCACAAACTATTTATATGAAGCATATGAATCAAAACTAGTGTGTATCACTTGTCAGGTAACACTGTCCACTGATGTGAACATAAAATTGTGTTTACTTGTACCTAAATGGTTGAATGTATAATCAGACTAAAATACTTGATCCAACAAAACTGCAAATAAGTAAGGGAGAGCAATATCGATCAATTGCTTGAAGGTACCTGCCAATCATGCATGATGCAGTTTAAGATGAAGGGGGTAAATACAAGACTATTATATCCTAGTTAACATGTGTTAGTATCTTGCATATAAAAATAATTATTTGAAAATACACTTACTGTTAGTGAAAATGACAATCTTTTCACTGGCATTGGTTTCAAAAAGTATTGTCAAATCAAGCTGCTGCAGTGTATACTGTTTACCCATCAGACACTGATGCCCATTTGTATCAATTATGATTACAGATGGCAAACAAATAGAAGCAAGGGTGATAAAAAAAAACAACTGGTAGCAAGCAGGATATCTAATACATTTAGCAAAACAAAACAAAAAACATACACACACAGTTGGCCAATACTGGGTAGCCAGCTTTGGTTCCTTTTTACAGACTTTCATTAGGACTATTTAAAACATATTGAAACAATGGAACAGTCTATTAAAGCAACACAATCTAGTGCTTTGTGCATGGACATTGGTGACCCAACATTTCTCTGAATATCTGGCGAAAAATTCTAATCATTCCATAAAATTGTGAAGGCCAGAATAGATGATTTTGCCAACAATGTATCATTAATATTGATCTCATTCCTGGACAAACTGTCAATTAAAAGGGGGTAAATGTCACACAACTGGTGCAGATGAAACAATCTAGCTTAAATCCTTGCCGTTTCCAAAACATGAGATATGTTACCTCAATGACAATATTTCATGGCATTAGGGAGCTACAAAATATTCATGCCCTGAATGATGGATTATACATGTTCAAAAATGGGTTGGGTTGATGAAGTGATGCTGCAGTGGATTAAAGAGTTTTATCAGTTGTACAGTTTAATGTTTTTAATATAAAGATTAAATTTGATTGCATTTTCTGACTTGTAGTTTTCAAATCATTTAAAAGGCATTCCACAACTTATGACTTGCAAAAAGTCAATGTGTCCCAGAACATTACAGTTCACAAAAAATTACTTCAAAAATAATTAATGACATCTCAAAATAGGTGGTAAATAAACAGTAATAGTAGATACTTGAGAACATGAGCTGTGCAGAAATAAACTAAGAAACTGATGTACAGACAAATAACATTTAGACAAAGCCAAAATATAAGCTCAGAGTATTTCTGGTCTAACAGGCTGTAATAAATAACAAATTATATAACTTAGTAATTGATCATGTTAACAAGAAAATTATGACCACTATATAGAAATGACATGATCTAACAGAATTTTGATGAAAGGTCAATTTATTATGTAATGTTCATTCTCAAGATATGAATTGTAATTAAATTTTATTTTCATAACTGCTGTATATTAACCATTACAAATACTTACAATGATACATTAAAATTCTCCTAAAGTTTTGGGTGCCTGTAATTTCTTGCCAGGCCTATCTATGTTGGAACAATGTTATGAAAAGAAAAGAAAGGATGGGCCAGATTCCTGCTAACATGAACTTCAATAGGTCCAGAAGAAAAAGACAGCTGAAAATTTTACACAATAAAAAAAATTCTTTCAAGCTTTTACTCACACTCTTATTTGTCTGATGGCTCCATATTTTCCAAAGATATCATACATTTCTTCTGCTGTGATCTTATATGGAAGATTCCTGACATACAAAATCCTGTTGACTTCTGGTGGAAGTCGCACCTGAAGAAATAAACCAATTCATATATTATACAATCAAAATCAACTATACGTTATCATCAATTGGTGCTTAACACATTAACCCCTGGCGCCGCATTTACAAGGCAGAAGGTAGTAGCCTCCTGTCAAGCTCTGTATCATCAAGGTCATATCTGATACACTAAAGTTGGTGGTATTATAGAAATGTAGACAGATTTAGCTCTACAATGATACCAAATAATTTGGACATTTTAGTTGCACTACAAAATGCAGAGGGAAAAATAAAAATTTTGGACATGTTTGTTTTTCACACAAAATTCACCTGTGGTTGGAATCCAATTTTATGTCCAGATTTTAGACTTTTGGCCTCAGATCTAATATAGACCTGTCTAAGTGCACACAGACAGGTGAACCTGTGCAAAAAGTAGGATAAGGTGGGCATTTTTAATAAAGAGTGGTCTCCATACAAAAATCATGGGTCCGTTAAGCAAACAAAAAAGTGCACTCCCAACTTTTTACCTTTTGCTCATGTGTGAGCAAAATAACCAATGGAAAAGATTGTTTTTACACAACTAAGAAAATTGCACTTAAGCCGATGTATTAGGACAGCAGTTCTCAACCTTTCTAGTGCCGCGACCCTTTTAATGCAATTCCAAATGTTGTGGCAACCCAACCGTAAAATTATTTTCGTTCATAACTAATTTTGCTACTGTTATGAATCGTAATGTAAATATCTGATATGCAGGATGTATTTTCATTGTTACAAATCAAACATAATTAAAGCGTAGTGATTAATCACAAAAGCAATATGTAATTATATATTGTGAAATTGACGTAAACCCATATTGTAAAAAATCGTCACTATATTTTCTTTTTTTACCGTTCTTCTCTACATGATGCATTGCCATGGGTTGGTTCGCTAATGAAAATATTATATAACAATAGCTTCAATAACACTAACTATAAAACGTTTGTTTATGGCGCTGTACTAATTAGAAACTGACGTGTTTTCAATTACGTTACGACTGTTACAACTAAAATGTTTGAAATCATTCTGATTCAATTGTCTGCAACATCTATCCTCGAATGACAATTATAGTAAAAAAAAAAACTGGTAACTACGAATGGGGAAAATTTGTACAATAACAAGTTTTACACATTAGAATAGACAAAAAAATGTATATTTCCGATGATCGTAAGCGACCCCTGGCAAATCGTTGTTCGACCCTTGACAGGGTCACGACCCACAGATTGAAAACCGCTGTATTAGGATGTATATAGTCCCCAGACTCCCCAAAATGTGTTTCTACTCACATTTCATGTAAAACCAGCAAAAATCTCCAGGGGTTACGTGTTGAGGCCTAAACCTAAATATTCAACTTCCACACAAATGTTCTCATACATATATCCCATGACCAATGTGAAAAACTTCAAAATCATGTAGATTCCCCATGTTCATGACGTATATCTGAAACATTTTGGGGAAAAAATATTGTGAAGAGATGTTTGCATAAACAAATTTAAAACATAAAAGTTTTTCTGATACCACTGCACTGCACTTGATTGACACTACCTATGTTATTGCAAAGATTTAAACAAGACCAAGATTATGCCTCAATAAATGAATGGTCACTATGGATACCTAAATAAAGAAATAAGATGTACATATATGCTAGCATATAAAAAAGTGACCAATGTTGTTCCTAGATAGGAGGGAATTGCACTCTGCCTTCTTTGGGGGGTTGCCTATCCTCTATCTGATGCATCATTTACTAAATGGGGCTGCCAACCACTGTAAATATTGATATATGGTAAGATTTGACTCTTCCATCATGGGCATCATTATCCTCTATTTATCACTTGCAGTTCAAAACTTATCTTAAATCCACTGGTAGAATACAAACACCAAAGCCTAAGGTGAATTTCTTAGTTTTTAATTTTAAAAAAAGCATGGTTCATTTAAAAACAAATGAACCTATATTTCCATGCTTGTCTGGCTTTTCGGGGGGGGGGGGGGGGGGGTTGTGCAATATATCAACTTACGTGGCAGGATTGTGCTTTTATGTTATTAAACAACACATCTTACACAGATCCATACATACATGCAGACAACCAACCAACCATCCAGCCAGCCATGCATGCATACATCCATCCATATATACAACTTACACACTGAGGAAACACAGAACATATCCAGGGTCCTCCATAGATTTTGAAAGATGGAATCTAGCACTTCGTCAAAACAGCCCCTAAAAATACCTCCATATAATGAAAATGCTTTGCATGCAATAATATGTCTTATGAGGTTCTGCATGCCAGGTCACATTCATCCCTTTCATTTAATTATCATATTTAGTACATAAAAAACTATCATACAACTTGTACCATGTGGCTTTCCTAAGAGTCTGGCATGCCACAGGTTGCTGACACGAGACTTAATTCATTAGGCCCCCATACCATCTATGCATGTGATCCAGTTTCTGCATTCAACAGCCAATCCTGTCATCACACGAAGTTTTTCGACTGCATTCAATGGCCGATCCCATTCATACATGGTCCAAATGTGTGGCCGAGAGAAAGTCTGATTGGTTACAAATAGGGCTTTTCCAAGAATCAGACCCATTTGTATCAATCAGAAATCAATTTACTTTCCTGTGTGCAAATTTGAATCTGACATTTGAATTGTTCAGGATTCAAGTGTTTCAAATTGAGAGCAGTTTCCCATTACGTGTTCCGTTCTTGAAAATTTGTAAATGAAGGCAGAAACACGAGTGATTTTTGACAGCAATGAGAGCGAAAATGTGTTGTTTCTAGTGTTTGATCAAGTTAATATTGAGGAAGCAGAGGAAAGATATGTTTGCCGATTGGATAATTTGCGTGAATTAGAATCGGACATTGAAGTTTCTGAGATCAAATCATCCGAAGAAGAGGATGCTGATAGCGATAATGATAAAGAATTTCTGCCGATCTAGTAGAGTGGAGTGATCATCTTCGGCCTGTTAAAATAAATAATTTTAGTGGACCAAATTCCGGACTAACAACTAAGTTAGACAAGGAAAAAATAGAAATAGATTTTTTTCATTTATTATTTCCAGAATTTCATGCCAAAGAAAAAAACCTGCAAAATGTGTTCATTGAACAAAGTTTGACCTGAACCAATACAAGGATGTATAGTTAATGTCAAGTTAATTTATGTATAACAAGTTTCAAACCATATTACATTTTTATATTTCCTGGTTTATTTTAATGGAATTAACGGTTGTTGTGATATTCCTAACAATGTTGCACATAGTTTTGTAAAAAGGGCTGATTTGATATTCCTAACAAAGTTGCACCTAGTTTTGTAAAAAGGCCTGATTTGATATTCCTAACAATGTTGCACATAGTTTTGTAAAATGGGCTGATGTCATATTCCTAACAAAGTTGCAAAAAGTTTTGTAAATAGTGTATAAATAAAGTGTGAAAGACTTGGAATAATAGAGAAAAAAATACATCACTGTGTAGACAAATTCATTCATATTAATTGGTGAAAATTTCATGGATTACTATTGGATGTACTTAAAGAAATTAAGGTAAATATGAATGCATGTGCATGATGTTTACAAAATTTTCCAAACTGGTAAAACATTCTGGGGTATAAGCAGCTAGACACAGCTTGGTGTTGGTGGGGCACAGCAACTGTGTAACTGGTAAGTATCATGGGGCTGAATGAGTTAAGGCAACTGAACATATATAAATAAATTGACAACCTTATGTGATATCTATATTAATATTTTCTACATTAATATTTTAAAATTATATGTACAAACAACTTTGAACATTTTTTTTTTATTATCGATCATGTGACTATTTGACCTCAATGACATGTTTGTTGCATAATTTTTATAGTCATGTGACTCTCAATTCAAATGGAGAGATCCATGTCAAATTTCAGCAATGATGTACTTTTGTCTCATCTGTCAATGGATTCAAGATGAATGTCATGCTATAGAATTAGTGAAAATAAATCATTGCTAATGATTTCATGCTGGTATATCTCGATGAAAAGGTCGTTCAAGTTTCCTAGGGTGGCTAGTAAGCTGCTACCTATGCTGACACCAAATTCAAATTCCAACTTTTGTATAGGCAGTGGACTCGGATCCTACACGCGAACATAAATGTACAAACAATACAAACTGTGTTGCAAGGGTCAGAGGAACCTTGGAATCCATATATGACACTTGCAAACTGAAGCATTTTCTTGTTCAGTTGACATACATTTTAATTTGTTGAAATGCGACAGTAGTCAAGGTATGCCGAAGTATGTTCAAGTAGATTCCAATTGGAAAATGTTTCTTGAATGAAATGAAATGTTACTTGCTGTTCAAATACTTGATACTTTGATACTTTCATTTCGTTAAAATAAAATGGCCTTGTTGAAACCTACTTCGGCATTCCTCAGCCACCATCGCATTGCAACCAATTGAAATGTGTGTCAGAGGAACATAAAAATGTGTTCATTTGCTAGTGTCAGATTTTGAGTCGATCACAAGTAAGTATATCAATAACTCTTAAATATGGGGATGAATGTTGATATTTATTGCCAAGTATGTGATAATCATGAAAATTTCACCTCTTATTCTCCTGTCAGTAGAGTTTAAAACACGCTACACGGCTCCCTTAGGCAGTAAGACCCTGACGTCCAAAACGTAAATATCAGCGTCGGGTCTTATATGTAGGACTAACTTAAGTATAGGGTAGTAACATATTTGTTTATAAATATAGCTTTCATCGTGATATTACGGCGCGCGAATTCAATCCAGATTATACTGGATCACATCGTTAGGTTCGGTTAGTCGAAAAATGTATATGTACTTTTACATTTATTTTGTCGTAATCACTTAGATGAGACACGAGTCTAAAAAAATGAACTTTCAAGGGAATGTGGATGTATAAGAATCCATATGAAGTAAATATTTGCCACTTAAATGTATGTAGAATCAAATTCTAAAAATTGAAACCATTACAGAAGTAGTCGAAGCTGAATGCCTACATAATCTGGACTTTTATACTTTACCAAATAGATAAAGCAAAAAGTAGCATGCAGAACCCAGCGCGCTATGCAATTCTGATACTCTCAAATCATTAAATCTAAAATATTTTGGTCCTTTCTTTTATAAAACACTATAAATTTCAAGTACATATAAAGAAAATGGTTGTTATCTTTACTTCATTAAGAAAATGTAAAAATAGTAATGTCTTTCTTACGTTTCCCTTTCTGTTCATCGCCATCTTGACGTTTTATTTTAGACTGGTTCCTGTTTATAAATACGCAACACACAATGGGACATTGATCGCGGAACTGTACTTTAGTTTTAAAAACTAAATAGTTTGTCGGCTTTTGTCACACGTTTTGGGTGTTTTGAAAAGTATTTTTCCTTTCAGATCTCTTTTTATACATCAAAAAAGAACACAATAATTTTAAAAAACTAAATCGTGCCACTCTGCATTATATTTCGACCACATAAGTATTGCAAAACCTCAAATTTTGGGAAAATAATCCAGGTCTCGAAAATGTCGACAAAGAAGTCGATATAAAAAGCATAGAAATCGATCGATTGGACCCCCCCCCCCTCTAAACGTTATGGGATTTGTTTGAGTAATTCGCGTCTAGGTTTGACGTATTTTCGATTGAAAAGAAATATTCAGTGACAAACTACGCCATGCAAGGCATATTTTTTAAAGAAACAGGTAAGACAAAACTCTGCAACAATTTATACATTTGTCCTGCAAGCGATCTTTTCGAATATGAAGGAATGGGTCACAAGAATAGGGCCACATACAAGATAGGACAACTAGAATCAAATTCCGGGACCCACAATTTGTTTAAATAATTCATAGGGGCCTACTGGATAATTTTTCTTAGGGCCCAACAATCCTGTCCTTAGTACTGCACTATACATAATGATCTAATGACTTTATATTGGGAAGAATATTAGATAATAGTGTGATAATCTCTTGACAACTAAAGTTACAGCTATAAAGAAAAAGAGTTAAGAATTGCTGTCTTATTGCATTTGAAGAAGAAATTGTTTCTTCTATGAATGTGTTATATGTTCAATCCACAAATGCTTTTTTAATCGTCTAAATACAAACTAGAAGAACAATTAAATGCCAGAAATATTACGACCCTGTTACATACTCAGGAAAACATCCACATATAAATATTTTCCATAATACCCCATAAAACTTTTTTCTTCTTTTTTTATTTTTTTTTATTTATACAAATGAACAAAACAAATCCTGTTTGAACGTCGTCTCTGGAACCAACCGAAACGATAGGTACAGTGCTATCATTTTTCTAACAAAAATAATCGATTACATAAAAATGTATGGATTTGTTTGTTTGTTGTTTGACTAGGATTTTTAACGTAGCTTTAACAATTTGTCAGTCATATCGCTACGATGTCTGCAGTGAGGTAGTTTATAGTGATATCTAACACCGGGGCATCATGCCGCAGACATGTAGCATGATGTCCCACCCAGTCACATTATCCTGATACCAGGCAGACCAGTCCTAACACTGACCTCTTAATGCTGAGCGTCAAGCGAGACAGCTGTTAGTACTATTTTTTAAAGTCTTTGGTATGACTTGGCCAAGGATCTAACCCTTCCTTCCTTCGTTCCTTCATTCTTTCGTTTCTTCTTTACTTCCTTCGTTCCTTCCTTCCTTCCTTCCTTTGTTAGTTCCTTCCTTCCTCCTTCTTCCTTCCTTCATTCCTTCCTTCCTTCCTTCTTTCCTTCCTTCCTTCCTTCCTTCACCTGTTTGTATTGCCCCAGAACAACATACAAATAGTGCTGGGGATGTTGATCAATAATATGTTCACTGTTGGTGTAATATTCAGAAATCCTCCAGTCAGTTCATCAACGTTCAGGAATATGTGCAACAACAACAAAAACAATTTAAAGTAATGAAAGCAGAAATTTAATCTTTCGAAGCTCTAAGCGCTTTACACCATCAATAATGATATGACTACACTACAGAACAACAAATGACAAAAACAATGAAATTGGAAAACATAAAAACATGCTGAAAACATATAAGATACAAAACATGATTAGGTCGCTAAGTTTCCCTGCAGTCGAAACAAGTGAGTCTTAAGAGCACTCTTAAAAGGGACCACTGTGTCTTTGTGTCTAATTTCAATGGGCAATTCGTTCCACTTCGCCGGGCCCTGGTGTGCAAACGAACGTTGTCCATATGACTTTGTTTTCACCTTGGGAACAATGAGTACACGATTATCAGAAGAAGAGTGTAAGGACCTAGCTGGTGTATACACATGGGTGAGGTTGGATAGGTATGTTGGACTGGAGTCTGTCATTGAAACATAGCACAGATAAAAAAAAATTGTGTTTGATTCTGTATCGAATTGATAGCCAGTGTAGGGTACAGAGCAGTGGTGAGGTGTGCTCTGATCGAGATACTCTAAAGATGATCCGTGCAGCTGTGTTTTTAACTTTTTGAAGTTTCTGGAGTAAATATTGTGACGAACCAGACAGAATTGAGTTACAAAAGTCCAGTCTTGAAAGTACTAATGAACACACAAGTGTTTTAGTGGCATCAACTGAAAGATATTTACGAATGGAACTGATGCGTCTCAATTCAAGATATGCAGCCTTGCATATGTTCATGACATGTTGGTGCAATGTGAGAGTACTGTCTAGAATAACGCCTAGGTTCCGTACTGACTGAGAATTTAATGTTGGTGTTGCTGATATTTATTGTCTGAGGTAAAGGATGTGAATGAGAAAGTCTTTGTGTTGTGATCAGAATAGTCTCAGTTTTATCATCATTCATCTGCAGCTTGTTACATGTCATCCATGATTTCACATCAGAAATGCACTTCTCTATTCCATGGATGGTAGCATCAACTTCAGTTGGGTGGCTAAGACTTGTATATTTGGGTGTCTTCAGCATACAATTGATGCGACACAGGGTGATGATCTATGACGCTTGAGAGCGGCTGAGTATACAGAATGAAAAGAACAGATCCCTGTGGAACACCACAACATACGTCAACTGAGCTGGAGTGTATTCCATTTGCATATATAATTTGTGTCCTGTTGACTAAGTAGGACTTGAATCACTTTAAGGCTATATTCTGAATGCCAAATACATGCTGGAGACGGTGAAGTAATATATCATGGTCTATTGTGTCAAATGCTGCAGATAAATCCAGGAGAGTGAGGACTGTAATCTTTCCACTATCCAAAGCAGAGAGAATGTCACTAAATACTTTCAGAAGAGTAGTTTCCGTACTGTGGCAAGGGCGATATGCAGACTGCACATTGCTAAAGGACTGTTTGAATTCAAATGAGATACAAGTTGAGTTAGAACAACCTTTTCTAAGATTTTTTATATGAATGGGAGATTAGAAACTGGGCGGTAGTTCTTTAAATCAGTATGGTCCAGTGTTGGTTTACTCAGCAGTGGCTTTACGATGGCAATTTTGAAAAATGGTGGGAATTCCCCTGATGAGAGAGAGATATTAATAACATCAGTTAGTGAAGGCAATATTGGGTCTAAGCACTTAAGCAGCAGTAATGTCGGAATTGGATCAAGTTTACAAGACATGAAGAACAGACATAAAATAAATTCGTTTCTGAAAGTCATAGGATGATTTCAACAGAAAATATATATTTAAACAACTTCACATATGCTTGTAAATAACTCAAACATGACATATTTTTTCTTCTTTCTTTTAACCCGAAATCTTTCTGAAAGTTGGAGTTTACCAGAATATATTTCAAAGTACATATAGCATCCATATACGTGACAGGTGTCAAAGATGTAATTCAAAAATCATAAATAGAATTTTATGTCACCATAATGAAAACCTGCTGTTAATATCATTAAAGTCGTAACAAGATTCTTCGGGAATTTCCGTGCCATCTTCGCCAGCAACAGTTTTGACAGGAGAACCCTATCTGCACCTTATAAGAACGAACAAATGTTTTACTGCTTTTTTTCCTTCTTGCAATATTGGATTTCACGAGTTGTCTCCCTTGTATGTTCATTAGTACTTTCAAGACTGGACTACTATAATTCAATTATGATTGGTTCGTCTCAATATCTACTCCAAAAACTTCAAAAAGTTCAAAACACAGCTGCTTGGATCATACTTTGAGTGCCAGGCTCAGAGCACACCTCTCCGCTGCTATGTACACTGGCTATCCATTCGATCCAGAATCAGACACAAATTTTTTCTCTGTGCTACGTTTCACTGACGGACTCCAGTCCAAACTTACCTATCCGGCCTCAACTATGTGTACGCACCAGTAAGATACTTACGCTTCTATTCTGACAACTGTATACTCATTTATTCCCACTATGAAAACGAAGTCATTTGGACAACGTTCTTTGCATACCAGGGCTGAGCAACGTGGAATGAATAATCCATTGAAATTATATACAAAGACACAGTCCCTTTTAAGAGTGCTCTTACAACTCAGCTTTTTCGACTGAAAGAAGAAACTTAAAGACCTAATAATGTTTCTTACCTTAAATATTTTCAGCCATTTTTATGTTTTCTAATTTGTGTTTGGTTTTGTGTGTTTTTTTTTTTTGTAATCGTATCATTATATATGTTGTAAAGCGCTAAGAGCTTCTAAAGATTAGGCGCTATACAATGTACTCATTATTATTATTATTATTAGTAGTAGTAGTAGTAGTAGTAGTAGTAGTAGTAGTAGTAGTAGTAGTAGTAGCAGTAGTAGTAGTAGTAGTAGTAGTAACAAACGGTTTGACACGGACAGTGACAAATCATCATGTTCTTCGCTGATGTGCAGAAAATTAAGATACTTTAAGCAGTTCAGAAAGTAATGACACGAGCTTAAATATTGTAATTTCCCTTTTTTTGCGGGGAAAGATTTTCAATAAATTGTCAAAAAATAGGACAGAGGAAGAAACTAGCAATGTTTGAATACAATCCACCAACTTGAGCGTGAGAATTAATAACAAACTACATGCCTACAATTTTTGATGATTTTTTAAAAAATGTCTTTAAAAAAATAGGTGTGAGGAGAAAGTAAAACTATGTATCTACAACAAACACATATCATGGCTACAAGTTTTAAATAAAGTTCTATAATCGGCGTTTAAAAGGAAAAGCAAAGAGTAATTTAAAAAATACCAAAAAAACCCACACAAAAAAACAACACAAGTGGTAAACGGAATACCACTAATACCGCGCACCTATATATATATGTAAGGTGATGCTGAAGATCATCTTGTTCAGACTAAGACCACAAGCAGAAAAAATAATCGCTAAATAAATAGCATGGTTCCTAAGTGGAAGAAGCACAACAGAACGAATATTCAATCTCAGGGTTCTGTGTGAAAAGCACCCCCAACATCAACAAGACATCTATCATGTGTTCATCGATTACAAAAAGGCCTTTGACAGAGTGTGATATGATGCATTGTTGGCTACAATGAAGACGTTCAAAGGGAAAGCGGAGAAATTTAATAAATTGGTGGGAAATATATCATTTGTAGCTTAAAACATTTCATAGGGTTAAAAATAGATTTGCCTAGTTTGTTACTGCTGTCAGAACGTTGAATGTCAGCAGAAAATTAAAATATTTCAAAACTAATTGAAGCAAACCCGCTAAATATACGCTAAATATACACTAAATATACGCTAAATATACGCGAGAGAACATTCACATTATAGGATTCATCTGTTCAAACCATATTAGTCTGTTATGGATGAGTACGTCAATATTCGATAGGTTAATTCAGAACTAAATGTGAATCTTTGGCCTTTGTCAATTTCTGCTGATGTTATGAATGAATTGCTTGTTCTAGTGGTAGTTGATTGACTATTTATATGTTTCTTATTCTTACACTACATTTAACATAATAACGCATGAAAATGGATTCAAATAAAGAATAAATAAACTACAATGAAGGAGAAGATTTTATTATTATTATTATTATTATTATTATTATTATTATTATTATTATTATTATTATTATTATATAGCTCCGTGTAGATTTGTTAATGCTGCATCAAGGCTGATTGAGTGCTTGCGTGGTGAACAATTTAAGTAAAGCAGACTGGTTGATGGTTTGGTTAGGTGCCCTTACTTTCAGCCATAAACATTACTAATTTTATAATTAGCCGGGAACCAGGAGAAAATGATTGATTTTATATTTATTTATTATCTAAATTGCATCAAAAATTAGTTAATTTTGCTATTAAAATTTTAAGTATTATACAAATTATAATAATTTTCTTTTGGTAAAATATAAATTTGAAAAATCTTTCTGGACATTTTAATTCATTTTATTTTGGTTAAAGAGTACAGCGTGACATCATCGTAAGCCAGTTTTTCTAGTGCGAACCAAATATCGAGATTATTTACTATACCGATTTCTAATAAGTTCTGCTTTTTGTGAGAATGTCATCACCTGTCAAGACAGATGATAATGTGCCAACGCCTCAGGCAAATGGTATGCATAGCCCATATTGCAATTAGTGTAAATAAGGATTTAAATATTGTTATTACTTTAACCCAACCCCCTCTTTCCTCATGCTTGTGTCATGTGTGTGTTGTCCACAGCATATGTATGCCGAGCTCGATATGAGTAGTCCATCGTCCTGCCATTCAGCAGTTTTCTTCTACTGGTTCACATATCGAAGATCGACACTGTTTTTGTCCACTAACTGATCCTACTGATGTTTTTGTCCTTGAAGTGTTTGAACCGTTTGTTTGGCGTAGTCTCTGCATATAACACAGTACATGTTAGTCTAGTTTACTCTGTGCATTGCCACCTCATTTGTACCATTTGGAAAATTATGTTCGGGGGTAGAGTCAATGTCTATTGCCCATCGAAAAGTTAGAATTCGCCAACTTGAACGACCATTCATCGAGATATGCTGCATGTAATCGATAAAAATATCTCTCTTTTCAAAAATCGAGAGCATAGCATCAAGTCTTAAATCCATTGACATATGAGACAAAAGCACATCCTTGCTGAAATTTGACCTGGATCTGGCCATTTGTATTCGGTGTCAAATGACAACAAATCTAGCAACTTAAATCAATGACACCAGAGGTGATATAATACCACTCTGGTGGCCTAGTGGTTAGAGCATCTGCCATGGAAATGGGAGGTTGTGGGTTCAATCCCCAGCAGAGTTATACCAAAGACTTACAAAAATGGTACTAACAGCTACCTCGCTTTGTGCTCATCATTAAGAGGTTAGTGTTAGGACTGGTCAGCCTGTTGTCAGGATAATGTGACTGGGTGGGACATCATGCTGCATGTCTGCGGCATGATGCCCCAGTGCTAGACATCACTGTAAACTGCATCACTGCAGACATTGTAGCGGCATGCCTGATTTTTTTTTAAAGCTACGTTAAAATTCCTAAACAAACAAACAAAGAAACCAGAGGTGATAACTACAATAAACACATTTTCAAAGTTGTTGTAAATAGAATTTGGACATATTATATAAAGTCACTTAATGTTGGTAAATAAATATAATACACACTTCATTCTCATATTTGTTCTGAGAACAACAGCCAGAAACCTGTCAGTATCAAAGCAGGGTAGAGACAACCATTTTCAAGAAGTGCTGGCCATGTGTCAGCGATGTTTTTGTGCTATCTGCTTAGTGAATCTGGTTTTCTTCAAATTGCCACAACATTTACAGATTTCAGGTTGTTGTTTTCACAATAATTATTTTCTGAAGTTTGTATTTTCATTTTCCTATAAAAAATTATATCCCTTTTATTGATATGTTCAATTTGTTTTCCGACAGCATCACTAGAAATAGTTTATTGTTGATATCACATGATGTCACAAAGGTTTTGGAAACACTTAATCATGCATATTTGGATGCAAATATTTTATCTGGGACACAGAAAATCACATATATATAAATACAGGAGTCCTCAGTATGCAGCAATTTGCTGGACATCAAATTCAACGGCTTGCTAGTCCTGCTTCAACCACATGTTCGGTAGGAAAATGTGTTGATCAACTAATCATTTTAGCTGTGCTGATATTTATAATCAGAAAATTCAGTGGCTGAATTACCCACAGAAGTACATGTTGTCATTGTAAGAGTACATCTGAAGAACATGACCCAAAAGCTTGTCAGCAAGTTCAAAGGCTTGACTAGCTGATGAGTGGTGAGAAAATGTGTTGATATTTACAATGATTTCGGAATAACCCATTGATGTACTTGTGTACATTAAATAAACAACTTATGTTTCCATTAATGTATTTGTTTCCAAGTATAGCCAAATAAGTAGTGCATGAGACCTCAAAATCATGTTGAGAGGTAGACTAAAAGCTGTTTGCAAATTTGGATTAGAATTTTGGGGTTAAACGGCAAATTGACAAAATTTGAATGAAAGTCAGGCGAGTGATAGAAGTTGCATTTCACGTTGAACACTATGTGATGCCTAATTTAGTGCTAGGAATAAGACCTTTCCATGGTCTGACATAATTCACTCTGACTCAAATGAAAAACAAGGGCTACATGTCATCGCTGTAAAGAAGTTAGACCATTTAACTCTATGGCAACCACTGTTTCTACTCATCTGGATATGTAGCCATTTCAGGTATGCTCAATTTGCTTCTGGTCGGGGACTGAAACTTTTGCTGGTGGGTCTCCTGTTTTTCCCAAAATGGGACTCATGAACTCCTGGTTTTAAAATCCTAGCGAGATGTGCCATTGACATGTTGGTTGCGAGATTTGTAATGTCATGTTTCTTGAAATGTAAATGACCAGATCCAAGTCAGATTGCAGCAATGATGTATTTTTGTCTCTTCTGTCAGCAGATTGAAGGCATAACAAATGCCATGCTTACATTTTCTGAGAAAATTAGATTCATATTGATTTCATGCAGGTATATCTCAAATGAAAGGTTGTTCAAGTTTGCTAGGCTGGCTAGTAAGTGGCTACCCCATTTAGACACCAAATGGTATTGGTGAATTCCAACTCTTTGATGATAAGCAGTGGATTCTGACCCTACGCCCAATATAAATGTCCAAATATCGAAAATGGGATTGCAAGGGTCAGAGGAAACTCTGAATAAGTACATGTTAACTCTACATGAATCAGGGCTTGAATTTAACACAAATTTCTGAACACCTTCTTTAAAACGCTAAATATTACCTGACTTATAAGGCAGGAATTGTGCCTCATTTTGAAATACGAGATGTTACAGTATAGCTGACGCAAATTATTTAAAGTAAGAAAAGGAATGGCACAGTGTTCTTTTATAAGAAAGTCCAAGCCAGAAACACGTTTGAAAACATGTGCCTTTGCTCCCCCCCCCTCATTAAATGACCTCTCCCATATAAAGTCTTGACTTCAGCGGATGTTATGCAGGATCAAATCAGTGGCTTGATTCAAAAGACTCGGCGTGTTGATTCAAAAGACTCGGCGTGTTGTATTTAACAGCTCCAATTACGGTCTCATCATTAATAGCGTAAGTTTAGTAAGTGTTCTTCATTAATCAGACCTCAGTGTATTGTTGAAATTAATAATAAGTGGGAAAATTTTAAAATCTTAGATGCCCATGCTGAGAGATTTTAATTCCCAACAAATGTACAGCATTCTGATTGGATATCTCCACGTGTATTCAATTATTTGTTCAGTCTTGTATGGGAAAAATATAAAAACAATTTTTATTGTCATAGACAAAGCAGTTTTATGAAAGTGATGTGTCAGTAATGTGATCATAATAAATTGATCAAAATCTTATATTTCGATGCAAACGTAAATTATGCAGTTTCCCGTTTGTGACTGTTGGTGCGTTTGCAAGCAAAAAAAATTTAAAAAAAGAATAAAACAAGCATGCAAATTAATTTCTTTGAATTGTTGATGCCATGTTCTTTTGTGTTGTAGTTTCTTACTGTGTTCGCGTGAATAAAGTGTGATACCAGGTCATTTTTCATTTAATTCACTGTCAGATTAATTAGGATATCAATTACCAAACTTCCAAATGACAGGACCATGATTGGCGCTGTTAAGCAAAATGCACAAAATCAAATGGCTTCTTCTAATAGAAACACACATTTCTGAAGCAGAAATTGACTTCATCTTCTTATGCTAATATTTTATGACTTCAAAACTGTCGTGTTGATTCTACAGAATATATGCTGAAGTCACACCTTTATTAGGGTATTGAGTAAACAAACGGTGACTGTTGATAAACAAAACTTAATAGTCCATCGGACTAATAACAATAGTTACTAGTCCGACAGGAAATCTACTTGCCTCGGGCTAGCGGACTACTGCTAATTTCGAGCCCTGTGTATGTGTGTGTGGGGGGTGCCTTTACTAAGATTTAACATTCATAGTTATTCTAAAGTTTAATGCAAATACGGTCTTACCAAAGTCTATTCTAGTCTGACTTTTGATTGTTCAGTACCTTAAATGTCATTAATAAACTTACCATAAAAGTGCTGTGAACACTGGTAGCCAGCAGTCCAAGTAGATATCAACTTTTTTTCTTCTTCAGATATTAGTAGCTGAGACCAGGCACAATTTCATACTGAAACTTTCACTCTCCAATCAGTTCTGACTATCAGACACTTACACAGTGCCCAGAGAATTTTGGTTTAGGCACAGGCTCAGGACTGTATCACTGATGCTTTGCCACAGCAGCACTAAGCTGTGTCTAGCTGCTTGTATCCCATATAGCTTTACCTATTTGGAAATTTTGTAAACATCTTGCACATGCATTCACTCTTACCTTAATTTCTTTCTTCAAACTTTCCACCAATTATTCCAAACGAATTTATTTACACAGTGAAATATTTTGTAAGTCTTTCACAACTTATTTATACCTTATTTACAAAACTAACATGATCACTACAATCTGCTAGATCCGCAAGAACTCTTATCATCATCGCAATCAGCATCCTCTTTTTCTGATGATTCAGTCTCAGAAACTTCAATGTCTGAATCTGAATCTTGCAAAATATCCAACTGCCAAACATATCTTTAATTTGCTTGCTCAATATTTTCAAGATCGAACCCGAGAAACTCCACATTGTTACTCTCACTGTCATCAGAAGTGTTATGTCCGCCATCATTTACGATTTTTCATGAACTGAACATATGTATTTAAACTGTCCTCCATTAGTAACCCTTGGTTTCTGAACAATTCTAATTTGCACAAAGAAAAGTAAAATCATTTGTGATTGGTTAATATTTTTTTAATTTTGGGGAAAAAGACATTTGTAACATCGGAGATGTTGTATCTAACACATTCAAAATGACAAAAGACTGGATTGGCCATTGAATGAAAAAACCATATCACACATACAGAAGAGATTGGCACCAGGCCAAATGAGTTAAATAAACTCGCAAGCCTGGACTCTAACTTCCACATGCTCAAAATTTCCACTTTTTTTTAATGTTGTCACAGTGTTGCAATAGCTACAACTTGAATATACACTCAATAGGGTTCAAAGGGATTAGAAGGTTATGCAAGTGTCATTAGTGTCCATCACTTAATTCACTTGGGACTGGATGGCCCTGGTGTTCAAACTTCTCTACTAGATTCTCTGAGTGAATCTTGGTTAGAACCGAGTTGACGTAAATCAATGTTTTGTTTGTAGTCACTGTAAAATATTGATAGCTGTCCCCCATTTTTTAGCTAGCATGCTTCACAAACTTAAACTCAGTCAAGAAAGAGTTCTGAGATATATTTTTGGTGGGCTTTGCTGATAGCTAATTGCTTCCTATATTGGTTAAAAAAAATTAATTCCACTTGAACACTATTCAGACAACTGAAATGATGATGGTTTGCATGTTATATATGCAGCAAAATTCGACTTTGAAGTAAATTGGCCATTGTTCACAAACTTGTCAAAAATATAATATATATGACTTAAACATTTTTATTCAAGAGAGTGGTATCTTATAACTTTTGTTATTGTACACACATCTCACAACTCTTTGATTTACCTAGAAGGCATTGTTCCACTAACTGATCCTACCTATGCAAATTAGCACAATGGGCTCACCCATTGCAGCCTTCAAACACATTTCACAAGCTGTTGATAGCCAATTAAGTATTGTGCAAAATGATGGTTTATAACTGACCTCTTTACCTTTAATTGCTGCTATTTAAAGTAAGCAAGAGATAGTTTTTCATCAGCTCTAATTATGACTGTTTACTGTTTATATGTGCTACATTTAATGGGCATATACTGAAATTTTGTTTTTAAAAAAAAGATATTTGAAAATTGTGTTTTCTTGAAATACTGCTATGCCTGGGGTTTGGGAGAACAAAATTTTATTTTTAATATAATGCACCATGCTTCAATTTGATTAAAATCAGATAACCGTTTCACATATGACAGTGGTGATTTTATTTAGATTGTGCTGGCATGAATCTAAACATCTTGAAAATACATTTGCACATTTCCAGTGTCATCAAAGTTTCCTCAGGTAAAATATAACTTTTCTGACAAGCCCGACAGACTCCTCACATATAATGTAGGATGGGCCTAATTTAAAATTTGATTTGTGGGGTTATCATGTTTTTTAGCCTTGCTCACCTGTAATTTTATTATTTCAACTGACCATTTTGTCTGGTTGGTAAGTAAAATCACTCTTTCTATCCATGGCATTAAATCCTTCAGAAAACATGTATATGACTGTGTGACCATTTGTGCCTGATAAAAACTACAATAATTAATACAAAAGAGTACAGTTTATATTTTAAGTATTGATATAAAATTCTCTCTCTCGCGCTCATTCTCTCTGACATATATATATATATATATATATATATATATATATATATATATATATATATATATATATATATATATATATATCTGAGACTAACATATATTTATATAGGGCCCCATACATGCACATGGATCTGTTATTATGTTAATGAATGCATCTTTTCTTCACAAAATATAGGAATTTAATATGAGAATGAACTTAACTTCATTAGCATCTTTATATTTCCAGAACTGAATTTGGTATGTTAGCTTCTAGGACTAATTTTTGTATGTTCATGCCAGAATTTCGCTTTCATCTGGTTTTAACTACCCCTCTATGATTGGATGTTAAAAGAAATTGTATCTTGTATTACTGAGAACACGTCTGCAAACTGCAGTCCATCCTTTCGGTGCATGAATATTTTTTTAGATCCCTTATGCCATACAAAATTATCATTGAAAGGCAAAAAATCTCTTGCTGCCAAAAATGCAAGGAGTGAAGTTTTGACTTTCTTAATATCTGCACCAGCTGTGTGATTTTTCACACTTTTAACCTTTTTTTTCTTGACAGTCTGTCAAAGAATGAGATCAAAATACATCCTAATGATTATATTGTTGGCAAAATGATCATATCAAAATCTTCAGGAAGACACTTTATCAGAAAGTTAGAGCAGATACAATTCAAAATTCATATATTTATTGAAAATATGCCTCACAAAGCTTAACAGTATCTACTATTATCAGGTGTTAAGGTCATAAACTAAGTAACAGAAAAGAGTGAAAACCAAGAAGTTTAGTAAAATCCAACAAATGTATTTGACTAGAAAACAAAGTGTAAATTTATAAAGAACCATGATTTAAATCCCAAATAGTCAGTACAAGTTTTATCACAAGTCCAGTTAATACCAACTTGGTTAAAGTGGAGTTCTAAATATCGGTAAGTACCAATATTAAAAATGTTGATATGCCTGTCATGCCAAACATAGTCATTAACAAATGGTCAGATTTGTAATGTGCTAAATCTTTTGGTGTATCACAGTAATATGATCCAAAAATGTTCTTGTCTGAAATCACTATAATTCCAAATTTATTTTCCAGTCTAAGAATAATGAAGATGTATATTTTGTATTTCCAGTGAAAAATAATTTAAATAATTCCACCCCACTAAAATACTAAACACAACAATAAGACTGACTCTGCCTTAGATGTTAAACGTAAGAATAAGTAATTTCTTAAATAAACATTATATAAAACATTGAGACAAAACAGTAGTACATGTACCAGGATAAGGTTCTCAAGTTCATTTCTAGAAAGTTATCAGTTGTTAACAAGATAAAATATATTTGCTAAAATTATAATAATGTTATAAACAATGATGACTATCATCCGAATTTGGTGTGAATGTCCCAAATTGCCAAGCCTGTTCACAAATCATGCTGCCATATACAACAAAACAAAATAAGCATTTGGCAGAAGTTGAAGCCATATGTGAGCACCTTTGGTCCTTTCAAGTCTTTTCCAGTAATTTTTAACATATCATCAGTTTCTGGCATACAACTTGACTTTTTGGATCTTTCAGGTCTTTGCAACACAACACCAGTTTCCAGCGTGTAACATGCTGTTATATGTTATTTTATTCCTTCCCAGTCTTCTGGTAATTTGCATCATAAGATCATTTTTGCTCAAACTATAATCAGCAGAGTACCTATAAATCTTTTGTGTATGCCCTGGTTTTAAAATATTGGACAGGGATTTTATGCCCATTCTGAAGGCTACATGGAGTCAAATTTAATTAAATTCATCATTTTAAGGGGCGAAAAACCCATATCCTTCATGTTTTAATGATACAAAATCAATCCCTAATTTGTTAGAGAGCTAAGAATGTGGAGTCGGGTAGTCTGATAATTAGGATAACCAACGTTAGCCATGTGGAAACAATTTTTGAAAAGGATATTTTGGCAGAGTTGAAAGACACTTAAATAATACACAGAACTTTATACTGGAAATAGTCTGTTATAACTACACATAGACAGTTTAATAATATTAATAAATATTGATAGTAATATTTTAAAATGATTTTATCATTTTTCTGGCTTCCACATGGATTTTTTTATTTGCTGTGGTGTCACAAATTTGTTTTTCAACAGAATCGCACATTTTTATCCGTTTGTCACTAATTTCCCAGGTTGGCTATGGGTATCTCTATAAACAGTAGGTAAACCAGCATTTTTAAAGGGGGAATTCAATGTCCTTGACTCAGACCCAAATACACATTTATTTCCATTGATAATGATCCTAATATTTAACCCAAGTGTAGAGGGAAAAATTAACTACATGTATATATTATTTTGTTTGCAAAATAAAAGTTACTGGTCAGGTACATAATGAACTTGGTTATGGACTGGGCAGGTCCAAACTACAATTAAATATAACATAATAATCATGGAAAAGAAAAAAAAAACCTAACAAAACAAGACAAATTAAATATACATAACATAGAATTACATTTTATTGTCAATTTTTTTAAAATAAAATGAATGCAAACTGCAAAAGAATTACTTAAAATTATTTAATTCATAATTAAAATCCAGTAGAGAACATTTTACAAATGCAGTACAGTAATTGAAATCTAACGCAAAAATAAATTGTTACAATTTAAGTCTTGTGTCTGAACAGTTCAGTTTGTGGTTTACTTTTTGATAAACACAAAACACATAAAACTGCAGATTGCTATCTTCCATGTCACTTCACACAGTGTTGTTCAAGCTGAACTCTCTCTACACCCCAAAATAAGGTAACTGACCTCCTGTTTACAGATGATCTATCTGCAAAAGTTAAAAATATTTTAGATGCTCATCAGATGTCCCCATCAAACAAAGTGTTTGGGAAAGCTTTCAGTTTCAAACACTGGAAGATACATTTTTTTTTAGGAAGGGGGCCATGTTCCAGCCTTATCTGCGGCAACCATATCAATAAGGACCACAGGACCTCAAAAAGAGGAGACCTTACAAACCCCGTGAATATTTGTGAACAGAGGCAGTGTTGCATCTTCCACAAAAACTAAGTTTTCCCATTCATGACAGCAGTTTCTTTCCCATCCTTATATACTAGGCCAGAAAATTTTGTTGGTAAAGTTAGTTGGTTTGCTAAAAAAAATGGCAGAAGATAACCTTTGATGCATGAATTTTATCTAATTTAAAAGATTATAGACTCTAACTTCATATCAGCCCAGTCCAAACTTGTAGTCCAAAACAGAAAGTTCTCTGATAAAGAATCCAATGTAGTACAATGGAAATTGATAAACTGCTGAAAAAGGGAGTATTGACAAGAATAAACCTTGCCTGTGTAAAGTACTTGTCTTACATTTTCGCTAGATTGGTTCTTCTTAACCTGCATGCTTTTTATTGCACATGTGGTACATCACCAGTTTAAAATGGAGACATTTTTAAAAACAGCACTGACCATGGTTCTCAAAGGTTTTCATTTTGTTTATATTGACCTGAAAGAAGCATATTACTCTAGTCCAGTTGACATTACTTTTCTCAAATATTTATGCTTTTACTGGAAAGGACAATTATATCAGTACTCCTGTTTACCACATGACTGGCATCTGCAGCATGAGTATACACCAAAATAATGAAGCCTATTTTTTCTTCGTTGCGTAAGATCGGTTAATTTTGTCAATTTGGATGATAGTCTTCTTCAAGGTTCAACATATTTGGAGTGTCAGAACAATGTGTACCTTACTGCTGCATTATTGGATGATTTAGGACTTACAATACACCCAACTAAATCTGTTTTGAAACATACACCTTTTTTGTCAGATTTCTCATTATTTCAGTAAATATGATGGTTAGATTGACGAGGGGAAAGGCACAGGTATTGATTGAGTTTTGTGAAACCGTGTTAAGCAGAAACATTTGACTATTCGTGAATTAGCACAATTAATAGGCACAATGGTTGCTAGTGAGCCATGCTTAGAATATGACCCTGTCTACGACAAACCTTTGGAAAGTGAGAAAGACAGATTACTGAAAATCCATTAGGACAATTATGATGCATCATTTTCTCTTTCCAAAAATGCTTAAGGATACAATTAAATGGTGGATCCAAAATGTTAAAATCAGTTTTAAGCCTAGTTGCAGAAGTAACTCAGACATTATTATGAAAAGGGACAGTTCTCTTATAGGATGGGGAGGGGTAAATGAGACACTGTTAAAACTGGTGGTTCATGGAGTAGTACTGAGAAAATGAGCCACATGAATGTTTTAGAATTGCAGGCCTGCTTCCTGACATTAAAAGTTGCTTTGTGAATACAAATATAACTTACACATTCGAATCTTCATGGATAATACTGTAGCTGTTACCTACATTAACAATGAGAGGTAGGAAGAGATTACAAGATCAAATGGCCTGTGATATTTGGTTTTGGTGCCAGGTCTTAGGAATAGACCATTTAAGTTTCTAAAAGGGGGGTGAGGTCAAACTCTTGACTTGTTCTGGATTGTGGTATAAAAAGGACACATGCAATTCCTAACTTTACTTGAAACAAACTGACGAATGAAGTAATAATAAAAAATATACCAGTGAGAAAAAATATATTAAGCTCATACAATTAAAAAACCATTTCCCTTTGGTACGGCCCCCCCCCCCCCCCCCCCGTTGTTAGCACGCAGGTCAAATACGCGCAGAAAAATACATGTCAAATGCGTGCCATCAAAATCGCGCAGCATAAACTATAAGATTTAATTGTTATTATGAATTTGATTGATAAATGTCTCATTTAGAATGAATCATAATTTTCACTTTGATACCTTGATCGATAAACTCCATATGCCATTTTCTAGTGAGGACACACCAAACAGTGTAGAATCTTTATATTTAGTAGAAATAAACTAAAAGATTGAATCAGTTTGAGCAGACATCAAAGTGTGTACACTCTTAATATTGAGTAGAAATCAATAAATAGTTTTAATTACTGTTTAATCGACACCTGCTAGCTTTGGTTCCAACATGCGGTAACGTACCATTGATCGAATTTCTACGCGGAATCGCACATAACGTTGCAATTTGAAAAAAGGTAGATATAAGAAACTGAAATTCATTTTAATTTTTTTTTCATTTTTTGCTTTGTTTGTTTGTATTGATTATGCACATAACGTTGCAATTTTAACAGTGATAGACATAATAAACTGTAACTCATTTTAATAATAGTAAACCTTATTTAAATACCTGATTATTTTCTATTGTATCAATTATTTATACATATAAATCATTTTTTGTTGTTGACATATTGTCTTTAAAATTTCTGCCTGACGCAGTTTTGACTGCGCGTTTTTGTCTTGCGTGCAATTGTCGTTGCGTGCTTTTGACCTGCGCACTAATGACGGGATACCCTTCGGTACACATGGACATGGATTCAGAATTTAACTAATTGATAGATGTGTACATGTATATTTATTCTTGTAACTGGACCATTACTGCATAAGAAACTAAACACTTGGTTTGTATTTAAGTATAAATTATTTTCTCTTTTTTGTTCATTGTGTTTTTAAACAGAAGCTGCCTGCCTCTATCTGGAATTTAATTGTCCATACCTCAGGATTAATTTTCATGTTTAAACAGTAAGATAAATTTACACTGTTCAGGAGAAGCTGAATGAAGTGGATCTTTGTCGAGTCAGCATGTTTTCTAAATCTATAAAATATGCATGACTTTTACAATTAATTTCCGTATGTATAATTGAAATAAAATTATTGTTAATCACTCATGATGTAGCAGGGGCCCAGAGTGGCCAAGTGGTCTAAAGCACTGTCCGTTACCTACCACTGCCATCTCACTTCTGTCTGCGCATGTTTGAGTCTAAGATTCGGCTAATGTAGTTATGTGAGAAAGCTTGCCAGTAGCTTCTTGTGGGTTGGTGGTTCTTTCCGGGGTTTGTCCGGGTTCTTCCTCCACCATTTTTACTGGCCGCCAAGTATAGCCTATAGTATATTGTGCTGAAAAATGGCATTAAACCATACAAAAAAAAAACTCATGATGGGTGGTCTTCATTCACTGTTAAATGTCAATCTGTAATATCACACATCCATTCCATGTATTATTGAAATAAAGATCACTGATTGCAGAAATGGTATTTAAATCTTAATCACTCATGATGTATCGGTGTTTCCATGGGTGGTCTCATTCGCTGTTTAATGTCAATCAGTAATATTATTCATCCATTCCATGGTGGAGATGAGGTGCAGTCATTATTTGTATGCATTCTGTTGCTTCGTCTTGAAGGATTATCATGGAGCAAAAGTGGAGGTGATGAAGTTCCTCACCGCAATACATGGAGTTCTGATATAGTACACTGCCTTCAATAACCGATGTTATGAATACTTTTCTCACATTTGGAGAATTCCCATAAGTTTTAAAAACTGCCTGTGCTGAAGAAACTGTCATTTGACCATAATGATTTATAGAACTACCACAATTGTTTAACCTAATCCATTGTAAGCATCTTAGAAAACATTTAATCCCAAGTTGTATCTCACCTGAATTCAAATAGTCTTAGAAAACATTCAATCCCAAGTTGTATCTCACCTGAATTCAAATAGTCTTTTAGCAATTTACAATCTGCTTGCCACAGTACTCAAACTGCCCTTCTGAAAGTAGCTAATGACCTACTTTCTGCTTTGGATGGTGGAAAGAATATAGTCCTCGCTCTTCTTGGCTTGTCTACGGCATTTGACACAACAGACTGACATCTTACTCACTGTCTTCAGCATATGTTTGGTATTCACGATACAGCCTTGCTATAGTTCAGTTCAACTTAGTCAACAGGACACAAATTGTGTCTGTAAATGGAAAACATTCCAGCCCAGTTGATTTATGTTTTGTTGTTCCACAAGGCTGTGTTCTGTGCCCATTTCATTTCATTCAATTTCACTCGTACACTGAGTGATGATGCTTAAATATACAAACTGACGTATCTAGCTGAAAGTTGAGGCTGCCATCCAAAGTGTAGAGAGATCCATTTCCAATGTGAGGTCATGGATGATATTCAGCAAGCTTGCCGATAAATGACAATAAAACTGAGTCTGAAGCTATCCTAATTGCAACATAATGACTTTCTCATTCATATCCTTTACCTCAAACAATAAGTGTCAGCAATGTCAACATTAAATTTAAACCAAGTACAAAACCTGTGTGTCACTCTTGTCAGTAGGCTCTCATTACACTAACATGTGATGAAGATGTGCAAAGCTGCATATCTGGAGCTGAAATGATTTCAGTTCCATTCACAACTTTAGTTTGGTTGTTGCCACTGAAAAACTTGTTTGTTTTTTTATACTCTAAAGGGAGGAATGCAGTACAAGTCCCATGAGTCATGTAGGCATTCAAAAACTGTTTCAGTAATCGGTGTCGTTTTTTAGAAATTTATTTTACATACCATTAAGTAGCAAGATTTCATTTCATTTGGATTCATAAAAAATCCATATTCCTTTGGAAGGTCATTATTTAGACACCTCGAGAGGTGCATATCCCAGAATCAATGTTAAAGTATGTAGGCAGTTTTGGATGAAATGAACCTAAAGGTGTGGTCCAGTACAGTCCAGATTGAATGTTGTGTGCTGTGATGTCATATTAAAAGCTATGCATATTGATAAACAAATTTGTACTACCCTCAATTTTGATGATTCCACTTGATGTGCTCTTATTTTGACCCAAGTTTTGTACATGACCACCATTGTTGTTGTTGTTTTACGGTTTAATGCCATTTTTCAGCACACAATAGGCTATGCATGGTGGCTAGTATTAATGGTAGAGGAAGAACTCCGTAAAGAACCACTGACCCACGAGAAGCTACTGGCAAGCTTTCTCACATACCCACATTGGCCGAATCTGAGACTTGATGAGACTTGACTTGGTGACAGGTGAGATGGCAATGATCAATAACGGATAGCACTTTAGACTATTCTGCCATTTGAGTCCTTGACCACCATTGTAAAAAGTCCATAGCAATAGATAATTTTCATCTGCAAGTTTCTTAGTGACAGTTTAAGGTGCAGTGCATTCAGTTATCAGAATTGATTAGACTTTGAAGAAAATTAGTGTTAAATTTTGAAAGAATTTTTTTAATTTAATTTAAAATGAGTAATTGTGCATACATGACCCATGTGACTTGTACTGTAATGTAATTCACTTCTGTCTGGTTTATCAAAGTACTGAAACTTTAAAAAAAATCAAAACACAGCCACTCTGATCATCCTTAGATTATGAAGATCTGACCACACCTTTCCTGCTCTGTAACATTCACTGGCTACCTGTTTTATCCAGACCTAAGCACAAAATTTGTTCTCTGTGATCCTACTCCAGTCCAATATACCCATCAGACCTCACCCATAAGTACACTTTATCTGGAAACTTAGGCTCCTCTTCCTTCAACTTGCATTCTCATTCTCATTCCTCCCACTGTGGAAATGAAGTCATACAGACAGGGTCCAGCTACATGGAATGAATTGCCCATAGATCTTGGACACAAGGATACTATCCTCATTCATGAGTGCTCTTAAAACTGTTCCGATTACAAGAATAAACTTGACTTGATAATACTTGCTTCTTTGATTATTGTCAGCATGTTTTTGTTTTGAAATGACATGTTGTTTGTTTTTGTAATCTGGGCATTGTAGGTCTTTTTATGTGTTATCTAATGTTGTAAAATGCCCCAAGTTTCTGAAGATTAGGTGCTGTACCAATTATTATTATTATTATTATTATTATTATTATTATTATTATTATTATTATTATTATTTCTGTTATTATTAATATTAATATTATTATTATTTCTATTATTATTATTATTATTATTATTATTATTATTATTATTATTATTATTATTATTATTAGTTGGTCTGCAATGAAAATGGTGCCAATTGTAAATTTAATATAACTACTACAAATGCTGTCTTATAACTCTTGCTACTTGAATGTATGGTCATATTGATATTGAGATATTCATAGTAGACTGGTAGCAATGCCTTCTTAGTCTTAAATATGAAAATTGTGCCAGTCTGACATTCAACATGTCCACCATAACAGGTGATTTGAAAATCTTGTTTTTGCTGCTGAAGTTCAGAGATGGTTTTAACACTCAGCATTTGAAGGAACACATATTTTCATTTTCTGTAAAATTCTTTTTGCCTAGTAGAGCATCAGTCCTGTTGGTGGACTTGTTTTTAGTTTATGTTGTCAAATTTTGGGGCAAGCTGAAACTACTATCAGATTTCCAGTCAGATGAAAGCTTTAGGTTTCTTAATTGAATTACTTTATGTTTGTCGGCTTTGCCGATGTTTTGAGTAGTGTCTGGGTAAATCGGGAGTTGTTTTATGACCATTTTAATTCTGAAGCGTGTTGTAGTGTATGATAATATTCACCTCATTGCAGTCATATGATGTACCATTTACAGTAATCCAGTTGACTCTGATTTAACTCAAGGGTATGCACACTGGCAAGTTACGAGAAATCGCAATGTTTTCAGAGTTTTGTCGCAACATCAACTTAAGAAACAGACCATAGTACGATTTTAACAAAAGTAATTACAGTTTACAGTTTTACGATTGTAACAAAATTAGAGTTTACAGTTTTATGCAAGTATTTTATCCAATGGTATTTATTCCTTTGTTATCACTGCATATACGAGGTATTGATGGAAATACACATGAATGATTTTGAGCCAGTAATTAACGTGGAACTGGAGTCTGATGTACATGCTCGCTTGACGTGAAAAGATGGCACGCCTGTCAACCCCCATTCACTGGTAATTCAAAATTAAATGTTGAGATGGTAAAAAATGAACGTACGGACTATTGAAGACTTTTTCTTAGATGACGAGCTATTGCATCTGATAGTAGATCAAACAAATCGTAATGCAGATCAGAGAGTTCATGGGGCAGACTTGAACGAAAAAAGTCGCATGAAGAAATGGCGGCCTGTCTTATCTGAGCATCTGAAGCGTTTTCGCATCGATTAAAACAATGGGTTTGGTACATATGTCTGTTCTCGATTCCTAATGGGCTATTGATGATACTTCAGCAAAAAAAAATAAGTATGGGATAGATTTCAAGCTATTCCAAGCAATTTACACCTGTCAGATAATGAGAACAATTAAGGTGACTCTTCACACAAAATCAGCACAATGATTGAACAAAAATAAAGCCGTTGCTGAGGTTTAATCACCAGATATGGACCTCGGTTTGATGATATTATAATAAATAACAGGTGATAGTTTTTCATGAATATTAATTGCAGACTGGAGGGTTTAAACATACCTCTGACATTTCATGGAGTGGATTTTTGCAAAACTGTCACCCTGCCTTTACCTGTGATTTTCACAATTTATATATAACATTGTGACAGACATAACATGTGCATGGTTGGACTACTAAAGAATATAACATTTCGTAGATATATTTGAACTTTTCCATCAAAAACTAACAAAACTACTGATGAAATACAATTGTAACTTGTCATTTTACCTGTATTTACACCTGTACCTGCAAATATGTTAAACCTACACACGTGTCTTGATGCTAATCTTAAAGTACAGACACATACTATCATTTTTTATTTAGGATTTGTCAATCAGTTGTGTATATTTAATGAAATACATGCAATTTAAAGACTGTGCAGTTTTCTTCTTTTCTCCCCTGAAACAATTCAGCACTGAGGGACCTTTTACTGCAAAACAATGCAGCACTTTAAGGGTTAATCAGACTTCAATGATGAAACAGGAACCGAACAAGGTGCATATGAAAAATAATAGGTTGGCAAGAAACATATCGAATCTGGGATGGCTAATCAACCAGAATGTTGTGTCAAAAATTTTCACAGGAAATTTACAGATAAGTTGCTGGGATGTTTTTAGATGTCCCTGTTGATTTGAAGAAACCCCAGTTTCATTGTAAATGGTCCACACCTCCCAATGTACATCATCTTTGCTGGCCAAAACTCTGATATGATAACCCTGTATACATCTTACTATATGGAGCATATATTCCTGTGCTTTGAATTTCATTGGATGCAACTGCAAGCCACCATATCCAATCAAAATTGTTCAAATTTGAACACTTTTCCTACATGATCGAGACAAGGGGAGCACGTAGCCTGAATGGACTGATCAATAAGCAATTTTCCAATACCAATCTGTATTTCTACAAATACATTTCGCTTAAATACAGCTCTAATGGCTTCTTTCGGGTATGTAGTCATTTTTTCTATGTTTTTTTAGGTCAATTGCCTCCACCATTTCTGGTCAAAGTAAAACACATGTTGGCATTACTAAACGAAACAACTTGTTACTAAGGGAAGCAACTTGTGACATCCAAAAGATGTCACTTAGACACGGCACTAAAATATCTGTTCAGTCCGCCAAGGTGTAGATAGATTAATTATATTGGAACCTAGGCTGCATGTACATGGACTCCATCCAAATGTAAAATATTTAAATTTACTGTTATTCCGAAGTAATCACCCAAATGTTTAACCCATTTATACATGTTGTTGGCATCACATAACAAAATTACTAAAGGTAGAGAAATTATATCATATGTATATATACTACCCTACTCATTTTTTCAGAATGTTCTGATTTGTGAGAGGTTTCAGTCTCTTTGACTCCTAGTATGGACAAATGTCAAACTTGCCATAAGATTAGTCAGCATTATTTAAGGGTTGTCATTCTGCTAGTTGTAACTACTTGACCTCCAAAGGTGTCTGCTCTGCTGGGTTCACAGGTCCTTAAGTCACATGAGCTGTCAGTCACATGTGTTGACCAGATAACAGATAGGTGCATATCTGATTGATTGGTAATTAGAGTGTCCTGGCTGTTTAAACACAGAGTAGATAAATTTAAATCATGATTGTAATATTTACTTGTTGTTATATATTGCAGTATTTATAATATACTCAAAGCTTTCTTTGTTACTTAGAAAAATTTGAATCTGCATATATACGGTTATGGCATAAAATTGCATCAGAAGAGAGCTCTGCTAAAAAGTTGGTTGAATTTAGTAGCTTTTCAATATTTAATTGAAACTGGTATAGAACCAACAAATCTCTCTCGCATATGTGTGTGTGTGTGTGTGTTTTCTTAAAGATTTCATCAATCAACTATGTGGTCTACTTTTGACTGGTGAAATCAGTATTTACATGCAACTTGAATGTACAAAGTTAGTGTGACTGTACTACACATAAACAGGCAATGTGTGTAAAAGGTAAACATACAAATCTAATTGCTGACAAAGCACATTCATTGGAATTTATTGATTATGCTTTATATTTTTGGACTTGTGATATAACTGTTAGGAATGTTTGGGGATTTAATTCACAATAGTGTAAGTTCTTTTCAAATTTCACTTAGTCTTTGTATTCTAAGGAAATGAATTATTTGTTGAATTGTACAAATCTTGTGGTTGTTGGCTTTTCTGTTTCATAGTATAAGACACTATAGTAGTAGGACATGCTCACGTACTATTAGATGAGATAATATGTTGAATTTCATTAATATTTTAAAACTGGAACGTGGTTAGATCATAATTTTTGTGTGGTATGAATAAACATATTTTAAAATGTAAGCAGACAATTTGGTTTGGTTGGATACTTTGTTTTGTATTCATTAGGACTGATTTTAATAAGTACTGAATTACTTGATCTCTTTTCATAAGGATACAGCTAACCTCCTTTCATGTAAGAGTGTGATTTTTAAATATAACATAGCCTTATTTCTTTGGACTCCGTTTATATCCTTGTCTGAATGATAATTGTGGAAACACTTTTGGTCTGGTATTTTGAAGTAATGGGTTGCTCAAGATATTCCATGTTTATTCATTTGAATAGGGGAACAAAAGTGTAGATTAATGGACTGTTTTTCTTAGGGATTTTGAAACTTTTTTGGTTGGGATTTGAGCAATATTGTACATGAGGAGCCATACAAATCCCCATGTTTTTAAAGCAGACAAATTACTCTTGACACCTTCTTATGACAGTTATTATGTATTTATACCGTAGTCTGATGATGAAAGCCACTCTGATATGCACATTACTCTGTTCATGCTAAATTTAACTATACTAGGATCGTCTAGTGATAAACAATCCAGATTAACATCTTGCGCTGTCGATCTTTTCATTTCCTGTAATTGACGATTTATTTGCCAGCATGACAGTGCTAGTACACTGATACAAAAGTACACCTGGGCACTGATACAATGCAATCATGATTACCAGTGAGGTAACCTATCTGAATGAAGTTAACATCATATGACGTGGCATGTGAAATTATGGACTGATTTACCTGATGATTTATTTTGACCTCGCCAATAGTTTACATTTACCTATGAAATGTACATGATTGTTGCAGTTTGAATTTGTGCTTTTTTGTTTAAAAGTGGAGATTTCTTTGTTTTCAGGATTGATAAAACTTGTGTTGGGACATTAAATATGGTACATGTATATGATATAAATTGATATAAGAAATTTGTTCTGATGGTATGTTTGTGAATTAACTACATGGGAGTTTATTTTGCTGACTATTATAGTGAATTTGCATCTATATTTTGACTGATGATTCACTAAGGTTATTTCCTGGACTTGTTTATCCTCAAGGAGTATGGAAGATTTGTATTCCTTGTGTCAGAAGATTTTAATAAAACCTGTTTGACCAATTTGGAAGAAAAAGATTGCACTAGTGGACTTGTATGTTCTTGTCAAGGACGCTGGTGATTTATTTTGAGATTTAGAAAAGAATAGACAATTTAATCTGGTTTGGAAACATGAGATGGATTAAGATCTTACAAGAAGCCTGTTAGCATCTCCTAGTTTTATTTTTTGTGTGTGCAGATTTGCATGTACATGTAGTTGTTAATTCATCATGACTGATAAAGGTAAAGACAAAAAGTCCAAGAAAATACCTGAACCCCAGGTTATGATTCAAAATGGGGACCTTGAGTTATTAGAGGAATACAAGCCTAAAATTAGCTCAGCAAAAAACTATGCAAGATTTTTGCAGTTAGTTCACAATCGGTCAGGCTCGCTATCATCAGATGATGGTCATGTTCATGATGCTGAGGGATATATTGAGGACGATTTCTTTGAAGAAACTAAAACAACTGAGGATAGTGACTGTGAAGGTATATGTAACTAATTTAATATTTTCATTTTTATTGTAAGATAACTCTTGCAAGCAGAGAACATGTCTGTCAGTGTAGTATGGTCAGTTATCGGTCCTCATTAATGTACTTGTTAAGTATGGTTCACAGATCTGTTATCATAATGTACCAGCACCACTCCGGTGGCCTAGTGATTAGAGTGTCTGCTGCAGAAGCGGTAGATTCCTGAGTTTGATCCCTGGCTGAGTCATACCAAAGGCTTACAAAAATGGCATAAACAGCTGCCTCGGCTGGCACTCAGCATTAATTAATGTTAGGACTGGTCGGCTTAGTGTCAGGATATTATTACTGGGTGGGACATCATGCTACTTGTCTGCGGCACTATGCCCTAAAGTGCTAGATATCACTATAATCTGCCTCACTGCAGACATCATAGCGATATGACTGATTTTAAATAAAAGCTACGTTAAAAATCCTAATCACACACACCGGTATAGTATAGGTTTTAAATCTACAACCATAATGTACCAGGATAGTATGGGTCTTAGATTTGTCAGTACAATGTACCAGGATAGTATGGGTCTTAAATATAGCCATAATGTACCAGGATAGTATGGATCTTAGATTTATCAACACAATATACCAGCATATCGTGGGTCTTATCTGTAATCATAATGTACCAGTATAGCATGGGTCTTAAATTTGTCACCATAATGTAACAGCATAGCATGGGTCTTAAATCTGTAACCATAATGTAACAGAATAGCATGGGTCTTAAATATGTAACCATAATGTAACAGAATAGTATGGGTCTTAAATCTGTAACCATAATGTAACAGAATAGTATGGGTCTTAAATCTGTAACCATAATGTAACAGAATAGTATGGGTCTTAAATCTGTAACCATAATGTAACAGAATAGTATGGGTCTTAAATTTGTCACCATAATGTAACAGAATAGCATGGGTCTTAAATCTGTAACCATAATGTAACAGAATAGTATGGGTCTTAAATCTGTAACCATAATGTAACAGCATAGTATGGGTCTTAAATCTGTAACTGAAGTTATTAATGTACCAGCATAGGATGGGTTACATCAGTCATTATTAATACACACATGTACAGTATGGGCAGCAGATCTCTCCTCTTAATACAGGAGCATAGTATAGGTCACACCATTTATTCTTTGTATGATTTATCAAAGACTTTGATCAGTGTTCACATTTGGGGATGACAGATATGGGTTTATATGGTTAGGAGTTTCTTGCACATAATAAATACATTAGATATATTAATTTAGAAGAGATAATGAGATATAGTATTATGAACACCGGAAACATCTTTCTTCTGTTTTCTGGTTTGGGAGTCAGTTGTTTGAGCATTATACTTGTAATTTATGAGTGAAGGGATTGGTACTTTCTCAGGCCACCCTTGCTTGGCTGCCAGGAGTCTCCATGGGATTGATGCTCTCTCAGGCCACCCTTGCTTGGCTGCCAGGAGTCTCCATGGGATTGGTACTTTCTCAGGCCACCTTGCTTAGCTGCCAGGAGTCTCCATGGGATTGATGCTTTCTCAGGCCACCCTTGCTTGGCTGCCAGGAGTCTCCATGGGATTGGTGCTTAATTGCCAATGTCCTTTACATGATACAGTCCATGATGTGTTGAAATTGCTGTTAAAAATCCAGCACAACATTTTGGTTCCTATTATAGATACTAGCTTTATTATTAGCACCATACATACATGTACATGTTACTCTTGATTATTAGTACCCTGTGTACATGTTACTTTTGATTATTAGTACTCTTAGACTATATACATGTTACTCTTAATTATTAGTACCTTGTGTACATGTTACTCTTGATTATTAGTACTCTGTGTACATGCTACTCTTGATTATTAGTGCCTTGTGTACATGTTACTCTTGATTATTAGTACTCTGTGTACATGCTACTCTTGATTATTAGTACTCTGTGTACATGCTACTCTTGATTATTAGTGCCTTGTGTACATGTTACTCTTGATTATTAGTTCTCTATGTACATGCTACTCTTGATTATTAGTGCCTTGTTTACATGTTACTTTTGATTATTAGTACTCTGTGTACATGCTACTCTTGATTATTAGTACTCTGTGTACATGCTACTCTTGATTATTAGTACTCTGTGTACATGCTACTCTTGATTATTAGTGCCTTGTGTACATTTTACTCTTGATTATTAGTGCCATGTGTACATGTTACTCTTGATTATTAGTACTTTGTGTACATGTTACTCTTGATTATTAGTGCCTTGTGTACATGTTACTCTTGATTATTAGTGCCATGTGTACATGTTACTCTTGATTATTAGTTCTCTATGTACATGTTACTCTTCATTATTAGTACCCTGTGTACATGTTGCTCTTGATGATTAGTACTCTATGTACATGTAACTCAAGTGGCCCATCACTATAAAGCTCCCTGGTGTAATACTGCAGAATGTAACATGGATCACTGCATAGTTGCCCATCACTATATGACCCAATAAGTCATCAATATAGTTTGCTATTAGACAGCACATACATTACTTTCTCAGGATCAGTTGTTGAAGGAGGATCAGCAGGTTAATTACTTTTTCAGTGTCATGATCTGTTGGAGGATCAGCAGGTAAAGTTCTACTTGGGGCAGTTGATCAGTTGCCTTCTCACTGATAAATGACTGTTGATTGAGGATGTATTCTTGCCATCTTTGTAGTATCTTTGTTTTTGTGTTATAGTTCACAGCACTCAGTATAGGAGATTTTCCTGATGTAGTACTATAGTCTGTAGTTTGTCTTCAGTGCATTATAGAATTGTGAATGTGAAATAGGCATATACATATATTGTTATCTGATTGTATATTGCTGCAAGGTTTATTATGCAGGCATTATTAACATTAGCATGTCATTCATAAGCACATTTTTAGTTCCTCCTCGTGTTACTGATATGGCATACAGTTGCCCCTCCCCCCCACGGTTCATCCAGATATCGGTAATTTTTGGGTTTGTTCACTTTGATGCAGCATTTTTTTCTAGCGTTATACTGAATTTGACATGACTATTGATATGTTAAAACCTGTATTGAGAGACCACCCCATTAACTAGGAAACGAAACCTGTATTGAGAGACCACCCCATTAACTAGGAAACAAAAGGCTCAACACAGATGGTCACAGAAGTCGTCATATTTTTGTAATACTTGTGAACTTACAGAAAAATGTGTTTTTTCATGGCCATTAACATGGCACTGTGTCAGTCAAATCCTAACTTATGCTAGTACCTATTGACAGCTAACAGATACTGGCACTAGCGTATGTGTCAGGCATCACACGAGTTGACATTATATGCTCTATGCAGGTATGGTTATCTCTGTTTTGGTGATAGGTCATTTTGTTCTTCCAGGTTAAGTTATTTTTTTGTATGTATATATTTATTATTGTCTATTTCAGCTGACCATTTGTATGACAACCTTAATTCTCCAACATATGAGATGGCTTCTGAAGCGCAGGATACCTCACCTATGATTGATGACCCAGAGGCAAAAGAAAGGCAGATGAGAGAATGGAGGGCAGAACTAGAAAAGGTTAATATTTATTGTGTTTGTTTTTTTTTGTTTTTGTTTTTTATGGTTTAACGCCATTTTTCAGCACAATATAGGCTATACATGGCAGCCAGTATTAAATGGTGGAGGAAGAACCCGGACAACCCCCGGAATGAACCACCGACCCACTACTGGCTACTGGCAAGCTTTCTCACATAACTACATTTGCCGAATCTTAGACTCGAACACACGCAGACAGAGGTGAGATGGCAGTGGTCCGTAACGGACAGCGCTTTAGGCCACTCGGGGCCCCAATATTTATTGTGAGGGGATGATCAGATATTTGATTTTGGGTTAAAATATTTACTTCATATCACCTTCAGTTTCACTTGTCCCACACTTTCAACCTCCTGCTAAGATTCAGTGATACATATTCATTTTAATCTAAAGAAGAAAATCAAAAAAAAATTGTGCAACATAGTTATTGCTTCAAAAGACTTAATTTGAGGGGTGGGGTGTCGAGGTATAGAGTATTTCTTGCTCTGATACTAAGCAGCTATTTTTCACTTGGCATGAATGGTAAGGAATTTACTGGAATTCAGACTTTCACAACTTCTCAATTGACAGCACAAAATATCTTGCCTGAGTCTTATTTTATGAATTAGCACCAAGTTTAAATGTTGTTCTTCTCCACTACTGCACACATTTCAGTATCAAAATATTAGGCTTAGTTGTAGGATGTATTCCAGAGAGCTAATATTTTATTTAATTATTCAATTTTGTTGAGATTTAAAATGACATTTCCTAGTTGACTATAAGCTTCTTAGACTTCAAAGCTATTTTGCATATGCTGGCTGGAGTCACACATGTATTGCACTGAACAAGTTTTATGACATCCAAAACTCTCGTAAGACATGCTTGATTAAATTTTTAATTTGTCAGTTCATTGAGAAATACTTGTGTTGAATTTCCAACCTGTTCCAGTTTGCAATAACTGTAACACATCTTTCCAGCAGAATTAGAAAATTCAAACCATGAATAATTATCAGCCCAATATGGCTAAAAATGTCTTTCTCTTAGTTGTGCAATATTTAACATATTTTGCAACAGTCAGGCTTATGTCTATTTGGAAAAATAGTTACTGCCAACTCAGTAGTAATCATAAGTATTTTCCCTCCACTTTCACATAAAGTTACCTTCTGTGAAAATAATATAGTAAACTCATTTTATCCAAAAAAGATCACCCCATTTGACTGCTGCTTCTAATGATTATAGCATCTTTTTTGTCATTTAAATGCTAAAATACGGACCACTCCTTAATTAGTCTGGTTGTTTTGCTTCAGATGCAGTATTATATAATTAAGTTTGTTAGCTGTATAATCATTTTTTAAAAAAAATATACATTACTGTCATTTAATTAGTTTATAAAGGAAACTGACACTTGTGTGAGCAAAATGTTTTTAATTAATTTCATTGCATTGACTCAATGGTTTGAAATCTAAGGGTGATTTGTTTGTGAGAATCTGGGTTGAGGAAGAACATACAGTAAAGTCATTTTAAATAAACACTGCTAATTAATCATAGCAGATTTTTTTAAAAAATGTTTTGACTTGCAGATAATTTTCTTACTTAATTCAATATGCAGTCAAGCAAACATGCAACATTATAAATGACGACTTATTGTAGTATGACAGGATGTAAATTAATAAGTGAAGATTGAGAGATTCAAGTTTTCCAGAGGGCATGGATAGTCTGATAAAGATAGATAAAATGATTAAGTATGAAAATTAACACATGCCCAACTAATTTTAAAATAAATCTACCAACCCTTAGGACTTTGCTGTAATTCTTATGAAAAATGACCGTTAAAATATTAGCTTACGTAATAAAATCAGAAGCTTTAGAAATAAGATTGTTGTAGTAAAGTCAATACAAAAGTTGGATCCAGGTTTCCTATTAGATTTATCGAAGTAATCAGGAAAGTAGACTAACTTTACAGTGGTACCTTAAACACTTTAAACTGTACACATTTTGTTAATGCAAAGTCTTTTCATGATCAAATTTTTGATTATAAAAATGATAAGATTGGCATTCACCAAGCGATATATTTCAAGACAAAAATGGCAATGGAGCATGTTAAATTAAAAGGTGTTAAAAATCAGTACAGAAGAAAAAAAAACAAACATTCAGATTATGATGAATTAAGCAAGAAGTATCATAATTTTGTTAATTGGATATCACATGTCGCTTTTAGTATGTCTCATGGTGAGATATTATTGTCATCATATGAAATGGATTTTTTTTCTCCAAGAATTACGTCAAGTTGAGATGTGGCAAGAAGTCATTGAGCTGCATTAGGTTTGGAACTGAATTTTTTGGGTAATTCTACTAGAGATAAATTAGGTCACAATTATGCTTCACAAACTTTTCAGTTGAGCATGATGTTTGCCATCACTGCATGTTTCAAATACTGAACATTATAAATTAAGTGTTTTATATCTTTACAATAGCATAACATTATAAATTACGTGTTTTATATCTTTACAATAGCATAACATTATAAATTATGTGTTTTATGTCATTACAATAGCATAACATTATAAATTACGTGTTTTATGTCATTACAATAGCACAACATTATATATTAACATGTTTTATGTCTTTACAATAGCACAACATTATAAATGATGTGTTTTATATCTTTACAATAGCATAACATGATATTTTGTTAGTCATTACTGTAAACTAGTCAAACTTACAGGAAAAACATAACAGCCTTACTGAAACAGTCTTGTTAGGGTTAGCGGTTTGTTAAAATAAGAAAAATCATTTGCCCCATTCTAGTGCCATGGAAAATTTTGCTTGTTTAACTTCAATAGTTGTGGGTATGTTGGGTGATGGAATTTGATGAGCTTTAATCATAATTTTTTGTTAGGTATTATCTTTATTCGCTTCTGAAAATCCATATGCAAAGACCCAGATCTAAGAACATATAATGTGCCAGCAGATTTGGGAATGTTGTTAGGAGTAATCAATTGAACTAAGGGCAACATTTACCTAAATGTCCACAAATTACTACTTTTTTTTCTCACTTAACTGAAACAATGCCAATTAATCAAAATTAATGTAAGCTCAACATTTCCCATGTCTACTCAATAGGTCATACTGAACAGTTGACAGCTATTATGTGTAAACAATAGTTATTATTATGTGTAAACCATAGTTATTATGATGTGTAAGTCATAGTTATTATGATGTGTAAGCCATATCTAGTATGATGTGTAAGTCATATCTATTGTAAGCCATATCTATTATGATGTGTAAGTCATATCTAGTATGATGTGTAAGTCATCGCTATTATGATGTGTAAGCCATATCTAGTATGATGTGTAAGTCATAGCTATTATGATGTGTAAGCCATATCAAGTATGATGTGTAAGTCATATCTATTATGATGTGTAAGCCATATCTAGTATGATGTGTAAGTCATATCTAGTATGATGTGTAAGTCATAGCTATTATGATGTGTAAGTCATATCTAGTATGATGTGTAAGCCATATCTATTGTAAGCCATATCTATTATGATGTGTAAGTCATATCTAGTATGATGTGTAAGTCATAGCTATTATGATGTGTAAGTCATATCTAGTATGATGTGTAAGTCATAGCTATTATGATGTGTAAGCCATATCTATTATGATGTGTAAGTAATATCTAGTATGATGTGTAAATCATAGCTATTATGATGTGTAAGCCATATCTAGTATGATGTGTAAGTCATATCTATTGTAAGCCATATCTATTATGATGTGTAAGTCATATCTAGTATGATGTGCAAGTCATAGCTACTATGATGTGTAAGCCATATCTATTATGATGTGTAAGTCATATCTAGTATGATGTGTAAGCCATATCTAGTATGATGTGTAAGTCATATCTAGTATGATGTGTAAGCCATATCTAGTATGATGTGTAAGCCATATTTATTATAATGTCTAAGTCATATCTAGTATGATGTGTAAGCCATATCTAGTATGATGTGTAAGCCAGATCTAGTATGATGTGCAAGCCATATCTATTGTAAGCCATAGCTATTATGATGTGTAAGTCATATCTAGTATGATGTGTAAATCATAGCTGTTATGATGTGTAAGCCATATCTAGTATGATGTGTAAGTCATATCTATTGTAAGCCATATCTATTATGATGTGTAAGTCATATCTAGTATGATGTGTAAATCATAGCTATTATGATGTGTAAGCCATATCTAGTATGATGTGTAAGTCATATCTATTGTAAGCCATATCTATTATGATGTGTAAGTCATATCTAGTATGATGTGTAAGTCATAGCTACTATGATGTGTAAGCCATATCTATTATGATGTGTAAGTCATATCTAGTATGATGTGTAAGCCATATCAAGTATGATGTGTAAGTCATATCTAGTATGATGTGTAAGCCATATCTAGTATGATGTGTAAGCCATATCTATTGTAATGTGTAAGTCATATCAAGTATGATGTGTAAGCCATATCTAGTATGATGTGTAAGCCATATCTAGTATGATGTGCAAGCCATATCTATTGTAAGCCATATCTATTGTAAGCCATATCTAGTATGATGTGTAAGCCATATCTATTGTAATGTGTAAGCCATATCAAGTATGATGTGTAAGCCATATCTAGTATGATGTGTAAGCCATATCTAGTATGATGTGCAAGCCATATCTATTGTAAGCCATATCTATTATGATGTGTAAGCCATAGCTATTATGATGTGTAAGCCATATCTATTGTAAGCCATAGCTATTATGATGTGTAAGCCATAGCTATTATGATGTGTAAGCCATAGCTATTATGATGTGTAAGCCATATCTATTGTAAGCCATAGCTATTTTGATGTGTAAGCCATAGCTATTATGATGTGTAAGCCATATCTATTGTAAGCCATAGCTATTATGATGTGTAAGCCATAGCTATTATGATGTGTAAGCCATAGCTATTATGATGTGTAAGCCATTGTTATTATGATTTGTAAGCAATAGCTATTATGATGTGTAAGCCATTGTTATTATGATTTGTAAGCAATAGCTCATTTGGCTTGCAATTGTTTCAATTGCTGATAGTTCCTTGAAGAAAAGCAAGAGCCCCAGAGTTGATAAGCCTAGATGATGAAGAAGCTTTATTTTCCACTAGTGAAATTTATTTATCATGTGCAGTGCATGCCCAGCCATTTAACAGCACCATCATCAGCATGGTGTAGAGCCTCCACTCCACCATTTAACTTTGTCAGTGGACAGTTGTTCATAATGTGTGATATTGTCAGCAGAGCTTTACAGCTTCAGGAAGAGTCCGTGGTCTGGCCGCATCATACAAGGTTGACTGCACAATGCCCCTGTCCTGTCCAAAAGCAGTTCAGTGGTCCACAGATGATGTAGAAGGTTGAAGCCAGGAGGGCAGACAGATGGCTCAGCTACAAGGGAGTGGTTTACATCTGTTGACGACCAATCATCACTTTATGCTGAGATAGCTGTAGTGAACTATTGTAAACAAAATGACACTAGTGAAATGGGCTCTGACATGACAAAATGACACTAGTGAAATGGGCTCTGACATGACAAAATGACACTAGTGAAATGGGCTCTGACATGCCAGCTGCTTTGCAATTTTCACTGTTTCCACTTTGTTAGGAAAATGTTTTTATTTAGAGGCAGAGACAAAATGTTGTAGATGTGTCAGTTTTGACAGATTCTACTGGTACCCAGTATCTTCAGTATGCTGAGAGGGGTAACATATCCTTTGTCAGTACTGGGAGGGATGGCCACAGATCCACAATACATATTGTTTTACAGTGAAACAGCACTTGAGCAAGCCCCAGGTAACCTTTACGGGAAGTATTTGAAACAAAGACCTTCTGAAATGATGGATGACAACAACCCCTTTTGCTTGACTCCAATTCCGATACAGAAACTTACAGAAGTTTCCCAAATATGGTAGCCATGGATGACAGAACTAGAAAAATGAGCATATAATAATATTGTCTTTGTGCCTGGTATGTTATATTTCACAAATAACTTTCAGTACACACAAAATGCATTGACCATATTGTGCTGATGCAGACTGTACTACTTTCACCAGGGTGTAAGTTACATTCATATATGTCTTATTTATGGGTTACTTTGTATATTAAACTATATATCCCTTAATGACTCATCTTGTTGTTGTTTTAATGCCATTCCTCAGAGCAGGATAGTAAATCAGTGGATCATGAATCAAATTTGAACACCACACTTCACAGTATAGCTTGGTTCTGACTCTTTGCAGGATAGTAAATCAGTGGATCATGAATCAAATTTGAACACCACACTTCACAATATAGCTTGGTTCTGACTCTTCACAGTATAGCTTGGTTCTGACTCTTCACAGTATAGCTTGGTTCTGACTCTTCACAGTATAGCTTGGTTCTGACTCTTCACAGTATAGCTTGGTTCTGACTCTTTTTACCAGAATAGTACAGTGTATGCAGTATAGTGAGGAGTATGGTAAGTTAGTAGCAGCTAGTCATAAATGAAAAATGGCCAAAACACATTGTGCATAATATGATGTTAGTTAGTCATGTGGTACTGTGAGTCTGTGTACTACTATATAGAGAACATTAATCAAACTACATAAAGTGATTTACAGCAAATCTGAAAACTATCAGTCGTCTAAGGAAATATCATGTAAGTTCAGCAGAACTGTTTGACATCCTGATGAAGCAATCATGTGAGGAAAAATGCTGATATTACATAAAGACTATAATGTCAATATGTTTTGTTGGAATAACACATGCCACCTTTTCTGACAAGTCTATTTTCAGAAAAAGGACATTTAACTATTGTTTGTGAACTTCATAATGTAGTATTACATTACTGAAATTATAATCTAATTTTCCTACACATTTGAATGATTTCCTTTTTAAAATCTCCCCATTTTTTATGTTTGAGACCCACTGCCCTTGTCATGGGGAGCCTGTAGAAACTCCATTCATGTCTGGCTTAGATAATGCAATGCATATAAAAGTTCTTGACATAACACAGTGCTTAGCTAATGCTAACATTTGGCTTTATCATCTTTCAGGTGGAGCAAGAGATAACCACACTGCGTCAGGTGCTTGGGTCAAAGGTCAGATATGCTTCAGAGTTGAAGCGAAAGCTCGGAATCTCACCGCTGCAGGAGATGAAACAAGATTTCTCAGAAGGACTAAAGTTCATCAAGGAGAGTGACACGTTAGTAACGTTGTTTGTTATAGTTTATATGGGTTCAAGAATACATGAAATTGCTGCCAGTTATCTGCATATTTGATTGGGCTGATATGTTTACAAAAATTTTAAACATTTACATGCCTTTTAAGAAATGAAACAGTTATATTAAGCATAATCTTATTATGTCAGAAGAGATCATAAGTCATTGAATGTCGGCCTTTATGTTGAGTCATATCAGTCTGATGTTAAGAATAAGTTTTATATGTTGTTAGTGTTTACAAGTAAATTGAGTCATATCAGTTTGATGTTAAGAATAAGTTTTATATGTTGTTAGTGTTTACAAGTAAATTGATTTTTTAAAAATGGTTTTAACTATAATAAAATTTGCACATAAGTTTGCCAGCCATCAACAACATACATATTCATCACAATGACTTAAGCTGAAAATAAATTATTATGCTAGTTTTTATTTGTTACCATGGTAAGATAAGTAACTAGTGAATGCAATTCATTTAGTAATAAGACTAAATATTTCTTTAATTCAAAACTACTCTAGATTTAAAACTTTAGTAAATCTTTTTATCAGTTGACATGTATAACACATTGTACAAATGCAGTTAATGTAGATAAAGTATTTTACATTAGTCTGTCACTCAGTAGCAACAGAAAATCATCTTTGACCACAATAGCAAACCTGTCAATCCTTAATGATTTTGCCATAAGGCTTAAGGCAATGACCCTTAAATTATGGAGTTACAGAATTCAAACACAGATTATGGAAATACGATTGCTTGTGGTAAAATCCGGATACTGGCTTGCCTATGTTTGATTTGGATTCTGGTTTGATATTAAATTAAGTGGAATTAGTAAGGGAACCAGACTAACGTTACCAGAGTACCTCAGATGCTTTATTTAGACTGTGTAGATTTTGTGTTGCATTGTTCAAGCATTTTTTTAAAATGTTGTAAACTAGCAACATGTCAGAATATAAAGGGACAAAAAACTCAAAAAAGTTTTAATAGTACAGCAGAATACAAGGGAACAATCAGATTCTTGGGAAACTAGGGATGAAGGGCAACAATTATTTTAGTGGGTATCATGTTGATTTGAGTATTGTCAAATATTTTTTCCTTGTGAGTAAGCATACCTGTCTTTCTAGTCGCTAGGTATGTGTTTCAATTGACATGTACAATGCAGTTTACAGAGTAGTGTTAGATGTGTTATGTTCACTACGATGTTTGGAGTGTTAATGGAGTGTTAATGGAGTGTTAATGGCTGGTTTACCAGATATGATAACGCAGAGTGATAAAATAATAGCTCTATGATGTTTGGGGAAACTTCGAAATTTCCTATATAATTATAATTTTTCGAAGTTTAACCATGTTGTTGACATATCTTGGATTTTTTATAATTGTTCCGTGGAGAGATTTTTCACAATCACTCTACGATGTTGGGGGTAGTCGAGAGGGGAAAGTGATGATCATTCACAGTGTTTTCAAGTATACTATTCTGCCTGATGATATTTTTAATCATTTTAATTCTTGAGTTTATTGTGCGTTTGACCTGGTATTGTTTGCCAAGTTCAGCCCTGACCTTTTCGACCGCTAAAGGGACGAATTTGTTTACGTCGTTACAAAATATCAGTGAGTCATTTACCCCAAGCTGAATTCGTTTTATTAATGAATACTGTGAAGGCAAGACGTATCTATTATTCCGAGCACTATCATCGAGATCTTGAAAATAAGAGAGAATCTAATTACAATCTAATTTATCTGACAATTGTATTTTTTGATTTTTCAAATTTGAAATCTCATTTATAATGTCATTCATATTTTCGAAATTCATTATATGATTATTTATATATCTAATATATGTATATATCTAATATATATTAAAAAAATTTGGGGTCAATTTTGACCTGTTTTCATAAGACAACACAACCCCATGTGGGCCTCTCAGGTGTTATTTTACATCTGAGCAGACCCAGGGGCATTCACGAAGCATAGTCTCCATGTGAGGATCTAACCCGTCAAATAACGGTTTAGAACCCCAGAAGGTATGCTTGGTGTATGACGTGACATTTACATATAGATATACACATGATGACAACACAATCCCATGTGGGCCTCTCGGGTGTTATTTACATCTGAGCAGACCCAGGGGCATTCACAAAGCATAGTCTCCGTGTGGGGATCTAACCCGTTAAATAACGGTTTAGAACCCCAGAAGGTATGTTTGGTGTATGACGTCACATAACATATAAGTATTTACAAATGATATACGATATATTTACAAATGATATATGATATTTATTTACAAATATTTGTAAAGAGTTATATATACATATATACAAATAGGACAATACAATACAAATAGGACAATACAACACATAAGGGGCTGCATCTACATTTAACTGAAACCACCCTACCCCCAACAAAGTCACCCCGGGTTGAATGCAAAAACACATTCACACCGTGTGACGGTGTGTGACGTAGGGTGATTTCATAGTTGAATTTCGAATGGCTTAAAGCCCCAAATATATAGTATACAGCGTGGTATATAAGCTAACTAATACACCGAAAATCAGTAGCAGTGGTGTGTGATTTTATTCTTTCGTGTACTTAATTATGATTATTGACAACATTCCAACAATTCCATATACCAGAAAAAGCATCAAAAAAAAGAATACTGTTGTAAATATCTATTTATTTGATTCGTTTTCTCACAGAATAGATCAGAGAGATAATGCTCGATTATTCCCACAGAGAGATAATACTCGATTATTCCCATTGAGATCCATAACAACAACAAAAGAGTTATCTCTGTTTCAGAAACTATACACACAAGCCTACACGAGTTATTCCCCTTAATGTTACATATAGTACAAAATGAAATTCAGATATATACGAATTGAGTTCTATTTCCAGTTCATTTTGAAAGTGCTGATATAGTAATATTCTCTGCAACATATCGTACCGAGGACACACAAATATCAAAATACCTACCAGCTTCAGTCATTGATTGAAATACTCTTTCTTCATTAGTTGCTGTATTTATAGATTTTATAGGTCTTTTTCCAATTGATTTACAAGTACCAGTTATCCCAAATGCAGTATTCTCACTTCTGTGTGATAGCTCGTAAATTCGATAAGGAATTATCAGTTTTTATACCGTTTATATGATCAATCACAAAACCATCCAGGATTTTTCCTTTAAACACCTCGTAGACAAATCGATCACAATAATATCCTTTCCCTCCAACAATAAATATAAGATACCCAAGACCATTGTCCCACTCGACTAATTTCTTCAATCTGCGATGTCTGACAATACCATCACGAGATGCTTCATAATTACTGATCACATGATGTGGTTGAAACTCTTGGTTCATTTATATACTATATATTATTTGTCTAATTAACCCTTAAAGTGCGTGTCGCGACTATAGTCGCGCTGTTGTTTGTGGTCCCGTAGTGCGTGTCGCGACTATTGTCGCGCTAGAGGTGAGCAACACTGATCGCATTCTGTAACTTCATCTTGCCATAAATGCCTGTAAAACTATATTTGATTGGTTTAAAAAGGCCTGGAACGAGCATTCTGCAGTACTTTACTATATTATTAACGATATAATTTTACAAATGCTCGCTTCTAAACACATGGTACTTGTGCAAAGCTAAAATGGCCGACACTGAATATGACGGTGATTTCTTGCAACAAATATTCACTTCTGATAGTGATGCTAATAGTGATTTTGAATAATTTGAGAAAAATGACATTATTGGAGCAAGCGAGGTATTGATGGAAATACACATGAATGATTTTGAGCCAGAAATTTACGTGGAACTGGAGTCGGATCTACATGCTCACTGGACGTGAAAAAATGGCGTGCCTGTCAACTCCCATTCACTGGTAATTCAAAATTAAATGTCGAGATGGTGAAAAATGAACCTACGGACTATTGAGACTTTTTCTTAGATGACGAGCTATTTCATCTGATAGTAGATCAAACAAATCATAGTACAGATCAGAGAGTTCATGGGGCAGACTTGAACGAAAAAAGTCGCATGAAGAAATGGCGGCCTGTCTTACCTGAGCATCTAAAACGTTTTCGCATCGATTAAAACAATGGGTTTGGTACATATGTTTGTTCTCGATTCCTAATGGGCTATTGATGATGTGATATCAACCGCATACTTCAGCAAAAAAAAAAAAGTATGGGATAGATTTCAAGCTATTCCAAGCAATTTACACCTGTCAGACAATGAGAACAATTAAGGTGACTCTTCACAAAATCAGCCCAATGATTGAACAAAAATAAAGCCGTTGCTGAGGTTTAATCACCAGATATGGACCTCAGTTTGATGATATTATAATAAATAACAGGTGATAGTTTTTCATGAACATTAATTGCTGACTGGTGGGTTTAAACATACATCTGACATTCATGGAGTGGATTTTTGCCAAACTTTCACCTGTGATTTTCACAATTTATATATAACATTGTGACAGACATAACATGTGCATGTTTGGACTACTAAAGAATATAACATTTCGTAGATATATTTGAACTTTTCCATAAAAAACAAACAAAAATACTGATGAAATACAATTGTAACTTGTCATTTTACCTGTATTTACACCTGTACCTGCAAATATGTTAAAACCTACACATGTGTCTTGATGCTAATCTTAAAGTATAGACACATACCATCATTTTTTATATAGGGGTTGTCTATCAATAGTGTATATTTAATGAAATACATGCAATTTAAAGACTGTGCAGTTTTCTTCTTTTCTTCCCTGAAACAATTCAGCACTGAGGGACCTTTTACTGCAAAATAATGCAGCACTTTAAGGGTTAATTATTTGGTTTAATTATTACTTGGGAATCTAGTAATGTAGTCTTGAGGTGTTCTTATGATTTTGTCATTGACGCTAAACCAGTTACTTAAACGGTTGTGGTGGGTCAGGGAAGACAACTTGTGCGATTGAATTATTTCGAGGGAAATCAAACATGATTGTTCTAACACCAACACACAGACTTGCAAGAGAGATGAGAGAGAGGAGAGTTAATACTTGCACTTATTACAGCTTTTTTCGATGGAAAAATGACGAATGGACTCCTGATCGAATGGCGAGAAATATATTCCTGAAATTATTATTTGGGATGAGATATGCACAGTGTTGTTAGATGTATTAAAAACATTTCTCGGTTGGTTGTTAACAAAAAACACCGCGGTGATTATGTGTGGTGATCACGGTCAACCACCACCAATTAAAGGGAAATCTCAACATGATTGGCTAAAGAATTTTATAGATTATTATGAAGAAATTAGTACTGATCACAGATCACTTGATCCAGAATTATGTGAGTTTAAGAAACTAATCAGATTACAACCGGATAGAATCCAGTGTGAAATAACGTGTGAAATAATTTCAGAAACCCCATTAAATGATTTTTGGGAAGCGTGGAGACCAAATGATTTGATAGTGGTAAGTAGAAAGATAGAGATACACTTCAGATGAAGTTATTTGAAACACACAAAGAAAAATTCGCAACACTTCCAGTACCGCTGTGTTATAGACCCAAGGGTAAACGAAAACAGAATATCGAAGTTGTTTTTCCTGGACAAAGTGAAAAACAAATTCTCGTGAAAAATGATATTGTGTTGGTTGATATGTTAATCAAAGGTGGGTGAATTAATTAGGCTTAGGCAGAATGTCTCTATATATTTATGTAGATCTTTTCTTTCTGTTATATCTATATATCACGACAAAGGTGGTAGTACTCTTGTATTCAGTTTGGACAATATTCAAATGTTGTTCCAGTGGATGGTGTTGGAAATTTATTTTGAGTGATGGTTGTTATGACAAAGAATGACGTCATTGCTATTGAGGATGGTTATGGAAGAAGTATAGCTTTTTTATGAGTCAGAAATTGCAGCAAAAATAATAGGGCTTTGGTATATAGATTACAATTGGAGAAAAATAATCATGCATGTACTCCCATTTAAACATTGATGTAGATTCCTTTCTGAATAATTGCAGAGTGTGTTATTGGTGGATCCAACAACATGGTTATTACACTTGGTATTGCTACTTAATATTCTGGATCAGACAATTTTTATTAATCTGATATCTGATTGAAATGCATACATATTAAGATCGTGATATTTCATCTGATTGGCTTGTAACCACTCTCTAGACCATGTTGCTTTCTTCTGATTGTGAGTACTGGATACTCTAGTACTCTTGTCCATACCCGACTAAGTCAGCACGTTGCAGCGGCATTAATGTGACTTTGGGAAAGGCACTCAGCTTCCATTTTCTTGGCATATTATAGCCAATATAATAAGAAAGCGCTGTTAAAATCAAACAAAAAAATTAAACATACTGATTTTTAGTAAGCACTGTAAATAGGCTTAAATCATCTAGCTGTCCAGTGATTGAGTATGAGCAGGTGCCATGATGGTTCAGTTGGTAGTGATTCAAACTTGTAATCCAGTGGTCACAGGTCTAATACCTGGGTCAGCTACATACTGTGTTTTAGGGATATGCACTTGGCTTCCATTTCTTGGCATGATAATGTGATAAAAACAACAAAAGCAATCTTTTTATCTATGTAAATTAATGAAAATCATCAGAGTTAGAAATACATACTGTAATATAAATATTTGATTCCTTTACAGTACCAAATACCTGACGTTTATTTTAATGAATACAAGGGAAGTAACTTATGATATATTAACTTTTGGGATTCATTGATTTGGGTTCACACAGAATTCTTCTCTTGTGAAAAATATGCAAATCAGATTTTACATTTTTTTTTCAAAATAAATTTCAATAGAACATTATAAAAATCTGCAAAATAACACATTAGGGATTCCATTGAATAATTGTAATTTAAACATGGAAAAAAAAAAAGAGTATAAAATAGAAATATTGTTATGGAAAATGTTTGTTGTGGGCCAACATAAACTAAGTACTATTGTAATTAGGAATCAGAATTGTATAATTATTTATATTTGTTGCAAGTAATTTTATATATATAGATCTTATGGACATGGACCAGAATATCTTATCTCCTTTGGTCATTAACACACGTTTAGCTAAACTACTTGCAGGATTGCCATGAAACTGTAGCTATGCATTTGTCACAAGCTCATTGTTGGTCTTAAAGAAAAAGACCGACATCCTATATGACTACCAGTTTTGTTATTACTACAGATCATAAATGAATGGTTATATCAGCTTGAAATTTTCAACTACCGTGTTTGCTTATAAGTTGAAGCAGAGTACAAGTCGAATGAGCAACTTTGGCAAATTTTCTATCCTTTATCCATATATAAGTCTATGCTGAGTATAAAGACATTGCCAGGGCTTAATCTTTTTCACTTTGTTCCTCACAGCATCGTGAATTTTATCCTATCTGTAACTCAGTAACCTTTATGGTCTCGATCAGTAAATGTAACTGATATTATCTAATTTGTTTCACATGATTTTATTTTATTGTATTGTGTACTTTAGCTAAATATGATGACTAGGATCCAAAATTTATCGAGTTACAGATGGGATAAAATTCACAATGCAGTAAGGAATTAAACTATAACAACATATGCAATTTCAGGTTACCACCAATAGGAAAATTGCATCATTGATGCTAAAATGCTTTTTCCACGTTTTTGTTTTTTCAGAGATACAGAGAGATATGCATATTTTTTTCTCACATTTTTCATCTTGCACACATGATCAAGATAAAATTGGAAAATATATATATATCATATATCATATATATATGGATGAGAGAGAGGGGGGAGTGGTTTTTTTACTTTCTTCATCTTATTATTGCTCCTGTTTAGCTTTTGTCACGGAAAAAAAAAAAATATTTAATGTAAACTATGAAGATAGATACCTTACCCCTTCAGGGTTTGAATACATGTATTCACGATAGTTAAGAATTACCATTTAGCATGCTGTCTAATTTTCTTTGCAAGTAAAACATCCTCTCCATTCCAAACAAATAAGATTATTTTATTAAAATGCATGTTCTCTTCCTGTACTAAGGGGGCATTTGTTTTTTTATCTTTGCTCATGCTATATGTTACTTTAAATTGCCATCAGTCCTATTGTCAAGTTAAAAGATGTCACTGGTTGACAAATTAACACCTGGCATTTCCTTTCATTATATTACCATATTTATGATACCCATTGTTAGCCTTATTTCCCTCATTAGCCTCATTAATCTGATCTGTCTGTCAAATTTTTACCTCAAACAGGTGGACCTCAAACTCTGGAAAACCTGACTATAGGTAGTGATGGGAATCGGTCAGAAATTCATAATCAATAATCGGTTTCTCTTCACCAACTAATCATTGATTATAATCTGTTACTAAGAGCAAATTTTAATTTTTCTTACAGTTATATCTTTGATCAAGAGTTTAATATGTTTATAAATGTACAGGAGTAATCTCTTTTAATGACATGTATACTTTAACCTGACAATAATATTACATTGTGTGTTACTTTTGTTCCACAACTTTGTTATATGAATGCAACTTTTATGGCTGATCAGTCATATGTAACTGAAATACTGCTAGTCCGCCGAAATTCTTTCATTCAGATGTGTCTATAATTTCAAGTATAGAAGGACATGATTTTCTTGTTTGTCATTGTTTATAAATACTAAAGATATTGCAATTTAACTGAAACAAGTCAACAAAATGTGTTAAAATTTATTAACTCAACAATTTACCAACTTGACCATGTGACCATATGTTCCTAATTATGAATCATAAGGTTTTTTATTTGTAGTTTGAAAGGATTAATAAATTTCAGGTCAACTTTAGTGGCTTGGAGTTTTTCTAACCTTTGTGCTTTGCATAAACCTAAAAAGTCGTCTCCCTTTACACACAATTGATTATGGAGTTCACAGTCAATTATATCTTATTGCTTTGCTCAACCTCGATTATAATCGATAATCAGAACAACACTAACTATAGGTGTTGCATATTTAATTTGCATGTAGCACTACAAAGTCACACAATTCGTGAACAGTGATAACTAAAACTAGAAGGAATTGCTTACTTAATGGTTTTCATTGATAATGGAGTACTACACTTTTGTACATGAATTTGATCAGTCATCATGTTAGTGAACAATAAAATATTTGCGTACAATCGTAAAGACATCTCTCTCTCTCTCTCTCTCTCTCTCTCTCTCTCTCTCTCTCTCTCTCTCATAATGGGGCATAATTTTTATATGATCATGAGGTGCAGTAAGAAAATTGTGTGTCTGTCATGGTTATTCATCTACTAAATTTTCAGTTCTAAAACACCCATATCCAATTTAAACAACATATATTACTAATGCATGCTGCTTTTATGCAATTATATCTAAGTTAATTTTAATACTGATGATCTTGGAATTGTTTCAAATCCTCAATGTGGAGTCCCACATTTTTTTGTACACTATATTTTCCCCAAAATGAAATAATGTTTTTACACATTTTTTTCTCAAACTTTTGGTTAAGCTCAGACATCCAATATGGCCATCATGGCAGGCATCATAAAGACGATATTATTACCATTTTTTCTGATCCGAAAGTCCTATCTACATGGAATTTTCACTGGAAGACCTTATATTGTACCTAGTTGGTCTTAAATAAAAATTGTGTATCCTGGTATCTAATATGGTTGAAGAATTTGATATTTACTACTTCTATAGAATGCGAGTTTTCAGCAGAGATTTCTTGTGTCTTGTTGGTCCTAAATAAAAATTGTGCCGATCTGAAATCTAGTATGGCCGCCATGGCAGTCATCTTGTAAACCTTGTTATTGCTACTAATTACAGGTATCATCTGGATCTTAACACAAGTTTGCTATTGATACTCCTAAACTAATTTGAGGATTGCCATGACACTTTATACACACACTTGTCTCAGTTTCTAGTTGGTCCAGAATTAAAAAGGTGCTGATTGGACATCCAGTATGGTCACCGTAGTGACCATCATTAATATCTTTATTGTTACTTCTGAATTCATGGTCATGGGGTTTCACTACAAAACTATGATGCTTTGTTTGCACCAAATAAAAATGGTGACTGCTGTAATGTCCAATATGGCCTCTATGATGGGAATCTTAAACATCTTGTTATTTTTGCTAATTCTGGAATGAGTGCTCATATCAACATGTGTTTTTTTATTACAAAAGGACATATCATGTTTTCTTTTTTGTTGCTCATAAATGAAAATGGCACCAACCTGATATCCGCCATAGAAGCCAACTTGAAATTGGTGCTGCTGTTACACCTCATAAATGAAAATGGCGCCAATCTGATATCTGCCATGGAAGCCAACTTAAAAATGGTGCTGCTGTTACACCTCATAAATGAAATCTCATATTGTAATCAGTTGTTCACATAAAGTTTTCACTTGAAGACTTTGTATTGTGTTTATCACCCGAAGACTTTGTATTGTGTTTATCACCCGAAGACTTTGTATTGTGTTTATCACCCAAAGACTTTGTATTGTGTTTATCATCCGAAGACTTCATATTGTATTTATCACCTGAAGACTTTGTATTGTGTTTATCACCCGAAGACTTTGTATTGTGTTTATCACCCGAAGACTTTGTATTGTGTTTATCACCCAAAGACTTTGTATTGTGTTTATCACCCGAAGACTTCATATTTTGTTTATCACCCGAAGACTTTGTATTGTGTTACTTTGTATTGTGTTTATCATCCGAAGACTTTGTATTGTGTTTATCACCCAAAGACTTTGTATCGTGTTTATCACCCAAAGACTTTGTATTGTGTTTATCACCCGAGGACTTTGTATTGTGTTTATCACCCGAAGACTTTGTATTGTGTTTATTAGTTGGTCCTAAATAAAAATGAAGCAAATCTGACAACCATTATGACCACTGAAGCATAAAGCCTGCTTGATGTCAGCTTAGGATTTCAATTACAAAATAGTCTTTAGCCGCCATGTCAGATAACAAAATTTCAATAATTTAATAACTTTAGCTATAATAAAGATGAACTGTGCATGGTGTAAGAATGATTTGAGAATAAAATTATAAGTCTTTGTCATTCCTGTTAAAATTTGCTGTTAAATAGGTGCAGAGAAATTGATAACTGATTATGATATTGATAACTGATTATGATATTGATAACTGATTATGTTATTGATAACTGATTATGTTCTCTTTCTTATTAAATTACACATAATTTATCATCCGAAGACTTCGTATTGTGTTTATCACCCGAAGACTTTGTATTGCGTTTATTGTCTTTGCCTTCTTAAATATAAATGGCATGTGTATGTCTCAGTATTGAAAGTAAAGAAAATGTATATAAAATTAAATTAATGTATTTCCCAAGGGATTTGTCTTAAGGTAGGAACCTGCAGCTTCACAACTGTAAAAGAGACAAAGCTATAATTTAAATTTCTTTTGCTGCTATCAGATCTGAGCATAACACTTGTAATTAGAAAGTCGAATGTCATTTTCTTTTTGCATTATTAGGATTCTTAAGATTGACATGGTAACCAGCTTGAGTCTTTAATGAGACCATTTCACATGCAACTTGGAGTGCTGTTGAGAAAAATGAATGCAAAAAAATTTATATATATATATATATATATATATATATATATATATATATATATATATATATATATATATATATATATATATATATATATATATATATATATATATATATCACATTGTAATTACTTGCTTGTATTCTAATGGATACTTTCCTGTAATAAATGTGTGTGATGGTAACTATTTACATTAAAATTTACAATTAAAAAGACATACTGAAAGAGAATAGCAACTTTACAAGTTACAAAATAGCACTTTATTTCCGTTTTTTCACCTTTAGATACCAGAAAACTAATCAGAGGCTTCATGAAATAAATGATAGGATCACATCCTCAACAGTGTAAGTAAACATTTGGAAAATTTGGATGTTTGATTTTTTTTAAAAACAATTTCCAAGCACTGTTCCCATTTGCAGCACCAAAAGTTAGATTTCATTTAACTGAATTTACTAATCAATTTGAAAACAGGTATTTTTAGGGAAGAAGTGTACGAGGAAATAAACAAATTTCTTGATAAATAAGAAGAGATAAAATGTAATTGATATTTACATATATTGTGATTCCTCAATTTGAGCTTTCTCTCCTAAGCTTTTGTTTGATGCCAATATGCTTAAATCATTGTAACATAAGAAAATTGGGCCTCAGTAAAAATGTTTGATTACAAATACCAGCAGTTGGTTTAGTTCTCAAATATTTTATTTCCTGCCTGTGAATGGTCAGACATGGATTTCACTTTCGTTTGGTGATGGCAACAGTAATATCATCAAAAAATGTAGGTACTATATTACAGTTTTTCATCAGTTTTTGTTTTCAATTAACACTATGTTTATACACAGATACATGAGTTTCTGTCTTAACGGCCTAAGCAGAATGTGGCATTTAACTCATTAAATCCTTTTTTTACGTGTCAGGAGGTAGGAGCCTACTTGTTCTGTAGCATCAGGGTCATTTAAGAAACACTAAAGTGGGTGGTATCATAGAAAGGTTGCTCTACACAGATAACTAATTAATGTGGGCTTTATAGTTACAGAATATGGAGGGAAAAACCTGAATTTTTATTGACCCTATTTTATTTCCACCAAAATTTTGCCCATTGTCAGAATCCAATTTTTTGCCTGGATTTTGGACTTTTTGGCCTCAGATCTAAGGCAGAACAGTCTGAACTGCACAAAGACAGGCAAACCTTTGCAAAAAGTAGGATAACATGGGCATTGGATATGAAAATGATGGGTCCATTGCACAAGGAAAACCTCAAACTTTTACCCTTTTGCTCATGTATGAGTGACATAGCCAGTGAAAAGTGACGCTTGTAACACAACTAGGCACTAGGTTAACTGGAAATCTCTTAGAAGTTGATGAATTAGGACGTTTTCAAAAATAGCCATTAAAATGTATTTCCTACTCGCATTTCAGGCAAAAATGACAAAACCTTAAGAAGTTAGAGTTGAGTAACGTTATTTATAGGTGAGATATTGTGTCATGCATTATTATTTATCTTGGTTATTAAAATAACAGCTGTCATTTTTAAAACTAATTAGTCACTTTATATTTTTGAATAGAAGCAAAAATGTATGTATTAATATGTACCTGGTTTTCTCAGTCCCTCGCTGTATTTGGTGGTGGATTTGATGGTTACTCCAACCATGAATTTAAATACTCATTGAGTAAAACCCTGACATAAAAGCACCTTCCCTAATCCAAATGTAATATTTTCCCCAGTGGCACCAATTCATGGAAATGATTGACTTTCACAATTGTATTGGATATTGACCCTTCCTGCTGTACATTTCTTAGATTTAAAGCACACGATTAATAACTAATGTCAGAGAGATCAGATGGTAGAAAAGCAATGTATATTTGCCAATATTTACAATTTATTGGAAATTTAACTTCATCCTCCACTTGTAGTATAGAAAAATTATCATTATTAGTATTTTAAAAAAGATTTGTCTTGTACAGTAGTTAACCAGACATGTTAAAGCCTGGATGCACAACCATGGGCCAGATCCGTGTTCTGTCCTGCCCTCAGGGCAAATTAAAACAACACACAAGTCTGGCCTGTGAACAGTAATTATGTTATTAAAGAAATTGATGTTTGTGGCCCTCGAGTGGTCTTAGAGAATGTCACCTGGCCATTGGCTGAAAAAAGTTGTGGCAGAGGCAAAGAATTTACAGACTCATGGACCTTACATATGAAACAATCGTCTGGGAAATGTTTCCTTGATTTCCAGAAATCTGTTTTTAATGTATACAGTAAAATAGTGAGTTATTAGTGTTAGTGTGATAATTTGATCCCAGTTTCACAAATATTCTAGATTGAAATTTGACTTTTTTTTTTTATTGTGTTACTTCGTATGATTCATTATTTTTGTCAGAGGTAGAGGTAGTGATAAAGATACAATAAGTTCCATCTTAGTTTCAGATCTAACACTGGGAAACCTATTTAATCTTGAAAGTAGAATAATTCCACAAATTTTAAGATATCCTAAAATTTCCAGACTTCTTAAAAACATTTGTAAAGATTTTATGGAAGTATTTTCAGGTCTTTCAGTTATGAGTATCTGTAGAATATATTGGGATAAAATCACCATTAGTACGTTACCAACCAAACATCAGTACGTTACCAACCAAGCATTAGTAATTATCAACCAAACATTAGTAATTACCAACCAAACATTAGTATATTACCAACATAGCATTAGTAATTACCAACCAAGCATTATTACATTACCAACCAAGCATTAGTTATTACCAACCAAGTATTAGTAAATTACCAGTCAAGCATTAGTTATTATCAACCAAGTTATTCAGATATTGGTATCTTTATACTTGATCTCGCTTTCATAAAATGTCACTGTAGAGTAAAAAGTAGGTTACATTTTGCATGATACTGCTAAAATAGGCTAATTGCATTTGACTTTCATTTTGAAACAAGCTGTTTTTTTTCGGTACTTAATATTTAGATATTGACTTTGAATTTCCCTTTACAGAAATTTTACAGTGGGTCAGAACTTTTAGATGGGTACATGTATTTGATCAGGTTGAGAGCTTAATGAAACAAAGTGAGATAATGTATTGTACATATACATAGTGCTCAAAAAGATTGGTCTTTTTCAGTTGACCTTTGGTTAAATATTAGGTTCTAGTCCACTGGTGAAAATGGTTTATAGATATGCATTATTCATATCACCTTGGCTTTTTTTCAAGACACAGTTATTACTCATGCGTATTTAGGTATAGTTTGCAGATAAATCATAATTAATTTTTTTTTAATTTTAATTTTTACTTGCAGTTAAAGATATTTAGAATTGATGTACTAGTAATCATCATTTTTGTCATTTTCCAGATACCAGAAAACCTCAGCGGCAGCCAAATCAGCTGTTGAAAAGACCAGCAATGTGGCTTCTAGCATAGGAGCTTCTGTTTCCAGAAAGCTTGGGGATATTAGGTAAACCATGGTCCTTCCATCAGGTTCTTAGCTTTGATTACTGTATTTAGTCACTTGTGTGTAAATAAGGTAGACCCAGTTATGTGAGTGTATTATAATTTGACAGATCAGGGTCAATGCTGCGATCAGTAGAGAGAATTGCATTTACCGTTTCTGCTGATATATTACACATGCTCTGGTCTTTCTTTGGTTTGGTGTTTTATGACACATCAACATTTAGGATAATTTAGTAGTTGTCCAGGGAATTACATTGGTAGCTGTAGACGTTCCTACCATTACATAAAACTATAATGGTAGTTGCAGAGATGCCCAACTTTGCAGGAAACTCGAAAGGTTGCTGCAAAGATCTTTACCATTTGTGGAAACTGTTGGTTGCTGTAGAGATGCCCTCCCATTCAGACGGTAGTTGTAGAATTACTCACCATTTCAGAAATCTGCAAAGATGACTACCATTTCGGATGGTATATTCAGAGATTCCCACCATTTCAAAGAGTATTTGAAGATATGCCCACCATTTTGGGTGGTTGCTACAGAGGTTCCAACCTTTTTGGTTGAAATGTTGAAATTCTAGAAATCTTTTATTAGGTGCTTTCTATATGAAAATGATTTGGATCAGAAGTACTTTAGCACTGATGTGATATTCTTAATGTCAAAGTAAATCATTGTAGGTAATAGGGAACCAGTTGATTCGACTTTAAATAGGTGAAAAATGTCAGCTGAAAGAAAGATAAAAATAACATTAAGCTATTTCATGGGGAAAACTGGTGTTTATTGTTTAAGGAAGTTAATGTTCTGGAATTCAAGGAATGGATACATAACTTATTTAATTTAATTATGTACTGATTGTATACAGATATGTATAAGGTAAGATACGGTATGACTGTATACATGTTGGTGGTGGTCATATTACTAGTGTGTTCTTAATATCAGGGTTTTTGGAATCCTGCATGTATTTTTGTTTGCAGGATATATATATAGATCCCTTGATGGCTGGATAGAGAACCGGATACATTACATGGAAGGAGGATTGAATGAGTGGCATTGCATTTGCTTGGCTGGAAAAAAAATGTTATCATCAAACGGGTCTGGAATATCTGATTGTGGGTCTATTTTTCCATGGTTAGAAATACGGGAATACTGAAGACAAAATAATTCTTGTTCTTTTTCAGTCATTATATCAAGGTGGTCATTAGACTGTGATTTATTGTATCCCTTTGTGGCAGATCCATACTCTGTGTACCACTTTTTGTAGGTCAGATGAAGCAATGTTTTTTTTTACCACAGGCTGTGGGAGGGGCCCCGAGTGGTCTAAAACGCTCTCCATTATGGATCACTGCCATCTCACTTCTGTCTGCAAGGGTTCGAGTCTTGGATTTGACCATTGTGGGTATGTGAGAAAGCTTATCAGTAGCTTCTCTTGGATAGGTGGTTCTTTTTGGGGTTTTCCTGGGTTCTTCCTTCAGCAATAATACTGGCTGCCAATTCTGCTATGTATAGCCTATTGTGTGCAGAAAAATGGCATTAAACAACAAACACAGGCGGTGGGTGAAAAGCTGCATTCATGGAACCATTATTGAACTACAAGTATTTATGATAGTGTGTGTGATGTGTGTGAAAATATTGTCTTGGAAACTTTAAGTGCTTTTGAAGCAAATAATGTCTGATTGTTAAACTTTTGCTCTTTTTCTTTCAGAAATTCTGATACATTCAAATCTCTTGAGGTCAAAGTGGAGTCAACATATGCCAGTGTTAAGGTAAGATACTTCTCTCTTGGCAAGAACATAGGACAGAGCTATATACACAGAAAATGGGGGAACATATGTGTGTTACTTTATTCATAAGATTATTTAGATACTGATATTTTGTTTTCATTCCTGTAATACATATTAACCACTTTTTAAGCAGCTATAGCAGAAGTGATGATCATGTAAGCAATATTTTGATTTTGTGATAAAGTTATTATAAGTCAAATAACTTTTAGATGATTTGGTATTTTCAACTCCCATATATTCTTGCATATTAGCCTAATGCAGGTGCAAACAGCAGCAATCCTGATCTACCATTACATAATGTTCCATGTGACACCCAATTAGGGTCTCTGTTGTTTATTTGCTGATACTCACTGCATAGACCCAGATCTTCTGGTGAGTAAGCAATTGTGTGTGGGAATACTTCACTGCATAGACCCAGATCTTCTGGTGAGTAAGCAATTATGTGTGGGAATACTTCACTGCATAGGGGATTTGCATCTTGTCTTAACACCATTCACAAGCTTATTAGATGTTTCTAAATGCACTTATTTAATGAAGTATTACTGTATCCAAATGTTAAACATTAAAATAACATGAAGGCTTGTGTGTTCTTTTTAGCTCGTATATTAAAGCAAATGCCACACATTCCTTTACAGTTGAAGCTTAAAACACAAATAAATGGGTGGAAATTCCCCCATGTCAATTGGATAAAATTAGATATATATTTTTGTATGTAAATTACAAAGATCTTGAACTTTCTTTTGCTGCTGCTTGTCATGCAGAAATATTTCCCCTATCCAAAAGTATGCCTTCTGCATGATGATATTCACAACCTATGTTGTTTCTCGCTACGTTTTTGACGAGTGCGTACCACTGGCTCTTTTCACTTGCGATGCTATGGAGAATGACGTTTAGAAATCAGGACTGCACTTTCTTCACAACTTCTTGTCTTGCCATGTACTGGGTAAGTGAGAATAACCATTTATTCCCATTTTCCCCATGATTCTAATCAATCTCATTTGTGAAACTTTTTACTTTTTATATTATGGGTTAATTTGGTAAGTGTTTAGAATAGTCTATAAACAATATTACATACAGCAGCCTTAGTACCACAGAGTAAATACCATTTTGTCATTTTTTGGTAATTGCCTTGTAGTGAAGAAGTGACCTTAAAGAAAAGTGGTATTCAACTGATGATAGTATGCACTTTGATGCATTTGATAGCATTCAAATGAGTCAACCATGCGATCCATTGAGGTGTGGGTCAGTGGTCAATATTAAGCCTACTGTCATCAGTACAATGCATTTTTTTTTGTGTTGCATGTGAATGGCAAGACATGGTATGCTAATTCCAATGGCATTGTCAGATTATCATTAAGAATGTAAAGTAATATTTCTTTAAGGTCAGTTTTCTTTTAAATCAACTGAAACTGTAGAATAATTTAACAGCTGCCTCAGGTTGGCATCCTGACATTGACATTGAAAGTTAGTAACCTTGCATAATAGTGTTTTCTGTCTTGCGTGCCTAATAAGAAAACTAAATCCCCATTCTCAGGCAAGATACCGATTGCCATGTAAAATGTTATTTACCCTGTGTTAACTTTGTTGCATTTCTACACAAAGAAGTAATTAAGGAGTAAATATTTATGGTCCAGTGCCTCATTAAAAGACTGTCAAGGACTTTCTAAATCACAAATTTGTATAGTGCCTTTTAAGCTTTACTGGTCATAGATCAGAAGAACTTTTGAGATTGTCTGTTGTCTGACTATCCATTAGCACACAAGTTTGTTAACACTATTTCGGACATCCCTTGCCATGAAATATGCAGTTTAAACATCTATTATGACCACAAGATGGGCTTGCAAATCTTAATGTTGCTTGACATGAAGGGATTGTAATATCAAAATAGGGTTTTAGCTAAGACTAATGAAGACTAGTTGCTCTTAAATGAAAATGGTAGTAGTCTGACATCAAATATAGCCTCAATGGTAGCCATCTTTAAATTCTTTTTTGTTTGCTTCATCTCCTTAGCAAATGGTCATATGAACAAGGGTATTTTGCTTTAAGACTAAATGGAAATGGTTTAGATCTGATATCATATATGGCTCCACAACTGAAAGTTCATATTGGCATGGGGTTATCACCAAAAAGACTTTGTGATATCTAGTCTAGGTGAAAATGTTATTGATCTGACCTCCAATATCTTGGTATTTTTGTAATCACAAATTCTTCTAGATTGACTTGATGTTTTTCTTATGAAATCTAGTTAGTCCTAAATGAAAAGCACTAATATGACATCCAGGATTCCCGTTGGTCATGGAATCCTGAAAAAGTTTTGGAATTTAAAAATTAGATTTCAAGGGCCTTGAAAAGTAATTGAATTTGTCAAAATCTTGCAAAGTTTTGGAAAAGTAACTGAATTTTTATCAGTAGAGTAAAGATTACTTCAAATTTTATTGAGCACCGAGCACCAATTAAATAAAATATGATAAAATTATGATCGATAAATGGTTTCATTTCATATAACAAAAGTTGCCCATAAAGTAGATATCACAAGATTTCCAGCGTAGTTTGGAAAATTAAAATGGTCAGCTGCGCTGCTTTGAGTACATACATACCACTTGACAATCTGTCAATACTTTTTTTATTTCTTTGATCTAATGTACAAGGTAAATACTAATTTGTTTTTGTTTATATTTCTCCATTTTGTATAACAAGAGTTAGTTACCCTAACAGTAGATCTCACTTGATTTCTGGTGTAGTTCGATTGGAAAATTCCTACGATCAGTCGCGCTGCTTTGATTAATTATCACTTGACAATCTGTCAGAAAGTCTGCTATGGCAAGTTGTGTCCAGTCATCTAAGATTTTGACACCAGGAACATCCTACAATTTTAATGCATGGACCTAATATTTGCAATTATTGATTGGGAACATCCTACAATTTCAATGTATGGACCTAATGTTTGCAGTGATTAATTGGGAACATCCTACAATTTCAATTTATGGACCTAATGTTTGCAGTGATTGATCATTCACACCCTGGAAGTCGTTATTGCCAACAGGATCTTGCAGCCTACATATAATGTATTCAGGAATGATTTCACTGCCACAGAAGGGAATCTGGAGGAGACACTTTTCAACCTCTGTTACTTATTTAAAGATTCTCCAGCCAGAATACAGGACTATCAAAAGGAATATGTTATCAAGGAGCTGCCACTCAAATTCTGTAAGCACAGTTGGCTTGAGAATATCACAGTTGTAGAGAAGGTCCTGTCCATCCTTTCATATCTAGTAACATAATATTGATTCACTTTATAAAAAAACATCCAAAATTACAATCATTTGGGAGTCTCAAAGAAGTGGTTCAGTCTTATATCTTCATTCCTCAAGCACAATTTTTCCTTTCAATGGTGAGAGTTTGATCCATTTTTATTGGAATTTCATGGGAGTTGCTCCATTGCTGCCTTTCCTTGAAGACATTTTCAAAATAATCAGGGGTAATATGGAGCGATTTGTAGCTCAAGATCATCTGGACTGTATCACAGAGGCTTCAAAGCTCATTAATATTGATTGACAAATTGCAAACACCTTTTAGACCCTGCAAGGACTGAAATTGGCTTTGTGACAAAAACACCGATTGCTGACTTTAAAAAATAGGGGAAATTGACAGATAGGGACATTTTCTCTTTCCATCTTGATTGCAGGTAATTCCTCCAAGCTGTTGTCACAAAATTGCTCACAAAGTTACCAGTGACATTTGCCCTTGTAAGGAATATGTCATGTTTGAACCCAGAGAAGATGATGGATATAAAGACCAGCAATCAGTCATTCCATTCACTGGTCAAATTCTAGTCAATAATAGAAGAATAGATCCAAACCAATGTAATTCCCTTGTTAATAACTACAATTTTTTTTTAAAAATTGTTTGAATTCAGAAGATTGTGAAATTTGCCCAGTTTTCCAGACAGAAAGACCGCTTAGATTCATATTTTTGTCCTTCCTTGATGGCAAACAAAAAGGAATATGCTGTCTTGTGGCCATTTGTAAAACAAGGTCTAACTCTGTCACATGGCCAGGCAGATGTCGGACAAGGATTTTCCTATAACAGTGAAGCCATAAGAGATAACCAAAAGGAGCTGTCTCTCTTTGCAAGAAATATCATTATTGATAGTATTCAGAGCATAACAGGCATTGAAATGTAAATACTAGTATAAACAATGTTCATTTATGCTTTAAATGCTAGACACATTTGCATATTATACTTGGATGAGGAGAAGAAAAAGAGGGAATAATGTAAGAGGGGCAGAAAAAAAAGCAGATCTTAAGCTGGGTGACATGTTAAATAAAAGAATATGACTAATGGATGACATCAAGCAGTTGATCAAATTGGCAGATGAAAAGCTGAAAAAGCCTAATGGAACAATAGCCTAAGCCTGCTGTATCCAATTCTCTCAGAAAGACTGCAAAATTGAAATGAGAGACTGAAGAACCTTGAAATGGAGACAAAGCAGAAATGTTTGATTCTCACTAAATTACAAGAAAGCAACTGGAAAGCGATGAGTTTTGTTAATATTGTAAATAGGACCATACACAAAGACTACATATGAATGTTTCTTGTTTTCTTTTGTTATCATACCTTGAACATTGGATTGTAACATGAATTACTACATGAAGTCAAATATAAATTAAATATGGACATATTAAAAATATTTGTCATTAACTTATTTTTCATTGATAGATATCGTCATAGATATCATCATCATCAAAGTGTCATAGATCATCACCCAGTGTCATAGATCATCACCCATTGTCACACCAATTGTATGCTGATGACACCCAAATATACAAGTCTAGCCACCCAACTGAAGTTGATGCTACCATCCATGGAGTAGAGAAGTGCATTTCTGATGTGAAATCATGGATGACATGTAAGAAGCTGCAGATGAATGATGATAAAACTGAGGCCATTCTGATCACAACACAAAGACTTTCTCATTCACATCCTTTACCTCAGACAATAAATATCACCTCAGACAATAAATATCAGCAACACCAACATTAAATTCTCACAGTCAGTATGGAACCTAGGCGTTACTCTGGACAGTACTCTCACATTGCACCAACATGTCATGAACATATGCAAGGCTGCATATCTTGAATTGAGACACATCAGTTCCATTCGTAAATATCTTTCAGTTGATGCCACTAAAACACTTGTGATCATTAGTACTTTCAAGACTGGACTTTTGTAACGCAATACTGTCTGGTTCATCACAATATTTACTCCAACTTCAAAAAGTTCAAAACACAGCTGCACGGATCATCTTTAGAGTACCTCGATCAGAGCACACCTCACCACTGCTCTGTACCCTACACTGGCTATCAATTCGATACAGAATCAAACACAATTTTTTTTTATCTGTGCTATGTTTCAATGACAGACTCCAGTCCAACATACCTATCCAGCCTCACCCATGTGTATACACCAGCTAGATCCTTACACTCTTCTTCTGATAATCGTGTACTCATTGTTCCCAAGGTGAAAACAAAGTCATATGGACAACATTCGTTTGCACACCTGGGCCCGGCGACGTGGAACGAATTGCCCATTGAAATTAGACACAAAGACACAGTGGTCCCTTTTAAGAGTGCTCTTAAGACTCACTTGTTTTGACTGCAGGGACAAACTTAGCGACCTAATCATGTTTTGTATCTTATATGTTTTCAGCATGTTTTTATGTTTTCCAATTTCATTGTTTTTGTCATTTGTTGTTCTGTAGTGTAGTCATATCATTATTGATGGTGTAAAGCACTTAGAGCTTCGAAAGATTAGGCGCTATACAAAGTCCTCATTATTATTATTATTATTATTATTATTATTATTATTATTATTATTATTATTATCAATCTTTTTACTCATTAATTTGACAATACAAGATAATGTGGTCCTTGAAATTTGGGAAATGACCCAGGAAAAGTCATGGAATTTGTTTTTCTTAAATCTGCAGGAACCTTGGATCATATCAGATATGATTCATGGCAGCCATCTTGAAAATCTTGTCACTTTTATTTCTTCTAAATGGAAAGTCAATATGTTATTCACCAGAAGAATTTTAGTTTGGTCCTAATGATAATAGTGCTGATATGACACTGCAAAATGGCTGCCATGGCAGTTATCTTAAAAATCATATTGTTACTCCAAAGTGGAATCATATTGACCATAAGTCTTACGGTGTCTAATTTGTCCAAAATAAAAAAGATGCCTATCAGACGGCCATATGAAATGGGGTTTTCATCAAAAGAATTCTTACAATATCTAGCAGGGCATATCAAATGAAAATGGTGCAAATCATTTATCAAATATGGCTGCCACAATGGTCATCTGGAGAATCTTCTTTAATACGTGTAATAGAATACCTGCTACTATTGCATTGATATCCTTTTCCAGTTAGTACTGGAGGATCAGAAGTGAAACGAATATGATCCCAGTCAGACTCCTTCATCACAGCCAATATATGGAATTTCTTCTTGGACATTGTATGTAATACTTATGGGCTATATTGCTTAGCAAAAAAATATCTTTGTTTTCAGTTTTAAATATTGTTTCACCCACAAATTTTATTTCAATTGATTGGTTTCTGTGGTCTTTTTGTGAAATTTACATGTTTTTTATGTCTTGCTTAGAAAGCTATGCTTTCTTAAATTATGTCCGTTTTCATTGTTGCAGTATGAGGATAAATACTGTTTAAACTTTCTAAGCTCCAGTATTTTATTGTTGAGTAAATTTGTATCTTTCAGGATGTATAATGTTGGATGCTGTGGGTACAAGAAGGCCCTTTGTGATACTCACACCCACCCATAAGCTTCTTCTTCCCTGGAGATATATACTAGTAAGAAGTCGTGTCCTGCATTGAGAGCAGTTCATGATGATGATGTATCATTGGAAGAAGTTTGATAGAGTGATTAAAGTATAATGCCCGTAGAGCCTAAAACATACTTGCCATTTTGGAGAGGCTTTTGAGGGCAGTGTATTTTCCAGACCTTGTTGCTCCTGAACTGTCATAGTTCCAGGAATTTAAAATGAAGTTTCCATGCAGTCACTTGTTTCTGCCTCCAGCTATTGGGGTCCATTCACCAGTTTGACCCCTTAACTCATTCAGCCCCAATCCCATCTGCATGCTTGATCTGGTTTCAGAACAAGAGGATGCTGATAGCATTGATGACATCTTTCTAAAACTGTTGAACATAATTTCGTAAATAGTGTATAAATAAGTTGTGAAAGACTTGGACAAATAGGAATAAATATCACTGTGTAGACAAATTAATTTAGAATAATTGGTGAAAATTTTGTGGGTTTTTTTTAATTGGATATAACAAGAGAAATTAATGTAAAAGTGAATTCATGTGCATACTGTTTACAAGGAGCCCTGAGTTGTCGAGTGATATAAAGCGCTCTACATAACGGATCACTGTCATCTCACCTCTGTCTGTGGTTTCGAGTCTCTGATGCTGCCAATGTGGGTATGTGAGAAAGCTTGCCAGTAGTTTCTCATGGGTCAGTGGTTCTTTCCAGGGTTTTCCTGTCGTTTTCCTCCACCATTAATACTGGCCGCCATGCCTCTCTTGTGCTGAAAAATGGCATTAAACCCTAATACAACAACAACAACAAACATGTAAAACAACTCTCTAGGGCACAAGCAGCTAGACAGTGCTACTGGGGCATAGCAGCAGTGATGATAACTGTGCTAGAACTTAATGAGTTAAGTCTTCTTTGCTGTTTGGACTATGCTGTGTCGCAAGTGGGGATAATGGCTAGATTCTAGGCTCATCTCTCTCATGAAACCTTGGAGGTCTTGGAGCTTAGGCCTGTATGCTCATCACAAATGCCTTCCATGCCAATCTCTTTTTGGCAATCTTCATTTTTTAAAGGAGGATCCTTAGGCTTATCTTCAGTGTTTGCTGGAGGCTGGTGACATTACAGCATGTCCTCTCCATGTCAGTGACATGACACTCACTGCAGAGCTTTTTGACCTCTGCAAAGATGTCATCTTGGAGTTGTAAAATCTATTGTTGGACCACAGCAAGAACATTCTGTGGTTTGCACCTTTTGAAATGAAGTTGTACTTTGGAGACTTCATTCCATCCATGGTAACACAGAATTTGAAGACCAACAACACAGCAACTAAAGGATATTTGAAACAGGATAAGCAGGTCACCATGACTGCCCATTGGGATCTTCTTCCAAATTCTTCAAATAGATGCAGTCTCAACAGTCTCGCAAGCAGCATCAGTTCAAAGCTCTCTTTCACACTTTATTCACTAGACAAGGCAGTCAGAAAAGCCAAGAAAGTTAGAATTCTTTCCCTCGGGAGTTGCATCTTCTGCAGTGTCTTCCTCTTCTGGTAAGAATTAGTCTAGCTCCCATTTCAAGGATTTGATCAGTCATTATGGGTAACAATTTGTCTTGATCAAGAGGTCATACCAAAATGGTCCTAAATGCTGCCTTGCTACTTGCTCATCATTAAGAGGTTAGAGTTAGGACTGGTCAACCTGGTGTCAGAATATTGTGACTGGGTCCTATTCAAGATTGTATAGTTCTCCCTCAGTATAAGAAAAGGCATAACAGACTAGTTGATAAAATTGGCTACTAGTTTAAGCTCCATTTGGTGGAACTTGAAGTTGTTACTGAATGGGACGACCATGTTATAAAACTTGTATATCAACACATGTTTTATATTCCGGCAGAAAATTAATTTTAAAATTTGGAAAACTCGGCTATGTACACTTCCATATGGTAATCTTTGGCAGCTGGTTATGAGACAGCTGTGAGACTAGACCTACTTAACAGCCACCATATTACATCCACTGTTGACAATGGATTTTCCAGGTCAAATAAGTCTCTTGTAATATTTGTTTCAGTGATGTTATTTTGCAGTGATCTAGTGGACTATTAGTTACATGTGTTGTCCCCTGCTATTATTAGCACACAGTTAATCATTGTACTGCCATAGACATCTCTGTCCTGTGATATAAAAATAAGGTATTTTTTACACATAGAGATAGGTGACATTTGACCATAAAAAAATGGTTCCTGCATACAAAGGTGACATCTTTCATAAATAAACGGCTCTCACACTACCAGGGTTAAACTAACACAGCCCCTCAGCCTGTGAATTTTGATGATTTCAGTAATATATGAGAGTGGCATATCGTTCACACAGGAAATCCAATCATTCTTCCCTTGAATAATACCTAATGTAAAAGTAGGATGATTGCTCTTCTTTCATTGTGTTGCCTATTTTCCTAATGTTAATATGATCTGGAAATTGTAAATGAAATGTTTTTCTTTTCTACTGACAGAACATTTTTAAGTAAGCTTTGAATCTCCAAAATAATGTGTTTTTTGCCAGTAGAAAAGAAAAACTATTGACAACACCCTCTCCTTCTACAAATGGACACAAGGTGACTAACTTGCATGGCTTGAAATCAACCCCCACTCTACTAGTTGCATGCCATTTATTGTATCCCTTGAGCATATTCAGTCAGTGATAACCTCTATCACTGTAAAGGAGATGTTCTAAATTTGTTCCCACTATATGATTGAATTACTTTATTGATTCTTTAATAACCGTTTATATGTGAAGTATTTCTTTTGCTTCAGATCTTATCTTCTTGGATCATAAAGCAGGCTGCATATATAGTGTCACTTGGTGAAATATGCTACATTCATTTCAGATTGGTTCTTGGTTATTCAGTTAAGGGTAAACAATAACCACCAATTAGAATTGAATGGAGCTTATTCACTGCATGACACACCAGATAATAGAGAGAGCATCCTGATTCTTCTGAACGTCATTCATTTCATCAACGATGTTTATTTAGTAGACTTTTTTGATTGAACTTTAAAACAATATTTATTTAATAGACTTTTATTGATTGAACTTTAAAATACAGCAGTTTTATTTTTCCTTCATGAATGTTTGACTTATTGGTATCTTTATAACTGTTAATTGTTAGTGATTGAAGTCCATTGTTACAGTTTGACACTGTCTTGCAGAGGCACTGGCTATGAGCCATCCATTCTGGCAGAAATAGATGTAAATTATCACATATGTTATTTTGTGTCATAAATATTATATTTCATTGATGGTTACCAATTTTTTGGGACTTGTTCTTGATGCAAATCATGAATTTAAAGACAACAATAAATTAGCCACATATAATAAGGAAAGCCCCCTCCATTTTTTTTTACTATGTTTTATTCCCAAAAATTAGCAAGGCTATTTGATAAATCAGTGTCATTTCTGAACCTGGTAATAAATTGTTAGTTATTACCTGTGTTTGTCATATTTTCATTCTTAAAACTAAATTATATTTCATTTTATGTTGTTTTTATTGCACATATATCTATACGGTATATGGTCACTGTAATTTCAACTCGGTGCCTTAAAATAATAAGTTGTGACAGAAGTTAGGATAGCGAAAAACAAGAAAGAGCAAATGATAATCAAACACTAGTATTGCATACAATGAAGAATAGTAAATGACACTAGGATAGAAAAGTTGGATTTAATATTTGTTCATATTGATTCTAAATTCAAGTGAAATTATTGTTGAAAAATTTAGATCCTCATGAAAGCATGTCTTATTTTATCCATGTATACTTAATCCCAGTGAACAACATGACTTAAATACTAAATACTAAATACTTAAATAAAATACTAAATACTTAAATACTAAAAACTATTGTTTGAAGAGCAGTTACTATACACTAATTAGGGTATTGAAGCTCACACTTCATGGATCTTTGGACAAAACCACAGAAATGACATGTCAATCAAGCTTACTTTTATACACAAATACCGCGCCAGTGGTCAAGTGGATTGAGCGTCCGGATCAGATGTGAGAGGTCATGGGTTTAATCCTTGGCCAAATCATACCAAAGATTTATAAAAATGGTACTAACGGCTGCCTTGTTTGGTGCTCAGCATTAAGAGGTTAGTGTTAGGACTGGTCAGAGTGGTGTCAGGATAATGTGACTGGGAGGGATATCATGCTACATATGTGACATGATAATAATGAGGACTTTGTATAGTGCCTAATCTTTAGAAGCTCTAAGTGCTTTACAACTTATACAATGATATAACTACCAAAAACAAAACACAAAACAGACACCATGAAATTAGAAAACAAAAAAAAAAATGTTGAAAATATTTAACTCATTCAGCTCCAGCATTGTTAACATAATTTCTGCTGCTCAGCCCCAGTAGCACTAAGCTTTGTCTAGATGCATGTGCCCCATATAGTTTTATCGGTTTAGATAAGTTTTCAAATATCATGCACATGCATTCAATTTTACCTTAAAGTCTCTTATATCCAATAAAAATCCACAAAGTTTTCACCAACTATTCCAAAATGAATTTGTCTACACAGTGATTTATTTTTTCTATTCGTCCAAGTGTTTCACAATTTCTGTATACTATAACATGATCGCTACAATCGGCTAGATCCACAAGAACTATATCATCGCAATCAGCATCCTCTTATTCTGACAACTCAGTCTCAGAAAATTTGATGCCCAAATCTAAATCTAGCAAAATATCCAACTACCAAACATATTTTTCCTTTCTTTGCTCAATCTTTTTTTACATTAAACCCCAGAAACTCCTCATTTTCGCTCTCCTCGTCATGATGACCCAATGCTATACATCACCATAAACTGCAACATTGCAGACATTGTAGTGATAAAAAGCTACATTAAAAATGTAAATCAAACACACACATTTACACACAAATATTGCTCAAGCAAATCATTTGGAAACTATTGAATAAACAAGTCAAGCATTCTCAAAGCCATGGATAATAATTAGATCCAATCTTTTACAAATTTTTGTGTGAGCCACATTTACTCATTTAGCATGAATTGGCATGAATGAAGAAGTATTAGCCAAGTCTAGTGGTTCATGTTAGTTTTATACATGAGGTAGGCTCAAACAAAGGAATGATTACATTGCTAGTCAGGGCTCAATTGGTCTAAAGCACTCTATGTTACGGATCACTGCCATCTCACCTCTGCGTGGGTTCGAGTCTCAAATTCTGCCAATGTGGGTATTTGAGAAAACTTGCCAGTAGCTTCTCATGGGTCGGTGGTTCCTTCTGGGGTTTTTCCCAGGTTCTTCCTCCACCATTAATACTGACCACCATTATAGCCTATATTGTGCTGAAAAATGGCTTTGAATGCTACAACAGCAACAACATTGCTATTCAGTTTTAGTTAGTATCGTGTTACTTTGATGACATCTGAACACAATAAATGTGCTTACTAATTGAATTGAATTGAGCTAGATGCAGCTTTCGTGTTTGCTTTGTGGGTTTAATGCCAATTTTTCAAACTTGACACACTTTTCAGGGTGACCAGTATATTTGATGGAGGAAGAATCCTGGAAAAGAAGAACCTCTGACCTATAGGAAGCCACTGGCAAGCTTTCTCACATACAGTACTCACATTGGTTGAGCTGAAACTCAAAACCCACATGGACAAAGGTAAGATGTAAGTGATCTGTAAAGGACAGCAATGGGGCTCCCAGCTGGTCACTTGTTTGGTTTAGATTTGGAATAATTACATTTTCTGAAATAACGAGGATTCCATTGAATTTTACTGTCAGAAAGTAGTGTTGATATTACAGCTTTATGGATTGTGTTTTGAGAAGAGATCATTCATATATACATGTACTTCAATAATTGATTAGCTTAGTGTTGTTGGCTAATATGTTATTGATCATGACAATCATTTGATTTGCTGTGTCAGGCACTTGTATTGCTTTAACCTTTGAAGCAGCTGCTGTTAAATTTTGGCATCATTGGTTTTTAGTATTTTTTTTGGTTGTATTTGTAGATGCTATTCCATGAAATAAAATACATCAAATATACAAACATTGACTGGCAAGACTATGAATTTAAGAACCCATGAAATAGTCTCTTTTGTTTTTGTTTTTACAAAACCAAAAAAATTGAGACACCAATTTAAATAATACTGTGGTATATCACATATCAACATTATTGAGATACCTTAAATCTCTCATGAAAATGTCTATAATCCTGTCCCCAAATGGAACCACATTTTACCAAACTTGTTTTCAAAGAATACCTTTTCCAGTGATAGGCTTATCTACTGCTCAAAAAATGTAGAAACCAGGCTTGATGGACTTATCCAGGGAGGGTGTGCAAGTTAATATTTTGTTATGATGTGATGTTGTTGTAGGGTTTAATGCTATTTTTCAGCACACGATAGGCTATACATGGCAGCCAGTGTTATTGGTGGAGGAAGAACCCAGGAAAACCCCTGGAAAGAACCACTGACCCATGAGAAGCTACTGGCAAGCTTTCTCACGTAACTACATTAGTCAAATCTTAGACTTGAACCCACGCAAACAGAGGTGAGATGGGATTGATCTGTAATGGAGAGTGCTTTAGACCACTCGGCCACTCAGGGTCCCTGTTGTGATGTGAAAGAACATTATACTTGTGTTAATTATATATACGATATTTATGAGATTCATTTAATTATGCAATCTTTTACACTGTCATAAATTTGGCACTTTGAGTAGCTTTGGTGGGAATTACAACACTCCTGATAATAAAACCCTTCATTATAACATGTTATAAGACCCTTAATTACAACATATTTTATGTTATAAAGCCGTTCATTATAACATGTTATAAGACCCTTAATTGCAACATATTTTATGTTATAAGACCCTTCAATATAACACGTTATAAGACCCTTAATTACAACATATTTTATGTTATAAAGCCCTTCATTATAACACATTTTATAAGACCCTTAATTACAACATATTTTATGTTATAAAGCCCTTCATTTATAACTCATTTTATGTTATAAATAGGGCCTAACCGAGTAGATAATTTTCGCCGAGTACCGAATCCGAGTATTTGGATGTACTATATGCCGGATCCGGGCACGAACCGAGTAGTTGGTGCGACTCCAGAGTGTACCGTTTGTTTCATTATCGTATGCAAAGCTTAAACTTTTTGTGTACCGTATACCATATATATCGGCTATAAGATGAAATTTTTTATTATTAACTAAAATTATTATGTAATAAAAATTTTTTTTTAAATAGTTCGATATTTATTGAATTTATTTACTTGTAACTATTTGCCGAGGTGAATACTTCGAGTAGTACCGAAAAACCAGATATTCAGCCGAAGCGAATGTCCGAGGCGATTTTCGGTTAGGCCCTAGTTATAAAGCCCTTCATTATAACACGTTATAAGACCCTTAATTACATCATATTTTATGTTATAAAGCCCTTCATTATATCTCATTTTATAAGGCCCTTCATTATAAAACTTTTTTAAAATAAGGCCCCTTCATATAATAGAGTTTATGTTATAAGGTGAGCATGACCATTGAATCTATTTCATAAAGCATAGAAAAATTTTATGTATACTTCACTGTAAGGCAGTATGACAGAATGCAATACACAGAGTTTTATATTAATAAGTACTGTACATCATCAATGCATATTGTCTGGTCAGTCTCAATAAGTCATAAGTTATCTTAGTTGATGCTTAATCTTGAAATTTCCTTAAAGTGAAATAGTCATAATAATTTAAAAAGTGAAATAGTCATAATAATTTAAAAAGTGAAATAGTCATAATAATTTAAAAAGTGAAATAGTCATAATAATTTAAAAAGTGAAATAGTCATAATAATTTTAAAAGTGTAATATTTTGCATTAGCCACAGCAATCATCAACATAGACAAATTACCATATCAGATGTTCTTTGGGGAAAGAAGTTTTTTTGCTAATCTTTGATGATTGAAAGAGGTACCAATATAAAGGCTTGATTGTAAAGTAGAGCTACATGAAATGTGAAGGTATTAGCAATGTCTTTCTTTTTTCAGAGAAAAAAAAAGAAAGAATCCCGCACTCCCAATGGGCGATACAGGTCATATCCAGCTTCAGCATTGATCAGTGCTTACTTTGCTGTTATCAATGGTGAACTATCTACACAAAAGGCAGCAAAACACTTTGGAGTTCCAACAACAACTCTGATGGACCGTATTGATGGGAAAATTCCTATAGAAAAGATGCGATCCGGGCCTCCCTTACTATTCACAGATGATGAGGAAATGAATCTTGCAATTCATATGCGTAAAATGGCCTTGATTGGCTACAAATATCTTCGAAATCAAGACATTCTCAAAATAGCAACTGATTATGCAATATATCTAAATAAGAGGAATTTTGGCGAACCACTTAGTAAGCGATGGCTTTATTCCTTTTATGAAAGATGGCCACAGTTGAATGACTTCAAACCAGGCAGCTCCTTGAAGTCAGAGAGCAATTCTGCAATGAGATGTTTGAGGAATTATTACAAGGAGCTGTTGCGGCTGATGAATGAGTACAGATTGCAGGAAACCCCAGAGAACATCTACATCCTTGAAGAAAGGCCCGTCATCTCAGACAACATGGCTCAGTCAGAAGATGACGATGGAGATATGACTGAAAAGGTACATATTACTGTACTTGGCTGTGGGAATGCAGTTGGAGCTCAGATACCTCCGTATTTTGTGTTTGCAGGAACAAAAATGAAGAAGGATTTGCTCCATGGAGCAGTTCCAGGAGCAGATGGTATTGTAAATGACACTGGCAGAACAGACACAGATGTGTACATGAGGTATCTGAAATCCCACTTTATGGAGTTTGTGGACTCTGAACAACCTGTCATGGTGCTATATAATGGATCCTGCAAGCACATTACCTTGTCAGTCATTGAGTGGGCCAAGCAAAACAATATTATCCTCTATGTTCTGCCCCCAGGTACTGTTTCCATGCATCAGCCAGGTAGTGAAGGATTGTTTGGGCCCTTTGAGACCATATATGCAGAGGAGTGCCAAGTGGTGATTGATAACCTTGATAACAATGCATCCCAGAATGATATTTGCCGTGTTGCATGTAGAGCATACACACATGCTCTCTCTGCTTGCAATTTACAGGCAGCTTTCAGAAACTTAGGTATATATCCATTTGCCTCGCCAATAGACCTAGAAGAGTCTGTGGATGAGGAAGATGAGGATTTAAACAAGATTGAGCCAGTTGAACAGCTACTGGACCAAACTGAAACTACTGAACAAGGTCATGTGGCTCAGCAGGTTGATTCTGGAGAAGATAACATTCTCAAGGTTAAAACAAAAAGGAAACGCAAAAAATCTACAAGCGAGACAGACAGTACCTCAGTGTCACCAGCCAAAAGGAAATTGGGAAAAAAGAAGTCTCGCTTGGTCAGAGGGAAAAAAAAGAGAAAAACCACTAAAAAATGAAAAAAGTGACTTCTCAATAATAAACAAAGAAACCACTATAAAGCACAAACAAGTTTGAAAATCAGAGATAAAGAGAAAATAATTTCTGATAAATAGTAGGTGATGAAATGTTGAAATTGCTGAGGAAAAATATTTTGTTTTAATATGAAATATTGCAGCAATATGGAATGATGCTTGTCACCAAAGAAAATGTGGAAATATGCTGGTGAAAGCAATGAAATATTAGATAATGTGTGTTCCCATAATTTAAGAAATTGAGTAAGTTGCAAATGATCATGATAAAAATGAAGTAATCAAGTTTATGTTATGTAGACCAAACTATCTAGTGACCCACCCATCTGGATAGACTCTATTCTGACCATTAAACTGTACTTGTAAATATGCTCTTAAATAATCCTTGACATCAGCTTGTATGATTAGATTGGTCATGGAGCAATTAGAATGTTTGTTATGATTAGATTGGTCATGGAGCAATTAGAATGTTTGTTATGCTTTAGTTGATGAAGAGTCAGTTGCTTCAGTCCAACAGAAGAGTACAGATTAAACTAAAGCTCTCTATTATTCATGTTAACTGATAAAAGATATTATTACAAAATATATTTGTAATGCCAGTTATGCACACAATTATATTGAATAGAGTAAAAGTTATTATTATTGTAATAAGAAACATGTTTTAAAAATACACGGGTCAAAAATCATTAGGTGTATATTTGACATTCTGACAGTTGGCCAGTACTTGAAATGATACAAGTGTATAAATCTCAGTTGTACATTTTTGTGAGGTTCATGCCAAATCAAAACTTTATTGACCAAGGCCTTTGCATTAGCTGTTAGGAAAATGCTGGCAAATTCATATTTGATTCCAGTCATATTTACATGTGCTATTAGTTTTGTGATGTAATAATTTGATTTGTAAAATATTAAGAGTTTTTATCTGTTAATACCCATCAGCTGTTTTTAAGTAGAATATTTTGAGATTGTGCAGATAACTGTTGAAATGTTTTTTTAATGAAATTTCATGTTGTACAGTTGAATAGTCGGTGCTTGAAATTAAAATGTCAAAGAATATTAGAAATTTTAGTGGAACAGTTCATTTGTAAGTATTGTGAAAGTTGTCCTTAAATGAGTAACAAAAGGATAAGTGTGTGCTAAAGCAAGTATCACAGCATTAAGCTTGAGGATTGTTAAATTTCACAATATTTCCAGGAGCTACAGTAAGTAGTTCAGGTTCAAACTAATCTTAGGGTACTCGCACTATACCCATTGAATGTTTGCTTCAGATGATTGTTTTAGACATTATTGTGGTTACAAGTTCATCTGTCAACACAATGTGGACCACTTTAGTAGTCATCCATGGTTTGAGGGAGATCGATAGGTCTTTAGGTACATAGATGACTGAACAAGCTGATGTGTGCCCTGCAAGTTCTAGGGCATTGTGGACAGGGGATGGCAGCAGTGTAGCAGAACAGTGGAGTCAGGAAAGTCCAAATCAATGACCCCACAGTCAACATTGTTACCATTATCATTATACAAATGTCCTCACATACACTACTTTCCTAATTATGAAAGAATATGCAAGATAATCAATTTTCTCTTACATCAGTTTGAACATTTGTAAACTGCAATGCTACATCACTATAATTGTCATATATTTCCCTTGTATTTGCTTGTTATCACATTACCTGTATTTATTTTAAATCAAACTTTTCTTTACCCAATGCAAATGATTATGTACTTTGATGGATACATGGAATATTAATTGATGCTAACAGTTTCTGTGTATTTTCCACATATTTTTATCTTTCTTGTTTTTGTTATCTAATATAAGTGACTAGTAGATAACCACTTTGAGAAAATAAATGATGCCAATTATATTCCTTTTTCTTGTTCTCTGTATTTTATCATACATATGTACATGTAAATAAAATAACGATTTAATTTGTACATATAGATTATTATTAATATGTGTATACTTTTTTGATTTGTTCAAGCATTATTAGCTTTAATGTCTTAAAAATATCATATATTGTGTATATAGTTCATTCATTATCATGTATCCATAGTTTACATATGAAAATAAATTTTGTCACTTACAATTTGTTCTCAGTATTCCTGAAGATTTTCATTTCATGAGCAAAAATAACTCAAAGCATTTCAAGCCAACTTGTTACCCATCAAGCAAATTTCTTAAAGGTTCCTTTTCATGCTAAAAATGTTCCACAATTATTGTTTTGTTCTGTTAGCATCGAACAAAGTAAAGGGTAAATAGTGAACTGATAGCACTTATCCATAGAGTACCAGCAGACAAGGCATTCAAATTGGTTGTAATGGAACATCAGGTACTGTCAGTAGGCAGGGTACTGACTAGGAAGGAGGGGGGAAGGGCAGGGTACTGACTAGGAAGGAGGGGGGGAGGGCATCACAAGATGACCTTTGCTTTAGTTTTTTGTACATGATGGTTCCAAACGGTCCTGGTTTCCAGGGAAAGTCAGGAATTTAAAAAATAATTTTTAAGGGCCTTGAATAGTTTGAGAATTCCTCAAAAATGTACCTAATTTTGGAAAAGTCATGGAATTTCTGACAATGGAGTTTTTTTAAAAAAAACATTGATAACTACAAATTTCAACAATTCAGAAACTTTGTTTAGAACTTGACATTTAATTCTGTTATTTTCATTCTTGTATCATCCTATTTCATGGTTAAATAATAATAGTCATGATAGTCCCAGGGAAAATGAAAGTAATAATAGTCAAGATAGTCCCAGGGAAAATGAAAGTAACTCTAGGTGATGTACCCCTTGAATGAAAATGATAAATGTTTAGAAACTTAATAGACAATTAAAATTTTGAAACCATATTTTGTATATTGTCAGTTTATTTTATTTTTTTTGTGGATTTGCAAAAACATTTTTGAATAGAATTTTGAATTCTTGATTTGACATGGTTCTGTTGTTGTGAGAAATAAATCATTGTTTTGATTATTGTTTGTTGGTTTGTCAGAATTTGTCAAATTCACAAAACTGCTGCCCAGTAATATGCATTTTGCAATGAGACCAAGTAATGTATAATTTTTTTTGTGTAAAAAAAAAAAGAAGAAGTAAAAGTTATTCATTAAACTGATGTGTTGTGTAAAAATAAATTTCTTTTTAAATCAACCACTGTCATGGTTTGCGGTGTTTGTTTTGCAATTTTTATTAATCTCTCAGAAGAGGTTACTACATTTGTATTCTGACAACATTTAAATAGAAGACTTGGTACTGCCCATAAAACTTGGGAAACATCAATGTCACATTTTTCTTCATAAAATATTTTAATATGGTGAGTAATCACAGTCTTCTACCAACATGCAGACATCCCGTTCTATTGAGGGTTTGAAAGAGCGCTTGGTGAGTTTCCCACTAGATACCACAGTTATTATTCATACACCTTTATCTTGGCTGGAAATGACCAAAGTATTTGACTTAAATATACCTCTTAAGTTTCTCCATCAATGATGATGCAATGGTGAAAGGTATGAAATTATTTGAAAAGACAACATAAGAGTTTCCAGCAAAGGATCTTGCACCTTAATGTATTTTATATGATATCGCCATTTTGACTTGGTTCCCTCTTAAATTAATTGAAAATGATCTTGCATCCAGGCTGTATGGTGAATGTTCTTTAGAGCCTTCACTGATGGACCAAACGCTGACAGTCTATAACAAAATATATACACACACAAGGACATAGTGAAATTTGTTTTGGGGCTTAAAGGGATTTCAGTCCATGTTTTTGACATAGTGTCTATTCTCTTTTACAAAATAGTTTGCATTGATAATAATAATAGTAGAAAACTTTTAACAAAATACAGGATCACTGGCCTTTCTGAGCTAATTTTATTTTTTATTTTTTTTAATATATCAAGGGAGGTAACTGAGATTTTGGTGAATAGATCTTGCTCCTCAGCAAGTGATACTTTAAGTAAGTTGTAGAAAATGCTTTTAAAAGTAAATCACAACATATAAAATGTGAATATGAATTTAATTGTGACATCTGATGGAAAGAAAATTTAGAAAAATATTTTAGGGATTATTTTGAGCAGTATTATGAAATAAAATGGCTAATTTTGAATAGTAATATCAAGAGTTGTTTTTAAAATGAATTTATGTAAATTATTATTACTAAAATCTGCAAGCCATCAGTATTCTCAGTACTTAGATTCCTCTTTCATTTTGATTAAGAAAACAGAAATTAATGAAAGAATATAGAGTTCCAGATTCTGTCATCAGTGCACTGTTTTGGATTGTGACCTGAGGTTGGAAACTGCTGCTTTAGTGAAAGCAAATACATAACCAAATTATATATTATGAAATACAGTCTTCTGGAGCTAACAAAAAGATTAGCCTTATATTTTTGGCTAATTTCAGCAATGAAAAATGTGGACATCATCTGCTTGCCTAGATAAAAGTCGCTTTTAACAAGTTGAGTGATCCGTGATATACATGTACTCCATTTGTTTTCTTACTGAATTTAACTCATCTTCATGGAGGAGAATAGTTTGCAAAGCAATTAACTTTTATGATATGCTATTCTTCATTGTACTCTCTTTTCTTTAATACACTTCTGATTTCAAAGCTGTACACTCGTAATAATTATGTTAATTAAACCATATCCAAGAAAGAGTCGGCCTTTCATTCATCCATTTCTAGATTCTGACTCCAGAGATCTCTTCACCTTCTGCTTCTTTTATAGTTGCTTAAAAACTTTCCACATCAATGAATCATCATTATCCATGAATCGCCAGCCTACATGCAAATAGCTACGAATCTTTGGTAAAGGAAACCAAGATAAACCCCAGTGGGTTAGGCCAACCATTAACCTTGATCCATATATCTCATTAACAACATGACCACTCAAGTTTTACTAAGTTCAGATGCAAGTAAAAAATTCATGATAGAGTCTAAAAAATTCATGATAGAGTCTAGTACAAGACTATTGTGTAATTTAGATTGATGTATAGATGTGACAATTTTTCCATATGTAATATAATACTTCATGATATCAACAATGACATTAAGACTTCATGCATTGCTAAGGCCTAATAACGGAGGCATTCCAAATGTATTTTGAAGTAATTTCACTATACTATTCTGCTGTTTAATGTGCTTATTTAAAATCATTTTACAGAACCTGTTAAATAATTCCAGCATTTGCTTGGCTTGCATTGCATTCATGACTTCCATGAATATGGCTGGTTTATAAGCTCATCTTTATGTGAGATGTGTACAGGATTCATATACTTTGAGACTATTCTGACAAAAGCTTTCCATAATGATCACTTTGGCATCAGTGTTTGTCCATCTGTGTGTCCATCTAAGCCCTGGGTGATTTTTTTTTCTTCATTTTTTATTTCCTTCATTTTAGTATCATTTTATACCACCAGGCTTGATATGCAAGCTGTGGCCATTTTCTTCTTTGTATATAACATGAAAACAGTGTATTTATGTCATTTTTAGTATGTAGAACAATTATTAGAGGGAACCAACTCAATCTGAGAAGATGAAGTGAACATTTTATTTTTTGACATGTCAGATCAGAAAACTCAAAGAACTTTGTAGGTCTTGGAGCATTAAAATTACCCCAAAAAAAATTCTCAGCTAACTTAATTAACATGCATGACTGTAGATTTAATCTGTCCATATCTTTGCACAAGTTTATGGTTGTTGTTGTTGTTGTTATAGGGTTTAACACCATTTTTCAGCACATGATAAGCTATACATGGTGGTCAGTATTAATTGTGGAGGAAGAATATGGAAAATCCCCTGAAAGAACCACCGACCCACGTGAAGCTACCGACAGGTTTTCTCACATACCCACATTGGCTGAGCCAAAGACTCGAACACACAGAGGTGAGATGGCAGTGATCCATAATGGTGAGCGCTTTAGACCACTCGGCCACTCAGGGCCCTCTTTATGGTTGTAAGTTTAAACTTAATTATTAAAAGTTTCAGAAAAGTGTTAGGAAGAAGATCTATTGGCATAAAGCATTTTCTAAATTCCATGTGACAGATTTTTCAGTATGGGTTTTTTTACTTTGGATTTCCTAGCTATACTGGCTGTAGACAAAAAGAGCTTGTATGATAGTTGTTGGTTGTCTGATGTCCATCGTATGACATCTATCCATCAATTAGTGCAAGTTTTGATTTGTTTTAATACACACCTAAATTTTTAGAGAATAGCCATGAATCTTCACACCCACATTTATCTGGGGTCTTAAAAAGAAAATATGCTGCTACGACATCCAGTATTGCTGCAATAGCAGCCATCTTGAAAATCTTGTTATTGCCACTGCTTCTGAATGAATAGGCTTATCAACAGATGATATTTGCTAGAAGACTTCCAATATGGTGACTATATGGCCCTAATAAAATAAATATGGTTCCAATATGGTGTCTGTATCGCCCTATTAAAATAAATATGGTTCCAATATGGTGTCTATATGGCCCTAATAAAATAAATATGGTTCCAATATGGTGTCTATATGGCCCTAATAAAATAAATATGGTTCCAATATGGTGTCTATATGTTCCTAATAAAATAAATATGGTGTCCAGTATTGCCACCACAGTAGCCATCTTTAAACTAATACCACAGCTTGTTGAAATGAATCAGCTTATCAACATTTAAGGTGTCATTGAAAGACTTCTTACAATATGTATGAAAATTGATCTGACATCCAACAGCCATTATGAAAATCTTGTTATTCAGCTACTTTGGAATAGAAAGTCATGTCAGAGGGGCCATGAGTGGCTGCGTGGTCTAAAGTGTTTTCCATTACAGATCACTGCTATCTTACCTGTCTGCATGGGTTCAAGTCTCAGATTTGGTCATTGTGGGTATGTGAGAAAGCTTACCAGTAGCTTCTCACGAGTCACTGTTTTTTTCTGAGTGTTTTCCATGGGTTCTTCCTCCACAACTAATACTAGCTGCCATGTATAGCAGCCCATCATGTGTTGAAGAATGGTGTTAAACACTAAGAAAACAAGTTATGTCAGCATGGGGCTTTTCAGGAAGACTATAGTGTCAAGTTGGTTTTGAATAAAAACTGCATATATTGTATCCAATAAGGAAGTGGCATTGGCCATCTTGAAATTTCTTCTTGCATCTCCCCCCTGATGGAAAGTCATACAGTGGAACCTGTCTTGAAAGACCACCCCTTCTGCCAAAACATAATGGTCTCTCATGACAGGTCATAACACTATATAATCAATAAATCTGTACATGGAGAACCTGGTCTCTCAAGACAGGTGGTTTCTCATAGCAGTGGTCTCTCAAGACAGGTTTTACTGTATCATCAATGGGTTTTTGCCAAAAGACTATATGAAAATGGTGCCAATCTGATATCCCATATAGTCACCATGGCAGGCATCATAAAAATATTGGTATTGCTGCCCCAACACACTGATAAGTCTTACTGACATGGGATTTTCATCAGATTACTAATTATGATATCTACTTGAATGAAATGCCATGCTTGACCTCAGATGTCGCTGCTTCAAAGAATATAATGAAAATCTTAATTTACCTGAATGGACATACAACAACAACAAAAGTCTTCAAATGGTGTCTGGTTTGTCATGAAAATGGTGTTGATATTGGATCCACTATGGCTGTCACATTGGTTAGTTTGAAAATCTTATAGATTATCCATATCCAGCATTAACCTGTGTTACTTTTGTTTGCTTTGATACCATTTTGCTTTGCCATCTTTAAATGTGGAATATAGCTCTGACAGGATTAAAAAAATGCACGCCATGAGCAGCGTTTTATGCAGAAAAGTTTCAGAATGAAATCAGGGTCCAAAATTATCATCTGGTGAAATGTTTACCAAATTTGTGATATGCCAAAGATAATGTGGTCTGTTCTGACATGTCAAAATTACCAGCACTAGATGTTGTAACTTTGTTGTTATTTTATTCTTTTCTGGTCATTGACTAGAAGAGCTTATGAGATGGTCTGTTATTTGTTGTTTGTCAATTATCCTACATCCTTCCCTCCATTACTGTAGCATAAGTTTGTTGTTGCTACTTCATGTAAATTACATAGAGGATTGTCATGTGAAGTTTCTTGTAATGTATAGATTGTTCTAAGTTAAAGCAGTGCTACTCAGATATAACTGTTATAGCAACCATATTGAAACTTCTGTTATCACTACTCCATTTTATGATGCCTAGATAGTAATATTTAAGCTAATATTATGTCCAGTATGGCTGCCACTGTAGCCATCTTGGAAATCTTTGCCCTAAACTAAAATGGGGCAAGTTGGACATCCAATAAGGTCTCCAACATGTCCATCTTGAAAATCTTGTTACAGTTACTCCACCTGAGTGGATGCTTATTTTGTGTTAGAGAGATTTCACTTGAAGACTTGTTATGATTTAAAAACTTTGTTGTCACACACACACACACACACACACACACACACATTGGGTTTTCACCATACAACTTTTTATCATCTAGTTAAATGATGCTGTTAAAAATGACAACAGTCTTATAACTCTTGTTACTGCTACTCCTAAATGGACAGTCATGTTGGCGTGGATATCTGGCTGGTTATGAATGAAATAGGCATTGAACTGATGTTAAAAAAATGGCAGCCACCTGAAAAATCTTGTCACTACCTCTCCAATCTGGAAAGTCCTATTGGCATGGGGTTTTCACCAGAAGATTTGTTAGTGTGTCTGCTTAGTCCTCAATGAAAATGCTGTCAATCTAATGATGGCCATCTTGAAAATCTTGTTTTCGGTACTCCAGAATTTATGCTTATTTAATATACCATAACACTTCTTACGATATCTTGTTTTTAATAAAGAACAAACTTTGCTGACTACTATAATTATCAGATTGTAAATCAAGCCACAGAGTGTCATATTTGTCATAGGGTTCTCACAAAAATCTTTGTCAAGCTTATTGTGAATGAAAATGGTGCTAATCTTGTATCCAGTATGACAGCATCTAAGAATATCAGAAATGGTTTCACCACTCGGCAATTAAAATGACCATATGGATTTGATTTTCTGGACAGCAGACCATCAGTCATCTTCAAGGGACTCTTGCAGATTTATAGGACTTCATGTACAGATGTGATATCATGTTTATTAAGCTAAATTTATGGAATAACCTTAAAAAAACATAACTTGATTTTAATGTGTTTTGAACACAGATTCATTCTAGTTGAATTAAAGATGGTTTAAACAGTATATCTGCTAGTTTAAGATTGTAGTCAGTTACATTCTTAAATGTTTGTGATTTCAGCTTGAAATGAATTAGTATCTCTTTGAATTAGGTGATTTTTTTTTTCTCTCCATTCCAAATACACATTACCCAAGTTGCTATCTTGGAATGAATTAGTATCTCTTTGAATTAGGTGATTTTTTTTCCCCCTCCATTCCAAATGCACATTACCCAAGTTGCTACATTGGAATGAATTAGTATCTCATCGAATTAGATGATTTTTTCCTCCATTCAAAATGCACATTACCCAAGTTGCTATCTTTCTTCACAGGTGGGACAAAAGTAAACAAAAACAAAATATAGAAGGATAGAGGTTGGATATTTATCAGGGAATTGGCTGATGAAACTGCTCCATTTTTTAAATATATGGCAAATATTTACTTGGGATATTTTTTGGATCTGACAAATGTGTTAGATTGTTTCCATGATCTTATAATCTAAGAGATACTGTGTAATTAATTTCTCAGTCTATGATCTGTATTCTCAAAACATGTATTTATAGCTCATGATCAAAGTCAGACAAGTTTGTAAATATCTGTAGAATAAAGTTAGACATTCAGGATTTTCTTTTTTCCTCAATCAGCATGCAGTATTTCATTGATGTAGAATCCATCCTTGTATCCCAATTTGGGCTTCGGTTTCTTGCTACAGGTTACAGATGACCTTTGTAGAGTAAAATTCTTGGAATCTGGAAGAAACTGGCAATAAATTGAAGCCATTGTCAGATATTGTTGTAAAATGTTAATTATTATATATTGTTTACATAGGATCTCTTCTAGTGCACTAGTTGGCCTTTTAAGATGTATCAGTTTTATTACTGTATACACTGCATGTGTCATCTCTGACACCAATAAAATTTCAGTAGCTAAATTTGTGTAAGGCATTTTACATGAATTGTTTTCTTCTTTTGTTCTATTGAGTTGATTGCTATATATTATTGAAATAAATTTAGTGATTTATTTACAGAAAGTATTATGATTAATGTTAATTACTTGTGTCTTAATGTTAATTACTTGTGTCTTAATTAATGTTAATTACTTGTGTCTTAATTAATGTTAATTACTTGTGTCTTAATTAATGTTAATTACTTGTGTCTTAATTAATGTTAATTAATTAACCTTCATTGAAGCAGCAAGGTGAGATATAGGAATCCTATTTCTGGCAGACACAGCATTCTAGGACTTAAATATTTTTGCAGTGGTGATATATAGATTAATTGCAAATATCTCAGTAACATACTGTGCTGAACCAATCTGTATAAGAAGGCAATGCTTCTGGTATGTTTTCCAAGAGGTAATGTTACTTGTATGCTTTGAAGGAGACAATGTTACTGGTATATTTTCAAAAACCTTATGTCATTCAGCAGATTGTTTTATGTGATTTTATATACATATATTTTTAAGCATCTTTAACAGAAATATTTTTCAGTATCATTGCAGTTTTGTCATATGGGTTGAATGATTAAAATTTTCCAAATATTTTTTGTCACTAATTGTTGTTGAGAAACTGAACTTATTTTTGGTGTGCATATTGTTTAATAATATTGTCAGTCAGATTCTTAATTACCAAAAATATTCTCCAGCATGTTTAACCACAGCATTTTGACAAGGAATTTTAGCAAGAACACTAATTAGAGACACTCTCATCAAAGACATCAAAGCCCTACAGCAATCTTATTGTACATCTGTATGTCTGCAATGAAACCTTACTGGTAATTGTTAGATTTTGACCAAATTGTGTATGCAGCTTTGTATTGATGAGATCTTGAAAGAGTTTACTGTAGTCTTTTCAAAGTCATCATCTGAAAAAGCCTTTCAAAGTCATCATCCTGAAAGAGGTTACTTAACCCTTTGAACCCTAATCTCCCCCATATTTCAGCACAATAACCCGAGCATCCCTGGTAATTTTTTATAAAAAGTAAAATTTTGCAAAAATAAAAGTAATATTATGCCTTAGAATGATAATCCACTATGATATAACAGCAAATATCAAATTGTCTCTTTTCAAACATGCTTATAAAATGCTTTTTATTACTATGACTATGTAACAAACTGTCTCAAAATTTCTTCATATTTCATATTTTTCATATTTTTTCTATATTTCACTGACCATTTAGCGAATAACAACACAGGCCGGTATACCGGCCTTTCGGGTTATGATGGTAGATAGCTAGGCCGGTGTACCGGCCTTTCGGGTATATACACCGTTACAACCGGCCTGTTGGGTTCAAAGGGTTAAGGCCTTTCATCATCCTGAAAGAGTATACTTTTATGTCTTTCAAAGTCATCATCCTGAAATAGTTTACTTTTGGCCTTTTAAAGTCATCATCCTGAAAGAGTTTACTTTTATGTCTTTCAAAGTCATCATCCTGAAATAGTTTACTTTTGGCCTTTTAAAGTCATCATCCTGAAAGAGTATACTTTTATGTCTTTCAAAGTCATCATCCTGAAATAGTTTACTTTTGGCCTTTTAAAGTCATCATCCTGAAAGAGTATACTTTTATGTCTTTCAAAGTCATCATCCTGAAATAGTTTACTTTTGGCCTTTCAAAGTCATCATTCTGAAAGAGTTTACATTTGGTCTTATAATGTCATCATCCTGAAAGAGTTTACTTTTGACCTTTTAAAGTCATCATCCTGAAAGAGTTTACATTTGGTCTTATAATGTCATCATCCTGAAAGAGTTTACTTTTGGCCTTTTAAAATCATCATCCTGAAAGAGTTTACATTTGGTCTTATAATGTCATCATCCTGAAAGAGTTTACTTTTGGCCTTTTAAAGTCATCATCCTGAAAGAGTTTACATTTGGTTTTATAATGTCATCATCCTGAAAGAGTTTACTTTTGGCCTTTCAAAGTCATCATTCTGAAAGAGTTTACATTTGGTCTTATAATGTCATCATCCTGAAAGAGTTTACTTTTGGCCTTTTAAAATCATCATCCTGAAAGAGTTTACATTTGGTCTTATAATGTCATCATCCTAAAAGAGTTTACTTTTGGCCTTTTAAAGTCATCATCCTGAAAGAGTTTACATTTGGTCTTATAATGTCATCATCCTGAAAGAGTTTACTTTTGGCCTTTTAAAGTCATCATCCTGAAAGAGTTTACATTTGGTCTTATAATGTCATCATCCTGAAAGAGTTTACTTTTGGCCTTTTAAAGTCATCATTCTTAAAGAGTTTACTTTAGGCGTTTCAAAGTCATCATCCTGAAAGAGTTTACATTTGGTCTTATAATGTCATCATCCTGAAAGAGTTTACTTTTGGCCTTTTAAAGTCATCATTCTTAAAGAGTTTACTTTAGGCGTTTCAAAGTCATCATTCTTAAAGAGTTTACTTTAGGTATTTCAAAATCATCATCCTGAAAGAGTTTACTTTTGGCCTTTTAAAGTCATCATTCTTAAAGAGTTTACTTTAGGCCTTTCAAAGTCATCATCCTGAAAGAGTTTACATTAGAGCTTTCAAAGTCATCATCCTGAAAGTGTTTACTTTTGTACTTTTAAAGTCATCAGTGTTGGACTTTGGTCTTTTCAAGGTTATTATCTGTATGAGTTAGGGCCACTGATTGCCTTATTTTTATAGCTCTGTTTTGTGCAGCTTAACTTCACTAATCATTGTTGAATATGAATGACAATTGGCATGCAGCTTCAAATTAATGAGATTTTGAATGACGTTGATTTTCAGCATTCCATGACATCATTTATTTAAAAGGAATTCCTCAACATTAATTTTTTAAAAATTACAAGGATTGTTTAATTTGAACCTGATTTAACAATTTTATACAGATTGAACCTTGAATGTCTTATGCCCTCTGATTGTCCATTTTCAAAATAATTGTGCAAGTTCAAGCAAATTTGGCATGCAATTTTATACTGAAGAGACCTTGAATGACTTTAATTTCCAGCATTCCATTTATTGTGGCCCCATTTGCCCACCATCCTGACATGGGTTACTGCAGCATTACTAAACCAAAGATTGTTGATTTTCAACCAACTTTGGCATGCAGTTTTACTCTGATGAGACGTTTTCAAGTTCAGTTTCCAGTATTGGACAACATCATTGAAAGGAATTATGCCCCCTTGCATTTGAATAATTTAATAAGGCCTTGAATAAGTTATATTTTTAGAATTGCTTGTCATCATTTACAGATGTGATGGCCATTTTATTAACTTTTATTTGTTCAAGATCCTTGCCAAGCAAATAATGGTGAGCTAAGCCCTTTGCAATGCATCTGTCATTAATTCCATCCATTACTAATACAACTAGTGTAGTACAATAATGGTGAGCTAAGCCCTTTGCCATACATCTATCATTAATACCATCCATTACTAATACAACTAGCGTAGTACAATAATGGTGAGCTAAGCCCTTTGCAATGCATCTGTCATTAATACCATCCATTACTAATACAAACAGTGTAGTAAAATAGTGGTGAGCTAAGCCCTTTGCAATGCATCTATCATTAATACCATTCATTACTATTACAACTAGTGTAGTACAATAATGGTGAGCTAAGCCCTTTGCAATGCATCTGTCATTAATACCATTCATTACTATTACAAACAGTGTAGTAAAATAGTGGTGAGCTAAGCCCTTTGCAATGCATCTATCATTAATACCATTCATTACTATTACAACTAGTGTAGTAAAATAATGGTGAGCTAAGCCCTTTGCAATGCATCTGTCATTAATACCATCCATTACTATTACAAACAGTGTAGTAAAATAGTGGTGAGCTAAGCCCTTTGCAATACATCTGTCATTAATACCATCCATTACTAATACAGTGTAGTAAAATAGTGGTGAGCTAAGCCCTTTGCTATACATATAATTAATACCATCCATTACTAATACAACTAGTGTAGTAAAATAGTGGTGAGCTAAGCCATTTGCTATGCATATAATTAATACCATCACTAATACAACTAGTGTAGTAAAAAAAATGGATTTATTTTCTGTTACTATCATACAAAATATATATTGCTTACAAATAAGTCAGGAATGTTTTGTCGCAGAAATGCTCACTGTACTAATATTCACAAATTTAAAGAGGTTCAAATATAATTGACAAGGAGTAGATATGGAATGATATATTTCTACTTATTGTTTTGCATTATTTGCCATTTTTGTAGGCCAAAGTGACTGGAAGCAAGTCAGAGACTAGTTTTGAGGAAGCCTTACAGAGTGAAACCAGTCGAATGAATGCTGGAAATGATGATGCTTCAAAAGACAAAGAGATGACCGGCAAGCTGCCAGAAGAAAAAGTTCCACTCTAAGGCTATCAGCCGTTCCATGCATGCCACAATGATGATGCTTTCAAAGCTTGTGCAAACATATGGTATTTTGTGTTCAACAGATAATAGCAGTGTGCTAAAAGTTACGTACAATTGTTATGTTTTTTTGTTCATTATTTGTTGGTACCTTATTCTTCCAAATAGTGTACTGTACTGTGTATCTACCTTGATATAAAATAAACCTGCCATTTACCTATAGAATGTTTTTAATGAGTTGATAGATTTAACAGTAAATGATGATAGGTTGATCTGTCAGGGTTACTGGTACTTGGAAGATAGATTCTCACATTCCTATGTGTGCATGATTTTTTTACAAGGTAAATCAGCGAAGAGAAATAATTCTGTCTTTCATTATACGTATAGCTTTTTACAGTGATAAAGATAAATATTCATTCCATCACATGTACATACTAAAATATTCAAGTACTGTTCTTCAAAAATGATTTTGGCATTTATTGATCAGTTTGAATTTTGATCTTTATTTACAGAAGAAGCTAAGAAGAAAGGAATGTTTTTCAACTCATTCATGATTTCAAAACAAGGAACTTAATTGCGCCTCTTTAGAAAGACAGTTTTTAGCAATAAAGACCGTTGATGGTAAATTTATTTAAACTCAATAAGGGCATTAAATTCCTCTGCAGGTGCTAAGTCTTAATCCATAATCATACTGCAAGATTATGCTATGGTATAATAATACAAAATTGATATGACAAAGATAGGAACTCATTTTTTCAATCTCTGAATAATTTACATTGAATATTTATTGTTATTATGCAAAATTAAATTACTCCAGCTTTTCTGTGCAACAGCATGATATAGAAAAGTTCAGAAAAGTTAAATATATATTGGTTTATTTAAAGTGTGATAATTTATATTTTACAAAATAATTTGGATCTAAAACTGCATGAATGAGCATTTGAATTAAGTACCTTGTTTGTGTTAATTTTTTTTCTTCACTTGTAAAACTTTGAAATAAGGTATAATTTATTTGATCAGTAGTTTTACCTTTCTTCCATTCACCCTCATGACAACCTTTCTCATGTGCTTGGTTTATTTAGATTTTATTAATCTCTATACAATGTAGTTATGAGATTTTGAGCGCAAGCATGGAATCACTTGAAATTCAGAATATACATAAATGTTTTATCTGTGATGGTTCTTGACGTGCAATAAGTAATATGTGATTTGCACATTAGAGGATTTGAAAACGTTTGAAGAGTTATTTCCCTTTTACATGGTCAAAACCTCTCATCCATTTTTTTTAGTTATATAAACAAAAGTATGATTTCAAGGATTCACCATCATCTGATAGTACAATTTAAAAAACGGTCTATCCTTTAAAACAGTAAGATTTATTACTTAGAAATGGTTATGCTGTATCCCTTAAAACAGTAAACTTTATTACTTAAAAACAGTTATGCTCTATCCTTAAAACAGTAAGATTTATTACTTAGAAGTGGTTATGCTGTATCCCTTAAAACAGTAAACTTTATTACTTAAAAACAGTTATGCTCTATCCTTAAAACAGTAAGCTTTATTACTTAAGAACGGTTATGCTCTATCCCTTAAAACAGTAAGCTTTATTACTTAAAAATGGTTATGCTCTGTCCCTTAAAACAGTAAGCTTTATTACTTAGAAATGGTTATGCTCTGTCCCTTAAAACAGTAAGCTTTATTACTTAAAAATGGTTATGCTGTATCCCTTAAAACAGTAAGCTTTATTACTTAGAAATGGTTATGCTCTGTCCCTTAAAACAGTAAGCTTTATTACTTAAAAATGGTTATGCTGTATCCCTTAAAACAGTAAGCTTTATTACTTAGAAATGGTTATGCTGTATCCCTTAAAACAGTAAGCTTTATTACTTAGAAACGGTTATGCTCTGTCCCTTAAAACAGTAAGCTTTATTACTTAAGAACGGTTATGCTCTATCCCTTAAAACAGTAAGCTTTATTACTTAAAAATGGTTATGCTGTATCCCTTAAAACAGTAAGCTTTATTACTTAGAAATGGTTATGCTCTGTCCCTTAAAACAGTAAGCTTTATTACTTAAGAACGGTTATGCTCTATCCCTTAAAACAGTAAGCTTTATTACTTAAAAACGGTTATGCTCTATCCTTTAAAACAGTAAACTTTATTACTTAAGAACGGTTATGCTCTATCCCTTAAAACAGTAAGCTTTATTACTTAAAAACAGTTATGCTCTATCCCTTAAAACAGTAAGCTTTATTACTTAAGAACGGTTATGCTCTATCCCTTAAAACAGTAAGCTTTATTACTTAAAAACAGTTATGCTCTATCCCTTAAAACAGTAAGCTTTATTACTTAAAAACAGTTTATGCTGTAACCCTTTGGTACCATTTAGGTAGCATCAATTCAACTGAGACATTTCCTTTTGAAGCTTTGGGCATACTACTTGCTCAGCAAAGAGCATTAATCATTTTGTTCTCTGCTTTCATTAGGATAGAGAGTAGAAAACTTGTGTGAAAAAATGCATTTTGGAAGTCATTTTCTGTTGGTGAGTTGGTACTTGTTAGGTTTCCAGAACTTGTACCAGTGCTCATTGTTTGAATTGTAGAATACTAACAGTGACTTTGTGTTGAGCACCAATACATTTCAATTATACTATGTTAGTATTGACTAAATAATTAATGAATGAAAGGAACATGTACTCTAAGATTTTGTTATCACACTGTTTTATCTATTGCCTATGTACAAGTACATTTTTGTTGAATTCAGAACGTTTAAATTTTTCAGAAGAAAAGGCTTCATTTTCACACTACAGTAATATTAGAACCATTTTTCTCACATCAGTATATTCATTTTAATTGTACTATTTTGAAAATATACTTTAAAATTTTATTTTTTAAATTGTCAATATTGGGTAAATAATGTTCAGCTTTCAGTTTTGAGTATCCACATCGAGCAAAGTAAACTGTCTCTGATAGTACCTAAAGGCTTGATTTAAGAATTTCTGCATAAAACATTAAATTGGTTTAAATTTTGAAACAGCACCCAGACATTTGTATATTTTTTAAAATAAATTGTAGTGCTAAATTTGTAAATATATTTATCATTTACAAATTTCATTTTTCCATTTACACTAGTTTCTATTAATTTGCTTTTCATATTAATGCCTATGTTATGTACTGGTATATAAAAGATTGATTGTACCAAAACAATTTTTCAGATTTTCATCTGATTTTGAACAAATTTTATAATAATTGGCAACCAGCCAGGAATATAAAATAGAACCTTGCCACTTAAATCATGTGTGGTAAGAAGATTAATTGCTTTTTTGCACAAAATACTAACAAATAAATGTTTGGGCTTGGAGCGATTTTAACACTCTATACCTGTTGGCATGGGCCAATTTTGTCACCAAATATAGCTTGTGACTGTACATAAAAGTGAGAAAAAATAATCAATGTTCTTTCTAAATGAGAGATCAACTTGCCTTTCAGGTCAATTTTGTCATACTGATTAGACCTGATAATAATTATCTACCTTTGAAATCATTCCACCGATAATATCAGTGGTTAGTTGAAAATGCTTTAAAGAGGAAACTGCAGTTATTACTCAAATAATGTTTGAAATCTGTCAATTCTTTAAGACGTGTTGAAATCTCTCAATTCTTTAAGACATTTTGTAAATAAGGACCATGAATAGCAGTGGCTCAGAAATTGTGTACTTCATTTTAACTTGTGTAAATTAGGATCATTTTCACTCTCCAAGCTATCTGTATTCTCAATACTTTGATTTTTGGCTTGGAGGATATCCGAGTTTGTTGTCTCTTTGGTTTTTAAATAATTCATTGGTTTTAAGCATCTGTTAAATAAAATAGAAAATGAGTACTATATAGGTAAAGTGTTTATGGTTAACTTTATCCAATGTATCCTCCCATTTTGTTTCTGTGCAATGGCTTTGGTAGTTTTCTGGTAATATTGATGTTTTTAGAACATGATCATGTTTTGAATGAAATAAATGTACTCTGAAATATAATATTTTTTCATCTTTTATTTTTCATAAAATTTAGTCACAGATTTTTCTTTGTTACAAGATTTATTTCAAATTATTGATGGACTTCATTATATATTTTTGCATTGCATTGATAAGTATAATAACAAATTAATGATGGACTTCACTAAACTTTTATTGCATTGCATTGATAATGATAATTATAATAACAAATTCATGGTCCTTATTAAGTCTTGACGAAATTTAGGAAATTTTTTTTTTTTTTATATATTTTTTTTTATTATATATATGATATTTTGTGATTTACTTTAGCTTGATACCTTTTCAGCAAGTTTTACGGTTGACAATTAGTAAAATTAGGATTTCCAAACTACATGTATAATTTCAGTTTGACATAATTTCAGGTTAATGTTGCTTTGAAATTTTGTACTGGAAATATATTGCCTTCATTGTATAAAAGAGTAGTTCTCCTCAATGCAGTTTATTGAAGAAGAAAAAATGCCTTTAAATGCTTTATCGTTAGACGTATGCCTAATCTGTGTAAATAGCTGTCCAGTACTTTTCAGACATTATTTTAAAAGTGTTACTTTAAGATATTATGGATAATAGATTTCATTACATGAAAGAAGCACTGTCATTTTCTGTTGCTCATATATCTAATATTTGGCATTGTCACAAGTGTCCTGACAGTAAAAATATGAAATGTACTTGTGTTCACATGATAACTTGACCTGTGTCAGCATTCATAACTTGACCTGTGTCAGCATTCATAACTTGACCTGTGTCAGCATTGATAACTTGACCTGTGTCAGCGTAGAAATTTTCAGAACTCAGAATGGAGCAGGATTAAAATTTTAGCACAATAGAAACCTGTTCTTTAGCTGTATTGCTTGCTGGCACAAGTTTGTTTTAAGCCCTGACCTACATTACAAAGGAACATTTCTATATAGTGCAAAATATTTTCTTTGTTTGTGGCATTTTCTTGTCAACATGCAACCTCATTTGTACATAATGGTTTGGTGAAAGTTGTTCTGTTGCTTATATTGTAGCATAAGAGCGAGACAACCTTTAACATAAATTTGCTTTTTAAAAGATCTGTTAAAAATGTTAGATTGAAATAATTGACAATTAGTAAGCCTACTAAAGTGCAAGTCATACGGGTGATTTAAGTGCATGTGCTGACATAATTTTTAAAAAAGATCACCCAGTTAATTGATTATACCTATAAATGGATTATCCTTTACTTTGCTGTTAAGCATTTTTCAAGGAAAGTATACAATCTTCAATGGAATTTTGATGGATAAGGCACAAAATAAAGAGAATAAACACCATTTGAAACACATGTAACTGCAAAAAGTCACTTAGAGAGCGTTTACATGAATATTGTTACTTGTACTGTAGATTCACAAAGAACATAATATATTGGTCATTGTGTATCTAGTTGTTGTCAGAGGGATCTGCAAGCACATGTACATGCCATTAAACCAAACAGTATACATACAGTTATAACTTCAGTTTGCATTTTATCTGTACTTGCAGCACTATGGACACCAACTAATAAACATAAAGTAAGTTTCTAATTGGAATCTTCCAACTGACCTGAAAAATAAGTGTCACATTGAATAGCCTCTTCATCTGTTCTGGGGGACCATTTACTTGTAAATAATTTCAAATCTGTATTGCTGTTCTGAATCTTAAAAATTGGGATTTAATTTCTTGCAAGAAATTGGGATTTAATTTCTTGCAATGAAATGTATGTATGTAGTTACTTTTCAGCCTATATTTAAAATGCATATTTCACCAATAAACTTCTTTTGAAAATGAAAAGATTGACCTAATTATTTATTGTCCTTATGATAAGTGATGAATATTGATGTAAAGTCATTGATTACTCCCCATTATGATTGTGATGAATATTGATGTAAAGTCAATGATCATTCCCCATTATTTTAGTGATGAATATTGATGTAAAGTCAATGATCACTCCCCATTATCATTGTGATGAATATTGATGTAAAGTCAATGATCACTCCCCATTATCATTGTGATGAATATTGATGTAAAGTCAATGATCACTCCCCATTATTTTAGTGATGAATATTGATGTAAAGTCAATGATTACTCCCCATTATCATTGTGATGAATATTGATGTAAAGATAATGATCACTCCCCATTATCATTGTGATGAATATTGATGTAAAGTCAATGATCACTCCCCATTATCATTGTGATGAATATTGATGTAAAGTCAATGATCACTCCCCATTATGATTGTGATGAATATTGATGAAAAGTCAATGATCACTCCCCATTATGATAGTGATGAATATTAATGTAAAGTCAATGATCACTCCCCATTATCATTGTGATGAATATTGATGTAAAGATAATGATCACTCCCCATTATCATTGTGATGAATATTGATGTAAAGTCAATGATCACTCCCCATTATCATTGTGATGAATATTGATGTAAAGTCAATGATCACTCCCCATTATGATTGTGATGAATATTGATGAAAAGTCAATGATCACTCCCCATTATGATAGTGATGAATATTGATGCAAAGTCAATGATCACACCCCATTATGATAGTGATGAATATTAATGTAAAGTCAATGATCACTCCCCATTACGATAGTGATGAATATTGATGTAAAGTCAATGATCACTCCCCATCATGATTATGGGGAATAGTAATGTAAAGTCAATGATCACTCACCATTATGATATGTGGAATATTAATGTAAAGTCAATGATCACACCCCATTATGATAGTGATGAATATTAATGTAAAGTCAATGATCACTCCCCATTACGATAGTGATGAATATTGATGTAAAGTCAATGATCACTCCCCATTATGATAGTGATGAATATTGATGTAAAGTCAATGATCACTCCCCATTATGATAGTGATGAATATTAATGTAAAGTCAATGATCACTCCCCATTATGACAGTGATGAATATTGATATAAAGTCAATGATCACTCCCCATTATGATTATGGGGAATAGTAATGTAAAGTCAATGATCACTCCCCATTATGATTATGAGGAATATTAATGTAAAGTCAATGATCACTCCCCATCATGATTATGGGGAATAGTAATGTAAAGTCAATGATCACTCCCCATTCTGATTATGGGGAATAGTAATGTAAAGTCAATGATCATTACCCATTTTGATTATGGGGAATAGTAATGTAAAATCAATGATCACTCCCCATTATGATTATGAGGAATATTAATGTAAAGTCAATGATCACTCCCCATTATGATTATGAGGAATATTAATGTAAAGTCAATGATCACTCCCCATTATGATAGTGATGAATATTGATGTAAAGTCAATGATCACTCCCCATTATGATAGTGATGAATATTAATGTAATGTCAATGATCACTCCCAAGTATGATAGTGATGAATATTAATGTAAAGTCAATGATCACTCCCCATTATGATAGTGATGAATATTAATGTAAAGTCAATGATCACTCCCCATTATGATTATGAGGAATATTAATGTAAAGTCAATGATCACTCCCCATTATGATTATGAGAAATATTAATGTAAAGTCAATGATCACACCCCATTATGATAGTGATGAATATTAATGTAAAGTCAATGGTCACTCCCCATCATGATTATGGGGAATAGTAATGTAAAGTCAATGATCACTCCCCATTTTGATTATGGGGAATAGTAATGTAAAGTCAATGATCACTCCCCATTATGATTATGAGGAATATTAATGTAAAGTCAATGATCACTCCCCATTATGATTATGAGGAATATTAATGTAAAGTCAATGATCACTCCCCATTTTGATTATGGGGAATAGTAATGTAAAGTCAATGATCACTCCCCATTATGATTATGAGGAATATTAATGTAAAGTCAATGATCACTCCCCATTATGATTATGAGGAATATTAATGTAAAGTCAATGATCACTCCCCATTATGATAGTGATGAGTATTGAAAGTCAATAAAGTCAATGATCACTCCCCATTATGATAGTGATGAATATTAATGTAAAGTCAATGATTACTTCCTATTATAAAAGTGATGAATATTGATGTAAAGTCAATGATCACTCCCCATAATGATAGTGATGAATATTAATGTAAAGTCAATGATCACTCCCCATTATGATAGTGATGAATATTAATATAAAGTCAATGATCACTCCCCATCATGATAGTGATGAATATTAATGTAAAGTCAATGATTACTTCCTATTATAAAAGTGATGAATATTGATGTAAAGTCAATGATTACTCCCCATTATGATAGTGATGAATATTGATGTGATTTGCCGGAATAATTAATGAAGTCGCTGATATTTGTCGACAATTATTTCAAGGTGATATCATGGATATCGGCGTATACTGGGAATTTATCAACGAATTCGTTGATGGTTATCATAGTGACTAATTGTCACTAGTGACACTTGTTATCATGATTAGATATATAGATAACAAATAATATGGTCATACATCAACATCACCATGGACCTGTAATGTTCCGAGTAACAAATTCACGATTACCAGTCTATAAAACAACTTATGGTAATGGTCTTGGTAACGTTATTTGCAAGAATTGCTCCCAATATAGCTCCAATCGTAACACAATTATCGATGAAAGCTATTAATTTTATTTGTGAAAAAGCTCCTGGTGTTATTGGTAATGTTGCCAGTCAGCATTTACTGCAGCCAAGGATAGACTAGCATGATTAATATGACGAAAACCACCGCCAGTAAAATTACCATCTACTGAAATTATGCCCGCGAATGTTAGTAAATAATACACCAAGCCGAAGATAAAAATATTAGTAGAGTTAATTATTCAAGAATCTGATGAAGTACACGGAAATATTACTGCAAATTTAATAGCAGGAAGTGGTTTGACAAGGTCAGCGAGAAATATATCATAAATGTTTAAACGTATACTTGACACTGCATTCGATATGGACGTACCAGTTCTCAAAGATGAATCTGTACGTGATTATAAATTTTATTCTTATAACGCAATACAACCAAATCAACGAGTAAGAAATGAACTTCAAGTTCAGGATACAAGTAGATATTTCTTACCCACTGAAGCATTTATTGAAGTAGAACTTGTAACAAATGTTGAAGCTAATACGCCATATGCAGAGAATTTGCGAGATGTTTTTTGTTAACAACGGGATTATGGCACTGTTTAATAGCGCTACATATTTGATTGATACAAGAGAGATTGATTGAATTCAGAGGGATGTTGACGTTGCCACAACAATACTAGGTTTAGCGAGATATTCTGATGATTATACAAGATCAGCCGGTCCCTCAATGATGTTTGCTAAAGATATTCCTGATAATGCTGATTATGTTTAGTATGTTAAATTACGAACAGCACAAAATATTGCATCTGATCCACATCCAGATGATTTTGAACATGAGAATAGACCAGCTGGTGCGTTTGATATTATAAATGGTGTTAGTACTACTTACAACTTAGGATTTGCAACAGTGCCACGACATATATTTATTGCGCATCAAGATCTCAAGAGCGGAGTCATATGATATTTGACAAACTCGAAATTACCGAGGTCTTGTTAAGAATAAACGGCCAATAAGAACCAGCTAAGGATATATTGTTAGATTATACCACAAACCACGTTGCACTAGCTTATCGTACGATCACATTTATGGGACGTGATCAGAATGTAGATACGGTGTGCAAATATCAGAATTAGATTTTCAATGATGTATACAATTTATTACTTTTCATTGGAACATCTTGATTTAACCAAACTGTTGTTGATATATACTTTAGATCTAGAGCTCGCGTAGGTGAAGTGCCAGCTGTTGATGGTTACAGAGCAATTGTTGTTATACTCAGTGATAAATCGATGCTACTTGAAGGTGCTGGTGGAAGTATGAGAGTCATTGATACACCAGTAGAAAATTTATAACACAATTTGATAACTCATAATATTATAAATGGCATATCATCATGTCAATGTTACTCAGATTAAAAAACTAAATACCGCGTCAGTGGAAAAAAATCCAAAACTACATTGACACTAAAAAAAAAACAGTCAGATTACAGGTATTCAAAATAAGCTATCACTGACAGAACGGCAGTGTAACAAATTCAATAATACTAAACATGACAAAACCGACCCACCAATATGCGGCCGAGAAGTAATTGCTGTACTCAAGTCTGTATCAAAATCAACCAAACCACCCCATAAAGCAGTACACGAGCTATTAAAGTATAGTGGTAGATATTTCTGTCTCTTAAACAAAAACCTACTAAAGGAATATCACAATAGAGTGTTAAAAAATGTTGCGAATGTGGATCCAAATGAAATGGTTATATTTCAGGGTAAGCAAGTAAAACTAACAACGAGTAATCTTTCACTGAAAGATATTATTGTTAGAATTATTAGAGCACCTGAAAAATCCATAGCAGTGTTTTGATAATAAAGGAGGAATTAATCCCAGGAATTAATCTATGTCGACGATATTGGATAATATTAACGAGCGAGCACAAAAATCCGGCGATACAATGACGGGCGAACTCAACATGAACGGGAATAAAATAGCCATACTTGGAGATCCAACATCTGACAAGGATGCGACAACAAAAACTTATGCGGATGTTAACTACATCATCGTAGACAATAAACTATCCACGCTGCTAGCCGAGTATAATGTTCATATTAGCGCGTTTGCAAATCTCCGTATACATTTTAGAAAAAATTATGAAATCAAAAAATAATTTCTTTGATACTTAGTTGAATATTATTATGAAATTTTCTGATATCAAGATGAGCACTGACACGATCAAACAAATACAGGATAATATTTTTAGTGATTTTCCTGCTATCGCTGAAAGGCTTGATAAGATTAAAATACCACATAAACAAAATATAAATACCGTCTACTCGATATAGTATGGATCTTTCACATGGACACCTCAAAATAACACTGTTAAATTACTGCATCTGTCAGGGGTATATACAGACTAGCTGTTCACAGTTACAATTTAATGCATCATCAAGTACATCTACTGGTGTTAATAATGTAAGTACAATAACAGAAAATGGATCCACTGAAATATTCAGTGGTGGTTTAGCATCAGCGTCACTCACATGGTATGTAGAATTTGTAATTAATTTAAGCTCATAATATAATGAACGTGCAAGTATAGATACAATCAAGTGCGTGACTTTCAAAATAAACTACAAAATCTCATTGACATAGTGTTACGTGCTTTGGCTCGAATAAGCAGCAACACAGAAAGAAATGAAAATAACAAGCTTCTAAAATTTTACAAACAATTTATTAAGTACAAATATTTTCATAAAAGAAAATAAATAACCTTACGGTTTTAGAGAACCAAGTCCAAAAATTATTCCAAAAAGACTACACAATATAATCCACTAGTGGAATTGCAAGAGTCCTGATAATAAAATGTCCTAAAAGTTCCCGGTTCGAATCTTGACGATGTAATCCAATATGGACGACGATGTCACGTGATGCAGTCAGTATTAGTTTTATAATAATCCAAATGAAAATCTATGAGCACATATTCTTTTCCAGATAAATAATAAAATAATTCCTCTTGCTCCAACCGAATTGACACAATTTCCAGTACACGGTAATTAAAAATAACTCAAAAAGAAGACACAACTTAATATTATATAAGCCCAACTTCTACTGAACTGTTCTCTCCCAAACAATAATTTAAATACCTGTTTTTTACGTAAACAAGGGGGCACGTGATATTCTAGAAATTATCAGAACAAACGTACGTTCAAAAAATCACGTAACCAGCACGACCCAGAAAGATGTCCTTGGAATCAACCAATCATTTTTAAAATAAAGCTCGAATGTCCTTAGAATCAACCAATCATTTTAGAAGCTTGTTTACACTCTGAAGCAAGGTCAACCCTTCAATGAACGAATCTTAAAACTTAAAATGCCAAATTTTAATCTAATAAACAGACAATAAAAATAAATATAAAGGACTTATATCAAATATACGTGACAATATACACGGTAAAAATAAATAAATATTGCAGGCGTGTTGTCTTAGTTGATATAATTGTGTATTTAGTTTCAGCTGTTATTGCTGAAACTGGTGTATTGCTATCAACGGTAACAATGACATCACCTGCAGTTGTAACAATTTGTGTATCAGCGGCAACAACAATCGCTGATGTTCGTAATATATATATATATATATATATATATATATATATATATATATATATATATACATACATACATACATACATACATACATACATACATACATACATACATACATACATAGTCAGAATAAACTACACGAGTTCATAATTCAGTTAGCGAGTTTACTAATCGCTTCTCTTCCTCTCCAATATCATCTTGGACTATAATTAATGGATTCCATGATATTAATTACCAGACCCTAATACTAGTTTCCCATTCATTGCAGATCTTACTAACCAGTTTGCTAACGATTCCTTGAAAGATTTATTCGTTATGGAATTTAATTTTACATCTGCAATATGTCTATGCTGTAGATTGTTACTTTTATAAGTTACATCATGAATATGACGTGCTTTATCAATATCGTTGACTGGATAATCATCTGGTTATTATCAAGTCTGGTACCAGGAAGATGTTTTTTCTCACAGGTATTTAGCCCACGTAATTCCTGGTAATTTAGCAACTTGGCGGCAATATCACCTCCTTTTTTTTTTTATTAAACCGACTGTGTCATGGGGATAAATTTAAATTTCTTTGTACCGCGTCGTTCACATTTACCTGCAAGTGCTGGTCTATTATTTTTCTTTGTGATGGTTGTTAATTCACCAAAAGGAGTACGCGTCTATATCATGGATGTAATTGATTGTTCGGCAACAATAAAACGAGAACCGGTTAAACACCATGCAGCACTACCAAATTATTTCAGAATGATTATTATAGGTCCATCTGGAAATGGTAAAACGCAACTGCTACTCAATCTGATAATTCGGATATTATTTATGTTACTTAGCGGTATACACAAATACCAAAATTGATCAACCTATACACTTAGAAACATTCATCAGACCTGGTGTAGCGGCAATACGGATTATAATATTTTTAGAAATTTATTTAGTCATGCTCAAAAAAAAAAAAAAAAACGCACGGATTTATAACAATAAATGTATACGAGCCTAGATCAAGATATCGTAGAGGTCTTGATAAAATATTTGGATAAAACCACAGCAGTAGAGTGGGCATGAGCTCGAATAACTGTCAAAACAACAACAACAAAAAAAGGGGGGGGGGCGAGTGGCCGAGTGGTCTACGTTACGAATTACTGCCATCTCACATCTGTCTGCGTCGGTTCGAGTCTCAAATTCGGCGAATGTGGGGATGTGAGAAAGCTTCCCAGTAGCTTCTCGTGGGTCGATGGTTCTTTCCGGGGGTTTTCCTGGGTTCTTACTCCACCATTAATAATGGATCGTGCGCTGAAAAATGGCGTTAAACAACAACAACAACAACAACAAAAATTAACAGAATTAACTAACCCTAAGAGTAACTCTTGGAGAGAAACTCTCGGTTGGTTAGAGGCTTCGGTTTGTGTTATTGACGTTATTTTCCTTTCGTTTTGGTAAGAAGCCTTAGTTTAATAAATACTTGCCTCTATTGTAAGGTGGGCTTACCCTATCTATTGCTACAATGTATTTGATTTTGTGACAATTTTTGATTACTCTTTATATTTTCCATTGTACGGAAAGTGCCAGTAACAGCCGAATGGGGAGTGGGAACAATTGCATCAGTTTGAGATAGATAATGTGTGCAATTGGAGAAATCTTAAATTGAATGAAGGGAAGCATTCAAACTATTTAAGAAAATCTTTCAGGCGACAAATATGTAACTAATCTGCTAATATTGAATATACTTTGAAACAATTTACCTCTTTGTATCAAGATGCACTATGAAAAGTAAAAATTAAAAACAAGGAAACTCAAATCTAATATGCATTTGCAGCCACCATTGTGGAACAGAGAATATGAAAAGTCAAAATGAGAAATGGTGACGATTATGCATATTTAGGCTAGTTCCAGTACTGATCTGAGAGATTACAGGTAGTTCAAGAAAAGTATTAAAGAAAAACAAGTATCAGATAGATCAAAGTGAGAAACTAATAAAGTACAGAACATACCCATGTTTATTTTGGAATTATTTTAAACCTTTAAAAAGTTACAGAAATTATCAATTAAAAAAAAAGTTTCGCACAAATATTTTAAAAAGTTCCAACAAAATGAAAACCCTGTGAATAGTAATCTTTACAATGATGACAACAATGATGATAATGTCGTATCGTAAACTGACAATATATTGGACGTAATAAGAGCAAGTGATCATAACCAGTTTAGATTCTATGAAACGCAAATCCCCTGGAACAGAGGTGATTCCAATTTTGTTACCAACTGACAGTACGAGTGTCTTACTGAACTCTCTTTTTAATAGAACGAGCTAAAAGCATTATTTGCCCAATATGTAAGAATGTGACCAGAGATTAGTGCAATAATTATTAAGGTAGGTCTCACTATAGCTCTACTTATAAGATGTATAATTTACAGTGCAAAAGTACTTACCCAAAAAATAATTTTATTGCCTTTTTGTTGATTTTAACAACGTACTCACTGAACCATTCAAGGTGGAAACCAGAGTGAAGCAACGATGCATTTTCTCTCCGATCCTCTTATCACTGGCCATAGACTGGATAATGCGCCGCACCACCGAGGGCAAGAGACCATTTAATACAATGGACGTCTTAATACAATGACTTGGACTATGCCGACGACATTGGGTTGGTGACAAGCAGACACCAGGATATCCAACAGAAGACAACATTTGGTACTAACAGCCAGCACCATAGGTCTTCGAGTCACCATAGGGAAGACAAAAGTCTTGAGGAGGAACACTAGAGTGGGCAACCCAAACACCATCAACGACCAGCCACTGCAAGAAGTAGAAGACATCACGTACCTGGGCAGTAAGGTCGCCACGGATGGAGATTGCAGAAGGGAAGTCACCACAAGAATCAGCAAGGCAAATCAGGCCTTCGCAATGCTGAAGCCCATCTGGAGGAGAACAAACCTCCGCGTCCACATGAAGATCCTTATCTTCAAGAGCAACTTGTTGAGTGTCCTTTTGTATGGGTCAGAGTGCTGGAAGACCACTGCTAGCATAGAACGCAAGCTTAAAGTCTTCCGAACCAAGTGCCTGCGACGGATCATGATGATCTTTTGGCCAAACATGATCTTGAACGAGGAACTCCGGCACAGAGTGAGCGCACGCACCATCGCTCAGATCATTGCAATTCGTCGATGGAGATGGCTCGGCCACGTCTGCAGAATGCCCCCTGACTCACTACCATGGGTGGCTCTGAGATGGATCCCACAGGGGAAACCGAACCGTGGCAGACCCAAAGAGACCTGGCGCCGAACTTAAGACCAGAGGCCTCACCCTGCAACAACAGCCGATAGACCAAAATGGTGCTTCCTTGCCGTCGCCTCAAGCACCAGACGGCGCAGAGAGGATTGATGATGATGATGATGATTGAGGAAATGCAGTTTCAATTTTGGAAGAGATTCCTCTCTATTTTTCAACTACTGCAAATAACTGTTCCCTCTCTTTACCCCATATAGAAAGATATATACAGAACTCGATTAAAATTATGATAGACATCTGTTGAAAAAGTTGGTAGAGTTATACAGAATCTCAAGTGGGTAACGATTTAATATTGAATTTATAAAACTTGTTGAAGGCTCACAATAGCTGGACATTATTCAACAAGTTCCATAAATTTAATATTATTATTATCCATTTGAGATTCTTTCAGTTTTTATTTTAGTGGAAGTTATTTACATAGAAAGAAGAACTAATGTTCGTTCATTCTGATAGACTGTGCACCTTTAATTGGTTGTGCATAAAATATAGTCCCAAACAAAGTTGAATTAGTAGTACAGGTAGATTATACCTTTTACAAACTATATATCAAAGAAAAAGCTTCCATCCGAATAAACTGAACATTTTATAACTACAAAATCATTTGTACAAACAAAATGATTGATGCTATGTGATGCCACATTGATACGGTAAACAGCAGGTTTAAAGAACATGTTTACCAAAAAATGTTACTTGCAGAACTAAACACAACATTGTTGCGATTTTATGTGAAATAGGATTACTGGATACAGAAATTCCCCCATCTACTGCATTGCATATTGATTGGATAGTTCAAGTAGTTGACTGGAACAGAAGACGTAAACAAAGTACTTTTTTTAGTCTGATTTACATCCTATATATATATATACATATATACTGCATAAAGATGTTGTGGTTGGATAAAGTTCAGCCAGTTAGGTGACCCTACATGTCCAAATTCTTCTGTGAACAGAGGAGAGTTAATATGTAAACATTTAAACCACGCTTGTATACATGGTGGGTTCTATGTTACATATATAACGCTCCCTCTCCCCAACCCGCCATAAACTAAGGAATACCCTTAGTTTTACTTCTTATTGTTGTTTTTGTCTTGTAGTTTTATGCCATTTTTCTCATCCAGATATTGTTATATACGAGATCAACAGATGTGGGGGTAGCATATCCATATTGAGTGTTTCGAGATAATTTGTCCTTAATTTCCTTTCTTAAGTTCAAAAATCGCCGCCAAAATTTGTTTTTAAAAAGCCAAACATTCCAGAAGGCTTGTTTTAAAACGTTTTCCTACGATTCCAGCCAATCAGTAAAGAGGATACTGCACAATACTTTCATGGCCTTATTTCGACCAATCAGAATCACTGAAAGTGATATTTTAACATGTGGTAAAATCAAATGTGAAACTGCACATACTATAGGAAGACTCTACCTACCTTTATGATAAAGGCTCTATGAATATTGAGTAGCATTCGTATGGACAACGCAAGATGTTGACAATGAAAAATTATTTATTTTGGAATTCACACAAAGAATTAGAGACACTGCATTTCAAAGTTGTTCAGGGCATATTACTATATCCTCAGAATGTTACTAGTCAGTATACATTAAAATTTATGAAAACATTTTGTGCAATCAAGACGTTCAAGCCATATATTAATAATTGAAACAGGAAGGAAAACAAATTATTAGAGCATTCATATTTTTTCAACTGTGCAAAAGAAATATTTATTTAATGGAGAATGAATCTCATTTTATTTACAGTTGCCCAGGATATATTATAAAAAGACCATATCTAGTAAATTTATGTTATGTACAACCAAGCACTGACAAATTTCTCACTTATGGCTAGTAGTGTAGTGATGTTAAATTTATCCCACTACATGTACGTATTTGCTAGGAGAGAGGCTCTCGTCTCCATCTGAATGAAATCATGTAAAAATGTTACTATTCGGAAATAAGTACAAGTAAATCAAAAATTTATATCTCACCTGTACCAAAGCAAATGTGGCCTTCCAATTGTGTACATCATACATATTATTTTGTATTATTGGCACGAAGCCAATATTTTTTAAATCAAGTGATCTGCCTCCAAGTTTACACAGATGATGACATGACTCAAAGTTTACACAGATGATGCTGATCTGACTTCAAGTTTCAACAGATTTGTTGATCTGCTTCCAAGTTTACACTGATGATGCTATCATAGCTGTTATAACTTTAATTTTCTAAATAGAATATGAGCAAATCTGATAGCATTCAGGCATGAAGGGCTTTCTTGAAATAAATAAGTTATCTAAATACTTTCTTAAATATTAGTATAGTATTATTCATTTTGTTACATTTTTAGCACACATACACACATACATAACACCCCTTCTGTAGGCCAATAGAATTTGACAATACATCCATTTGCTTCCATGGGAATCTGAATCCATTAGGAAAAAGATATCAAAGAAACATCTGACAAAATTAACGTGACATCAATTTATGGAAATTCGTCACTTATGGGCTGCCAAGTTTGTGAGATAATCTTGAATTTATGGCCTCTAGTTACCCCATCAGTCGACCTGGGAACATGAAACATGTCATTAATCAGGCAGAAAGATGTCAACCCAAACACAGATATCAGATGATAGGTATTACATTGTAAGTCTAAGACCAAGAAATGGGAGGGATCAAACAAAAAAAGTTTCATAATCATAAAATTTACATCAATAAATGACCAGAAAAAAATAATGAACATGTCAGTATTTACCAATTAACATTAAATTCAATTCAGTAAGGATACCTATGAAGAGTATATATTTTATTTTACCTAATACTAAAATAGATTTGCCAACTATTTTATTTTACCTAATACTAAAATAGATTTGCCAACTATTTTATTTTAAATAATACTAAAATAGATTTGCCAACTATTTTATTTTACCTAATACTAAAATAGATTTGCCAACTATTTTATTCTACATAATACTAAAATAGATTTGCCAACTATTTTATTTTAAAAAATACTAAAATAGATTTGCCAACTATTTTATTTTACCTAATACTAAAACAGATTTGCCAACTATTTTATTTTACCTAATACTAAAACAGATTTGCCAACTATTTTATTTTACCTAATACTAAAATAGATTTGCCAACTATTTTATTTTCCCTAATACTAAAACAGATTTGCCAACTATTTTATTTTACCTAATACTAAAATAGATTTGCCAACTATTTTATTTTACCTAATACTAAAATAGATTTGCCAACTATTTTATTTTAAATACTAAAATAGATTTGCCAACCAATTTTACCCAATACTAAAATAGATTTGCCAACTATTTTATTTTACCTAATACTAAAATAGATTTGCCAACTATTTTATTTTGCCAACTATTTTATTTTACCTAATACTAAAATAGATTTGCCAACTATTTTATTTTACCTAATACTAAAATAGATTTGCCAACTATTTTATTTTAGGGGGCGCTCACCAGTTAATATGTACTTTTCAGATAGTGACGTATGTGAGGTGAAGTTGTTTGCATTTGTAACATGCACAATGGAGAATAAGTTGGCATATCTCAATGCTACTTTGATGTAATGTGGCTGATATTTCTTTGGATACTGCACTTGTGGAAATTGTAAATGATCTAAGCGCATGGTACAACAAAATGGATGCTCCCTTGTGCTTGAAAAATTAGCCAGAATTAATCAAAAGTACACTAACTTTAGCAGTTATTAAACTAGGGAAAACGAATTTTGCTGAAGTAGGCAATAGCAGCTTCTGAAAGTGCAATGAACAAATTACAAAATATCTGAAAAGTAAAAAAAGTTATCGTACCATTTTTCTACAATTTATCTCTGAAGTCCAGGGAGTGAAAATGACCATGCGGAGCTAGCAGTTTGTTTACATGAGCACATCTTATGTTAGCCCAAGCTGTATACTCTAGAACCTAAAGTACACCCATCAATCATACATCAAAATAAAGGGAATTGAAAGTTCTTCTCCCAACACCTAAGATATACAAAGTCTTTATTATATTGCCAGTATAACCAGTGAAGAAATCCCAGAAAATTATTTTTCTTTAAAATTCTAACCCTATGCAAAGTAAGAAACTGTAGAGCGCCACCTTAAAGAACCACTAAAGATGTGTTTTCAACTTATTGAAAAACTTGTCATATTCTGCTGTCAATTTCAAACATATTGATATATCATACATGGTATTTACTTCCAAAATTACAAACACATAGTTAATTTACTATACCCCTCTGAAGTAACTTAAATGTAGCTTCATGACGTCAAAACTATTTTAACGTCACTGAGAAATGCTATTATTTTGACATTAAAGAAAGACATTCAAGAATAAATGCATATGAAGTATTTGTTTTATTTTTCAATCCAAACATCAAATAATGTATTTAGATCATTTCCAAAGTTGCAAACTATACTTGGGTCATGTATACATGTAAATCAAGTGAGAAAAGTGAGGAAAATTCCATAAAGTTTGAGGTAATAGTGCAAAAATTGTCCAGCATTGGATTAAGAAAAAAAGTCCTTGATGCTATAAATTCATAACAGTAGACATAAATATATATTTTGTTTGTAAATAATTACTTTTTTCCCCGGCACTAGTAATCTAATTTGAATCTGCACTAATGCTTGTATGTCAAAGAATTGAAATGAAAAGTCAAGGGGAATTAACTCCTGGTGAGACCATTCCATGGACCAGGAATGTGATTGATGATTACATACATAATCGATTACAATGAAAATCAAATATGTTGACTGCTTTATATGGTAAAATTAATTATAAAACCAAAACATGCAGACTTGTATGCCAAAAAAGGGGGTAGGTGTGTTTCCCAACAATTTCAAGCCCCAGCCTGATTATGATGTTACATACTGTCTAAGATCCATCACAACCAGGAACAACTGGTAACCATGATGTCACTAATACTACATCAACCCACATTAGCCACTATCTAAGAAAACATGGCTAAAGGAAGAGCTAAGAAAATAGCTATTTGTCCACAAGAGTTCATACAACACAGTCAACCATAGGACTATGGATTACGAGTATCCAAGAGTGACCAACCTATTCAGGTTGCAATCTGGTTCTACATCTCCACAAATAAAGCGCCCAAGAATTGATGTATATGAAGAATCACTATCTTCCTGTGGCCCAAATAAAGTGCACCCAAGCTTTGCCCTGAATTGGAGAAAGAAAGAAATGAAGAAAACTTAATTGTTGGGTCACATGTTGCAGCGTGTTGTCAACATCAATGGAAATGTAATTATGAACATACCAAAACTAACTAGGATATTGGGAACATTGTGCATAATGTATGACTGAGCTGGAAATTGCAAGCGATACAATCCACCGATGTATAAAAAAGCAAAACTCAAGGACTGTGTGCCTTTTTAACAGTTAAATGTACAAACTGCAATCTGCAGGAAGCAGAACAGGCTGCCTGTCCAAAAAAGTGCCAAGGGCATAGAAAGTGAGGCCCAGGCACAGGAAATTTAAATGCGATGTTGGCACTTTCTTGCTACAAGGCCAAAGTTGGAGTGACTGACTTGCCCATTTAGCATCCTATTACTCAAAATTTCTGCCATATGGGAAACATTTAAATCTTTCTTATATTAAAAAGCTTGAATATTTACTAAGAAATTTTGTCTTAGATGTCAAGCTAAGTAAAATTTCACACTTTCTAAACACAAATAAGTGCGAGAGCTTGCACAATATCATTTTTACCAATGCACCTAAAATATCAGTATGGAGCAGAAATTTTGATGCATTATGTCATTCATTCCCTCATAGCTCTGAGTATGGTACAGGAAACTTTACACTCCCACTGACCAAGTCTCATGGAATTGTTCTACTCAGTCTGATCCAGTATTTCAGCTCATAGCAGAATGAGATCAGAGAACAGTAAAAGATAGGGAGAGGAAATCAAGTCTTCAGTACAAGTACATATGCTACATCAAACGCAAACAAAAAAGCAACAGAAAACTTGTACAAAATTCAATGTTTGCTAATTCAATAAATAATTTTATACCCAATGAACATCCATACACTTTAAATCCTTTAAATGAATGCATGTAACAATTATTAAATGTACCTGACTATCACAGTATACACCACTCCCCCTAGCCCATATTGCCTTGGCATTCACCATAGGCTTTACATGATTTTCTAGCCAAATTTTCTCTTTTTTGGTTCAAGTGATAAATGATCATGTTTTTGTATGGCATCTATGTGATACGTCACACTGATATGGTAGCACACTGATATGGTAGTGAATTTACCGTAGTTTCAACATAGAACCTTAGTCGGTGAGCCAAAGCAATCTTTCTTTTCCCACGAAAGGTTACATAAATTATTCCATAACCATGTTGTTCATGTGAGCCTGTCCAAATGTGACACTTGCTGTAGACTTGTGTATGTTGAGTTAAAGCTCTTTTATATGTCATTATATCTTGAACTGTTAATTTAGTTTGAAATATTTTTGACTTAGCTTAATAAACCATGACCATATGATACTACAGAATTTTTTTAATATGTCAATACAAAATTATTTAATACCAAAAAAATAAATTTTGTTAATAGTTTAATTTGACAATGAAAAAACAGGGAAAAATATCCAAATTATTACCAGTTCAAAGAAGAACTGATAGCATCTTCCTTGAGAAATGTGAAATTAATGAAACATTTTTAAAAACAATGACACACAGAGGTTTCTAATTGCCACTAGTCTATGTCGTATTGTGTACAATAGAAAGGGACATAACTCTTCTCAAGCCCACCTGCAGCCGCTTAATTAAAGCAGAATTTGGAATGTAAAGATATTTAAGTTCTAAACTGCAGTGAATTTAAACTAAATGAGCCAATATTAATACAAACAGCAATAAATATAACTCCATGTGTATACACCTGAATGCTCTTTATGCTCACCAGTTAATATGTACTTTTCAGATAGTGACGTATGCGAGGTGAAGTTGTTTGCATTTGTAACATGCACAATGGAGAATAAGTTGGCATATCTCAATGCTACTTTGATGTAATGTGGCTGATATTTCTTTGGATACTGCACTTGTGGAAATTGTAAATGATCTAAGCGCATGGTACAACAAAATGGATGCTCCCTTGTGCTTGAAAAATTAGCCAGAATTAATCAAAAGTACACTAACTTTAGCAGTTATTAAACTAGGGAAAACGAATTTTGCTGAAGTAGGTAATAGCAGCTTCTGAAAGTGCAATGAACAAATTACAAAATATCTGAAAAGTAAAAAAAGTTATCGTACCATTTTTCTACAATTTACCTCTTAAGTCCAGGGAGTGAAAATGACCATGCGGAGCTAGCAGTTTGTTTACATGAGCACATCTTATGTTAGCCCAAGCTGTATACTCTAGAACCTAAAGTACACCCATCAATCATACATCAAAATAAAGGGAATTGAAAGTTCTTCTCCCAACACCTAAGATATACAAAGTCTTTATTATATTGCCAGTATAACCAGTGAAGAAATCCCAGAAAATTATTTTTCTATAAAATTCTAACCCTATGCAAAGTACGAAACTGTAGAGCGCCACCTTACCTAATACTAAAACAGATTTGCCAACTATTTTATTTTACCTAATACTAAAATAGATTTGCCAACTATTTTATTTTACCTAATACTAAAACAGATTTGCCAACTATTTTATTTTACCTAATACTAAAATAGATTTGCCAACTATTTTATTTTAAATACTAAAATAGATTTGCCAACCAATTTTACCCAATACTAAAATAGATTTGCCAACTATTTTACCTAATACTAAAATAGATTTGCCAACTATTTTATTTTACCTAATACTAAAATAGATTTGCCAACTATTTTATTTTAGGGGGCGCTCACCAGTTAATATGTACTTTTCAGATAGTGACGTATGTGAGGTGAAGTTGTTTGCATTTGTAACATGCACAATGGAGAATAAGTTGGCATATCTCAATGCTACTTTGATGTAATGTGGCTGATATTTCTTTGGATACTGCACTTGTGGAAATTGTAAATGATCTAAGCGCATGGTACAACAAAATGGATGCTCCCTTGTGCTTGAAAAATTAGCCAGAATTAATCAAAAGTACACTAACTTTAGCAGTTATTAAACTAGGGAAAACGAATTTTGCTGAAGTAGGTAATAGCAGCTTCTGAAAGTGCAATGAACAAATTACAAAATATCTGAAAAGTAAAAAAAGTTATCGTACCATTTTTCTACAATTTACCTCTTAAGTCCAGGGAGTGAAAATGACCATGCGGAGCTAGCAGTTTGTTTACATGAGCACATCTTATGTTAGCCCAAGCTGTATACTCTAGAACCTAAAGTACACCCATCAATCATACATCAAAATAAAGGGAATTGAAAGTTCTTCTCCCAACACCTAAGATATACAAAGTCTTTATTATATTGCCAGTATAACCAGTGAAGAAATCCCAGAAAATTATTTTTCTATAAAATTCTAACCCTATGCAAAGTACGAAACTGTAGAGCGCCACCTTACCTAATACTAAAACAGATTTGCCAACTATTTTATTTTACCTAATACTAAAATAGATTTGCCAACTATTTTATTTTACCTAATACTAAAACAGATTTGCCAACTATTTTATTTTACCTAATACTAAAATAGATTTGCCAACTATTTTATTTTAAATACTAAAATAGATTTGCCAACCAATTTTACCCAATACTAAAATAGATTTGCCAACTATTTTACCCAATACTAAAATAGATTTGCCAACTATTTTATTTTAAATACTAAAATAGATTTGCCAACCAATTTTACCCAATACTAAAATAGATTTGCCAACTATTTTATTTTACCTAATACTAAAATAGATCTGCCAACTATTTTATTTTGCCAACTATTTTATTTTACCTAATACTAAAATAGATTTGCCAACTATTTTATTTTACCTAATAGTAAAACAGATTTGCCAACTATTTTATTTTACCTAATATTAAAATAGATTTGCCAACTATTTTATTTTACCTAATACTAAAACAGATTTGCAAACTATTTTATTTTACCTAATACTAAAATAGATTTGCCAACTATTTTATTTTACCTAATACTAAAATAGATTTGCCAACTATTTTATTTTAAATACTAAAATAGATTTGCCAACCAATTTTACCCAATACTAAAATAGATTTGCCAACTATTTTATTTTACCTAATACTAAAATAGATCTGCCAACTATTTTATTTTGCCAACTATTTTATTTTACCTAATACTAAAATAGATTTGCCAACTATTTTATTTTACCTAATACTAAAACAGATTTGCCAACTATTTTATTTTACCTAATACTAAAATAGATTTGCCAACTATTTTATTTTACCTAATACTAAAATAGATTTGCCAACTATTTTATTTTACCTAATACTAAAATAGATTTGCCAACTATTTTATTTTACCTAATACTAAAATAGATTTGCCAACTATTTTATTTTACCTAATACTAAAATAGATTTGCCAACTATTTTATTTTACCTAATACTAAAATAGATTTGCCAACTATTTTATTTTACCTAATACTAAAATAGATTTGCCAACTATTTTATTTTACCTAATACTAAAACAGATTTGCCAACTATTTTATTTTACCTAATACTAAAATAGATTTGCCAACTACTTTATTTTACCTAATACTGAAATAGATTTGCCAACTATTTTATTTTAAATAATACTAAAATAAATTTGCCAACCAATTTTACCCAATACTAAAATAGATTTGCCAACTATTTTATTTTACCTAATACTAAAATAGATCTGCCCACTATTTTATTTTGCCAACTGTTTTATTTTACCTAATACTAAAATAGATTTGCCAACTATTTTATTTTACCTAATACTGAAACAGATTTGCCAACTATTTTATTTTACCTAATACTAAAACAGATTTGCCAACTACTTTATTTTACCTAATACTAAAATAGATTTGCCAACTATTTTATTTTAAATAATACTAAAATAGATTTGCCAACTATTTTATTTTACCTAATACTAAAATAGATTTGCCAACTATTTTATTTTATCTAATACTAAAATAGATTTGCCAACTATTTTATTTTAAATAATACTAAAATAGATTTGCCAACCAATTTTACCCAATACTAAAATAGATTTGCCAACTATTTTATTTTACCTAATACTAAAATAGATCTGCCAACTATTTTATTTTGCCAACTATTTTGGTTTACCTAATACTAAAATAGATTTGCCAAATATTTTGTTTTACCTAATACTAAAACAGATTTGCCAACTATTTTATTTTACCTAATACTAAAATAGATTTGCCAACTATTTTATTTTACCTAATACTAAAAAAAGATTTGCCAACTAAAAAGTCCTAAATGGTTATTTCTATTTAACTCTGTTTACAAATAGAATTATCCGAGACTTCAAAGTAAAACCACCATACAAATTTTAGTATATATAAAAAAAACATTCAAACAGAGCAAAGACCAAGACAAAAGTTTCCTATTTCTTTACAGCTAAATATGAGAAAATAATGTACATCTCGAGCATAGTACCAACAGACAACAGCAGATCAATAGAAAATGAAATTAATTTTAAACCAAAAATTTTTAGTGACTAAACTTTGACTGAGATGGCACATTACAGAGAGGTAAGAAAAAACGTATAACAGCATGTACATTTTTTGAAGGGTAACTGTTTCTTCTGGAATGGGAGTTTCTAGTTAAGAGTTGCAGGCCGCGATCTAGTATTGATTATACATCTAACTTAAAATCACTTTCGTGCAACTTTACAAGGGCATGTTGCAGAACATTTTTTAAAATCCTATTAAGTTTTTAAATATGGCAAAAGTACAACCTCTGCTATACAGATTATACAAGGAGATAAAGAATAGACAGGAAATAGCTGACAAGACCACAAGTGAAAGTACTGAAGAGTTTAAAAATAAATATTGATATATGAAGACAATCAGAGCAAGATCAAAGCGAAACAGAATCTTAACATCCATACAATATATGTGTGTGCCAGGGTCACAAACAGGAGGTTTTCCTTCTTGTTGCTTAAACTAAAATTTATATGGTAGTGGAAGGACTGTCTGAAAAATAGTTTTCATGAAATTATTAATTTCAATCTATAGAACAGATTTTGTAATTACAAACTATAGGTTTTACTTGAGGGGTTCTTTGAATTCCAAACTATTTTATCTTTTTTCAGGCAATATTTACAGTACATAAAAGCTCCATTTCTAGGCATAGCTGTGTCAAACACACAAAGTTCTCTGAGAGTCTAGAGGTGAGATGACCATGGAATGCTGGGCTTTTGTCTCATCTTATTGAGAACAATGTCCAAATAAGCTGATAATACATGTCCTCATTTGTGAAAGGCTTTCAGTCTATTTATACATCATTTTGATTTCTTTCTGACAAAGAGTTCTAGAACTTTTAAATGCAAACATTTTCTAAAGTATTTTTCAATCAAATTTATTTTAAAAATAGTGTGTACATAAATAATGTTATCATTGACTCAATACCAGTTTTAAGATACAGTGGAACAACAATATGCAAAACAGTCTTGTACATAACAATTAACTAAATAAGCAATAAAGAACTGAATAAAAGTTTCACAAATCAAATGATCTATGCAAAAGATTGTCAAAGACAATTATTTACCAATAAAATATGTACATGCTGATATGACTTTCCAAACAAAAGTAGTGGCGAAATAATTTTTCAAGATGTCTGTTGCAGTGTCAGACTGGCATCATTTTCACGTAGGACTAACTTGAGATTTTATGAGGACTGGAGTGAAATCCCCCATGCTGATATGACCATCCATTCATCAAGTGTAGACATATCAGATATCCCATAGGAACTCTTCGTTTAGGATCATCTTAAGAAATGTTGAAGTGAAAACCCCATATTGATGATCATTCAGGAATAGTAGTGACAAGAAAATTTTCTAGATGGACACTGGCCATATTGGCTAAGAATGAACGAACTTATTAGTTCTTCTTTCTATGTAAATAACTTCGACCATTTCCACTCAAGAACAGCTAGACCATGTGATGAATGTGCATGTGAAGTTTCATGGCAAATCCTCAAAGAACAAAAACAGCCATAAAACACTTATGCTAACCCCAAAATAATGGGTAGCAACTAAATTTGTGTGTTAACAATACAAATGAGTGTGGGCAACACTACATGCCATCAACAGACTTGGATTGGATCATAAAAATTGTATTAATGGCCTTAAAATCAGTTAATCTAGATGTATACAAATATTCCTTCCCTAATTCATTCTTCTGCAACAAGTAGTTTTGCCCACTGCAACTTGCGGTAAAGCCACTTATGTGTAGAAAAATGAATGACAGGACATGATAAAATCAAGATGCAACAACTTACTGTATGACAGACAATCTAAGGTGATAGTGAAATGTGGTAATTGAGGTATAGGACACCTCAAGGATTGACTGTGTGACTGGATTTGTCAATCAACCTTAGCAGAGTCAACCTTAGCTGATCTTGGGAGTCTAGAAAAGTAACCACTTCCATTGCAGCTCCTTACATCCTATTTCACAACCCCAATTCCATATGCAACAATTTGAAACCAGATATTCCATATGCAACCTTATTCAGTACTTCTTAGATAATATTCAAAGCAAACCAAATTCCATACACAGCCACATTCCATAAGGAATAACATTCAGTATTCCTTTGATAATACATGTATTTAAAGCAACTCAAATTCCATACATAACCACATTCAGTACTCCTTATATCCTATTTAAAGCAACTCAAATTCCATAAGCAACCACATACAGTACTTTTATACATGATGGGACCTGGAACTGCAGCTTGAAACACAAAACTTCAGCTGGTTATTTCTGTGTTGTTAGAACCTATTTATTTGAGGGAAATTATTTTATTACAAAGGTGACCTCTATAACATAACTGAGCCTTAAATCTGTTCATTTTTTAAACCAATTTTTTGGGACATTATCCTCTTTTAAGCAACCATTTACTGTTAAAGTTCATTTTTCCTTTCTTCTCAGAAATGGCTGCTCTAAAATGTTGCTGAATGAGCAGTATACTGGCATGATAAACTGCTATATAAACGTTTTGGAAAATGACAACAAGGCGTCACTAATGCTTTGACACAAAAGAAAAACAACAAAAAGAAATAATCAAAATTTTATTACTCCTAGATGGAATCTGATAACAGTCATACAAACACTCTTCCATTCTCTTAAAAAATAAAATAATTCAGTAATGAAATAATTAGAGAAAAAAACACATGAATATAATGTTTTACTTCTGTGTAATTAATTTATTATAAAACTAGCTCTTGAATTCTTCATCCTGCAGTCTTCTCACTTTTCTCCCTTCCTGAAATTTGCAAAAGCGAGAGTTAAAACTTGCTCAAATGACACCAAAGTTCTTCCTTTCTCAATCTGTAAATTCAGTGAACCAAATAACTAATCAAAGAAATTCTATAACAGATATATACAACAGGAGGTGGATCCAAGGGAGGTGAGTATTTGAGCTTGTGCACACATAGATATAATAATAATAATAATAATAATAATGAGGACGTGGTATAGTGTCTAATCTTTAGAAGCTCTAAGACCTTTACATCTATAATGATACAACTACAAAAAAAAAAACTCCATGAAATTGGAAAAAAATGCTGACAATATTTAAGGTAGGAAATATCATTAGGTCTTTAAGTTTAAACGCCCACCACCACATAAGTATGAAATGACTGAATCACTTCATGGAACAAGTTAGCTGGTTACACTTGTACCCTGGAAATGTACAAAATGCAGGATCTACTAGGGGCTTGGGACCCACAATGGGGAGAGGATCTATTCCCCCATTAACAATATTCCTGGATATGACAACTAATCATGAAAACAAAGCAAAACAATAATTTAGGTTGGATAGATAGGTAGCAAGATTGGGGTTAAACCCAAAGATATATTTAGGTTGGATAAAAAAACCAGTACAGACAGATAGATACATCTGGTAAATAACAGCAACCTTTTAGATGTAATAACAGAATGATATAGAGAGGTCTAATATACAGTTGATTTTATATGGAATGATCTTTTGAAAATCAGAATGTCTCACAGAGGTAACTGAAAAAGCAGCCTCACTGAATAGATTATTTCTTTTAATTGGGGGATTCTTTGCATTCCACACTATTTTATCTTTTTTCAGGCAATATTTACAGTGCATAAAAGTTCCATTTCTAGATATAGCTGTGTCAAACACACAAAGTTCTCTGAGAGTCTAGAGGTTAAGAGCGTACAGAGCACAGTGTACTGAATTAATTTCCCAACTGCATGGAAGGTCAGTCTGCACATAGTAAGCAGATGACCATGGAATGCTGGGCTTTTGTCTCATCTTATTGAGAACAATGTCCAATGACACTGATGATATACATGTCCTCCTTTGTGAAAGGCTTTCAGTCTATTTATGCATCATTCTGAACACATGAATTCTTTCTGACAAGAGCTTTTGGATTTTTTAAATGCAAACATTAACTATAATGCCAATTGAGGTATAATCAATCAACATTATCAAACAAACCAAAACATTAAACTATACCGAAAAGTAGTAACCTAAAAATATTATATCATATACAACATCCGACCTCTTCCTACCCATTATTTTAAAATATGACGAGACTTCTCATCAAAAGAAAAGGCGCAAAATTTAGTTTGTACTACAACAAGTGACTTTTGTAGCACTTCCAGTATTCAAATAGTTACTTCCAAAACCATATTATTGCATTCCCCGAGAAACAAAATAGCCCGATACTGTTGATGAATCTGACAACGGTATAAACCAATTCTTGTTCTGTTTGATGTTTAATGAAACAGAGTAAAACAGACAGTCCTCAGCTGCTGTATTTATAAAAGAAATAAGTTGCATGTTATTAAACCTTTAAAAAGTTTGCCAGTGTCTGCTAAAGGTCAGACAAATGTCGACTGAACCCAGTCAAACAGGTTACGTATAACAGGAATTTCAGCAACAAGCTTAACGTCAGGCTGAATCACAACAGCATTAGCTGCACTATGCTGGGCCGCAGTCTCAATATCCACAGCCTCGCTGACATCATCCAGGTTTTGATTCAAGTTCTCAGTGTCGGTAGACTCAGTAGTGTGAACGCTTTGGTGTCATCTTACACTGGCCTGCGACGAGTGATACACGCCGCACACAGAACATGTGCGCATGATTAACATAGAAATTTCCAATATAGTATACCTACTAGTTTGAAAGCTGAAACGATGGAGCATTTACCCCCCCTCCCCGTTTCTTATGCATACGTACATTGTCAGTAGACCCCCCCATACGCAAGCAAGCGTACGCATTTGGGTTACCCCCCTCCCCACTACATGCGTACGTATTAAATGGACGACCCCTTGCTGATGATTTAGGTTCTGTTCCCAGCAAAACTGCATTGACAAGTTGATAACATTTGTAATTAATTAATTATTATTAATATTTAAATATTTCATTTTAAATCGTTTCAGCTGTCTCATCACTGCATTTCATCAATACTGTTTAGATGACAGTGTAATACACATTAAGTGCTGAAATGTTTATAACTATTCCTAGCTTGACATGCATGAACTGGTAATTTAAAAAAAAAAAAACACAAATTATATTGTCATTAAATTTAAATGATATACTTTCTTTTGATACAACTGTGTTAGTGAAAAGCAAAACAGTAGTCAGTATAATAATAATAATAATAATAATAATAATGATGATGACTTGGTATAGTGTATAATCTTTAATGATACCACTTAAAAAAAAAATAAAATCTATGAAATTAGAAAAAAATGCTCACAATATTTAAGGTAGGAAATGTTATTAGGTCTTTAAGTTTAAATGCCCACCGCCACATAAGTACGAAATGACTTAATCACTTCATAGATCAAGCTTTTTAATTTAAAAACTTTAAATTGCAGTTAGCTGGTTACACTTGTGCCCTGGAAATGTACAAAATGCAGGATCTCCTAGGGGCTTGGAACCCACACTGGGGAGGGGATCTATTCCCCCATACCCTTTTATGCCCCATTAACAATATTCCTGGATATGATACAACCAATCATGAATACAAAGCAAATCAATAATTTCGGTTGAATAGATAAGTAGCAAGAATGGTGTTAAACTCAAAAGATAAATTTAGGTTGGATTAAAAAAAACCAATACAGACAGATAGATATACCTGGTAAATAACAGCTGGATTTGTCAATATCAACAGGCAAAGATATAGAGAGGTCTAATACACAGTTGATTTTATATGGAATGATCTTTTGAAAATCAGAATGTCTCACAGAGGTAACTGAAAAAGCAGCCTCATTGAATAGATTCTTTCTTTTAATTGGGGGATTCTTTGCATTCCACACTATTTTATCTTTTTTCAGGCAATATTTACAGTGCATAAAAGTTCCATTTCTAGATATAGCTGTGTCAAACACACAAAGTTCTCTGAGAGTCTAGAGGTTAAGAGCGTACAGAGCACAGTGTACTGAATTAATTTCCCAACTGCATGGAAGGACAGTCTGCACATAGTAAGCAGATGACCATGGAATGCTGGGCTTTTGTCTCATCTTATTGAGAACAATGTCCAATGACACTGATGATATACATGTCCTCCTTTGTGAAAGGCTTTCAGTCTATTTATGCATCATTCTGAAAAAATGAAATCTTTCTGACAAGAGCTTTTGGATTTTTTAAATGCAAACATTAACTATAATGCCAATTGAGGTATAATCAATCAACATTATCAAAAAAAAAACAAAAAAACATTAAACTATACCGAAAAGTAGTAACCTAAAATATTATATCATATACAACATCTGACCTCTTCCTACCCATTATTTTAAAATATGATGAGACTTCTCATCAAAAGAAAAGGCGCAAAATTTAGTTTGTACTACAACAAGTGACTTTTGCAGCACTTCCAGTATTCAAATAGTTACTTCCAAAACCATATTATTGTATTCCCCGAGAAACAAAATAGCCCGATACTGTTGATGAATCTGACAACGGTATAAACCAATTCTTGTTCTGTTTGACTTAATGTCAAATCTGGTGCCTGCATTGAACTTTATTTGATTGGTTGTTAAATATATAGGTGTTCACATGAATGGGTATTATTGGACATTTGAACAACATGTAACAGGTTATTAAGTACAATATGCTAGTTAATACTTCAAATAAATTAGGCTTGTAATTTAGATAAAAACCACTTCAATTGATATTGCTGATGATTTAGGTTCTATTCCCAGCAAAACTGCATTGACAAGTTGATAACATTTGTAATTAATTAATCAAGAGTCAAATATGTAAATACCCTTACATTAACCATCACCACTAAAAATACATACAGTAAAATCTTTTCACCAACTTTTTTATTATTAGTATTTAAATATTTCATTTTAAAAAGTTTCAGCTGTCTCATCACTGCATTTCATCTTACTGTTTAGATGACAGTGTAATACACATTAAGTGCTGAAATGTTTATAACTATCCCTAGCTTGACATGCATGAACTGGTAATTTAAAAAAAAAAAACACAAATTATATTGTCATTAAATTTAAATGATATACTTTCTTTTGATACAACTGTGTTAGTGAAAAGCAAAACAGTAGTCAGTATAATAATAATAATAATAATAATAATAATAATAATGATGACTTGGTATAGTGTATAATCTTTAATGATACCACTTAAAAATAAAATAAAATCCATGAAATTTGAAAAAAATGCTCACAATATTTAAGGTAGGAAATGTTATTAGGTCTTTAAGTTTAAATGCCCAACGCCACATAAGTACGAAATGACTTAATCACTTCATAGATCAAGTTTTTTAATTTAAAAACTTTAAATTGCAGTTAGCTGGTTACACTTGTTCCCTGGAAATGTACAAAATGCAGGATCTCCTAGGGGCTTGGAACCCACACTGGGGAGGGGATCTATTCCCCCATACCCTTTTACACCCCATTAACAATATTCCTGGATATGATACAACCAGTCATGAATACAAAGCAAATCAATAATTTCGGTTGGATAGATAAGTAGCAAGAATGGTGTTAAACTCAAAGATAAATTTAGGTTGGATAAAAAAAAAAATAATACAGACAGACTGATAGATATACCTGGTAAATAACAGCTGGATTTGTCAATATCAACAGGCAAAGATATAGAGAGGTCTAATACACAGTTGATTTTATATGGAATGATCTTTTGAAAATCAGAATGTCTCACAGAGGTAACTGAAAAAGCAGCCTCATTGAATAGATTCTTTCTTTTAATTGGGGGATTCTTTGCATTCCACACTATTTTATCTTTTTTCAGGCAATATTTACAGTGCATAAAAGTTCCATTTCTAGATATAGCTGTGTCAAACACACAAAGTTCTCTGAGAGTCTAGAGGTTAAGAGCGTACAGAGCACAGTGTACTGAATTAATTTCCCAACTGCATGGAAGGTCAGTCTGTACATAGTAAGCAGATGACCATGGAATGCTGGGCTTTTGTCTCATCTTATTGAGAACAATGTCCAATGACACTGATGATATACATGTCCTCCTTTGTGAAAGGCTTTCAGTCTATTTATGCATCATTCTGAACACATGAAATCTTTCTGACAAGAGCTTTTGGAATTTTTAAATGCAAACATTAACTATAATGCCAATTGAGGTATATAATCAATCAACATTATCAAAAAAAAAAAAAAAACATTAAACTATACCGAAAAGTAGTAACCTAAAATATTATATCATATACAACATCCGACCTCTTCCTACCCATTATTTTAAAATATGACGAGACTTCTCATCAAAAGAAAAGGCGCAAAATTTAGTTTGTACTACAACAAGTGACTTTTGCAGCACTTCCAGTATTCAAATAGTTACTTCCAAAACCATACTATTGTATTCCCCGAGAAACAAAATAGCCCGATACTGTTGATGAATCTGACAACGGTATAAACCAATTCTTGTTCTGTTTGACTTAATGTCAAATCTGGTGCCTGCATTGAACTTTATTTGATTGGTTGTTAAATATATAGGAGTTCACATGAATGGGTATTATTGGACATTTGAACAACATGTAACAGGTTATTAAGTACAATATGCTAGTTAATACTTCAAATAAATTAGGCTTGTAATTTAGATAAAAACCACTTCAATTGATATTGCTGATGATTTAGGTTCTATTCCAGCAAAACTGCATTGACAAGTTGAAAACATTTGTAATTAATTAATCAAGAGTCAAATAGTTAAATACCCTTACATTAACCATCGCACTAAAAATACAAACAGTAAAATCTTTTCACCAACTTTTTTATTATTAGTATTTAAATATTTCATTTTAAAAAGTTTCAGCTGTCTCATCACTGCATTTCATCTTACTGTTTAGATGACAGTGTAATACACATTAAGTGCTGAAATGTTTACAACTATCCCTAGCTTGACAGGCATGAAATTTAAATGATGTACTTTCTTTTGATACAATTGTGTTAGTGAAAAGCAAAACAGTAGTCAAACTTCTGGCAGTGTTGACATCAGCAGTAAATGTATAAATCTTTTTGTTAAAGAGTTCATTTACACATTTCTGAAACCCCTTGATGCAATTTTAATAGTGTAATGCAAATGAAAAATATAACATTTTGTATATTTTCATTATTTTTTTAGTTTATTTCTTAAGTTTGCTTAAATTATTTAGGGTTTAAACAGTACTTTTATAAAATGTAAATGATTGTCAGAGAACACCCAGGTGTCTGATTTTACCCTGTGTTGATCCTATATTTTGCATAACCCATACATGATCACCGTAAAGATGCATGTTTAAAATGGATGCTGCAAAATAGCAATCAAAGTTATTTGCTAACCCTGTTTCCAATTGGCACGAATACCTTCAATAAAAGTCCTAATACTGCATTCCATTTAATATTCACCCGATAGTTAGTATTTTCTCAATCTAATTTATTTTAAAAACTGTGTACATAACTAATACTATGAAAGGCTCAATACCAGTTTTAAGATGCAATGGAACCACAACATGCAAAACAATCTTGTGTATTGTACATTTACAATTAATTGAATGAGAGATTAAGCACAAAATTTAAAAAAATTAAAAATGATTTATAGAAAAGACTCTGTCCATGACATTAATTCACTGATTATTGTTGTTGTAGGGTTTAATGCCATTTTTCAGCACACGATAGACTATACATGGCAATCACTATTAATGTATAGGAAGAACCTGGGAAAATAGACTGACCCACAAGAAGCTACTGGCAAGCTTACTCGCATAACCACATTGGCTGAATCTGAGACTCGAACCCACGCAGATAGAGGTAATGAAAAGGGCTTTTGACCACTCGGCCACTCCCTATTCACTGATTAACAAGATATACATAAACCCCAAGACTTTCAGTTCAATAGTACCAGTGATATGGCTATTCTGGTATCTATATAGGATGTCAGTGTGGTATTATTCTCAGTTAGGACCAATTGGACATCATGACAAGTGTTTTAGTGACCATTCATTCAGGGTAAGATGACCATTATGGTACCCATATCGGATTTCTGAGTGGCAACATTTGTCGTTAGAACCAACCAGATGTCATGTGTTCTAGTGATAAACCCATGCCAATATGACTTTACATTCAGGAAGAGTAGTGATATCAAGGTTTTAAAGATGGCTGCCAGTGTGTCCATATTGAATGTCTGATTAATATCATTCTCTTTTAAAACAAACTAAATATCACAAGAAGTTTTTCAGGAAAACCACCCGGTGATATGACCATTCAACCCAAGGCCCAGAGATCAAAACATTTAAAAATGGCTTAAGTGGTGAAAAGCATAGTTTCCATTTTGAACAAAACAAGACAAAGGACTGAATGTGCATGTTAAAATTTTACGGTAATCCTCCAAGTAGTTAAAGAGAAATAGAGATAACAAGCAAGTGCTAACAGTCGGATGATGCACAACAGGCTATTCCATAAACTCTTCTAGTCTCTTGTAGGAACTGAATCCACCAAGGGAATTGAAATCAATTACTATTCCTGTGAGACAAAGATTTTAAATTCAGCCACTGTGGCAGCCATACTGGATTTAATATTGTTTTCATTTAAGACACTCAAGACAGGGTTAGAAGACTTTTGGTGAAAATCTCATGTTATCATGACCATCCATCAAGGAAAATTAATGACAAGACTGCAATAGGGGAATTGTGGTAGCCATACCCGAGGTCATATCAACTCACCTTTCATTCAACACATTACAATTACTCTTCATGTGACTTCAATATAACTTTCCATGTAGAAAAGAGAAGCAAGATTTTCAGGATTTTTCAAGATGGCTGCCATGGTGGTCACAAGAATGCAAGACCAACACCATTTTCATTTAGTACCAACCAGAGAGCATAAAAACTTTTTTGGCATTACCAGTACTCAACAAAAATTGTTTTTACACAGGCCCCAGGCTGGTAAACTCACAAGCCTTGACTGAAATTCCACAAGCCTGGACACAGATTTCAACATGCCTAAAATTGTCACTTCTTAATACTGGCACACATAGTTGCAAATAGATACAATCCTATGTGTCTTTTGCATTTATCACTGCACTCACAAGGAACTGGATGGTCTCTCTATTTGCAGTAATATCACTACATGTGGCAGTCAGTGGTCACATTATCCTAACACAAGACCAACCAGTCCTAAAACTAACATCTTAATGCTGAGTGCCAAGCATGGCAGCCGTTTGTATCATTTTTGTTAAGTCTTTGGTATAACTCGACCGGGGATTGAACCAACAACCTCATGCATCCAAGACGGACATTCAAACCACTAGGCGACTGAAGTTGTCTGCTGGAAAAGAGTTGGCATATGTTGATGTGTTGTTTGCTGTATGTGCAAAGAAATAATAGGTACCCTTATCTTTTTGATGTTGATTGGTCAATTTCACATTTTGACCCACTTTTCCATCTCTAAAATGAACTCTGAAGAGATTTACCTTTTAGCTGCTATTCCACTTAGCAATCGGTTTCCAAATACAAATGTTGGTATGGCTAAAATGCCCAGGTATCGCAGAGTCTGAAACATGTTCAGGTACTGCCAGTAGCAGTAGTACAAACCAAAGATGGCTGAAATGGAGAAAGAGAAACTATAATTTTTATATACTTCTTACAACTCTATTCAAGTCAAGAGAAAGATCCGTACAAAATTTACATGCAAGATCAAACTAAAAAAATGTGCGACATAAACCAACTTTTCTTGAACAATACAAAAATCTTGGGCATATTACAGCACAGAAAATATAAAACAGAATCCCTCAAAGACACTGATGCTCGACTGTCCAAAAAGAACTTTCTGGATTTCAATACAAGATCCTTTCTTTTATGAAACTGCCAAATGTTGAAACCATTTGTGATACATTTCTTTGATACAATTTTCAAATTGGATCTTGTAGTTGCTAACTGCTGTCAAGGCAATGGGCTTATTTCACACAGGAGTTCATTATTTGTAATTACATCATGGACTGTTACAAAAGAAACTGAACCAATATAGCACAACAACAGATAATTTGCTTAACTAATTCTGCCTGCTGTTGCTAAGGTAACAAGGAAGCAAGTTCTTTATGAAAGTTGAGTCATGAATGTTCTGCAATATTAATCATTATGCCAAAAACCAATTCTAATAAAAGTGTCAACGCCTCTGGCTGTGACAAGTTAAAATTCACAAGAGCAGTGGAGATGTCTTTGTTCTGGCCCTAATCCTTCACTCCACAAGGACAAAATTGAGATTGAACAAAATTTTCAATGAAGACACCACCTAAGAATCTGGGGAATGGGTTCTCTCAATTATAGACAATAGCTGAAATGATGGGAAGATAGTTGTACTCTTTCCAGAAAACATCCACTCAGATCAAAGGCAGTCTATCTGGCCTTAATTTCTTAGAAAACTTTATCACCCAAATAAAATTAGGTGGAAAATTGGAGAAAACTGAAAAGTGTGTGATTTTGATTTTTAACATAACTTTAATTATTTTTCAGTCATATTGCTACAATGTCTGCAGTGTGGCAGTTTACAGTTATTGTTTAGCACTCTGGCATCATGCCAGAGACATACAGACACGAGTCAATTTTTCTGGAAAGAGTACAATCATCTTCCTATAATTTCAGAGATGACCTCCTGCATCTGAGGTGGACACTAACTAATAGGCTACTGGAGTGGTCAAAAAAGTGAAATGAAGAATTTCACTTATTGCTACAAAGAAATGTTTAGGCTTTGTGTGGACTGACCAATCTATGGCTCTATGAACTTGGTAGGTAGGAGTGCTACAAGCTTGAAAAGGCATGCAGTAAAAAAAAATTAAGGCTGTGTTGTGAAGGAGACAACTCAAGGAGAGTATATATGTTTGCAAAAACAATGACCATTGTGGAAGGGCCTCTCAAACGTCATGGTGAATGTTAACAACTTCCTACAAACTGAGTATCGGAAAAAAGGCAACAAGCATGAGGTTATTTTTTGTGAAAAGGCTACATTAATTAGAAACCGATTTTTCAACTAAACATTCCCTGTATTATACCATGGGTAACTGGGCTGGTGGTAGGTTTGCATCTTTGGAAGCATGTTTCTGGACTTTTCTTTTTGGGTATGTGTGTGTGATTTGGAGTTTTAACATAGCTTTAACAATTTTGCTGTCATATCACTACAATGTCATTTGTGTGGCAGTTAATAGTGATGTCTAGGACAATGTGATGGTCTTTAAATGATCAGCAGCTATGGTATTACAATGGGTTAGTATTTATTCCACAATTTACTAGTACAAGCAAACAAGGTTTCTGACCTACTTTCACTAAAGGTAGTTTGGAAAGATGAAATTAACATCTTTTCAAACTTTATAAACAAAGCACACCTACAGCTGGAGATCCATTAGCGAGATATTTCCACCGTGTAAACTTGTAAAATACTTTCATATATTGTAAGAAAAGTAGGCTGAGGTGAATTGGGGTGATCCAACAAAAATATCTTGACTTCAGCAAATGATGTGCCAGAATGACAAAACTTTTACACTGGAGTTAATACTTTAATAACAATAAATGTGACCTACATTCCGCTTGAGTTGAATAGAATAATGCAAGGAATACACAGAATATATTCCATGTGGATATGATGCTTACAGACAAATGGAAAAAAATTCTGGGTTTAATCTTAAAACAGCTTAATCTTAAAACAAATTTGTTTAAGAAAAACTGGTCACTGTGGCCCAACTTTCACCTTGGGTGATTAAAAGTCATACAACGAACACACTGACCAAGATCCATGAACATGGCATAACTATAGCTGGAGATGTGCTGGTACGACAGTACAAGTTTTCACACTGGGGTTAACCAGTGAACAACAATAATTAGATTAAGAAACTTAAGTCTGTGATCTACATTTCCGTGGAGCATCAGAATAACACAAGACACACCATGGCCACACGTCATGCTTACAGTCATAGATCTGCCATGCAACATTTACACTACTTTCCCAGTTTAATAACCAAGTTACTTGCATTATAAAAGTAGGTAACTGTGTCGTAGCAAAGAAATATATATGGATAGTCTTAATTATGTTCCATGAAGTATAATGCCTATATATGTCTGTATCAGCAGTGAAACAAAACGGTTACAATATTATGAACTTAAGATGACACTCAGAAAGCTAGGCATATAGTAGAAACTCTGTTTTACTTCATATAGACAAGTATAAAATCAGAACTTACCTCCAAGGCAGACATGGAAACCAACAGCACTAAGGGACATTGGGAAACTGGAGATGTTGACACCAAGCTTGAACCACTGTAAATGAAAACATGGTAGCTCAAATGGTTAAGCATCAGATTCATGAACCAATAGACACAGGTTTGAAATGCAAACAACTAACTAATACTGGCTGCATCTTCACATTCTTGGAAAAAGCATTTACGTTCCATTACTTTGACAATAATGTATTTCCCAGCACTGTCAACCAATCAGAGTGCACAAGATGCCATGATGTCATGTTACAAATGTTTAGTAGTCTGAAGTTCAGTGGTGAAATTAGTTTTTATTAAAAATAAAACTTACCATTAAAGCCAATAAGCATTAATGTGGTGACGTAATATCAAACAATGCTAATAAGCGAAAATCTGAGGACATCGTGAATTCAACTCAGATTGGACAGAGAAATATATGTTTGTGCCTAGTTGTAGTGGTAAACCGGTTTGCTTAATCTGTGGATTTTGTGCCTTTGTTAAAAAAATACAATCTGGAATGACACTACACAACCACAGATTCATACATAAATGCTCAATATCTGGTCAGTTCGGAGTTAAGAAAAGATTTCATAGCCAAGAAAGAAGGTTATCCAACCAGTCAGCAGTCATTTTTCACCACGGCTAAGGAACAGAGCAAGAGTTTGTTGTTGCATCATGCGAAGTCGCTCTTCTTTTGGCTCGCAAAAAGAAGCCTTTCAACGATGCGGAAGAAATAATAAAGCTTTCACTTAAAATTGCTGCTAGAATGCTTGGCGATAAAAAGTGCGAGACAAAATTTGATCACATTCCTTTGTCTAATGATACTATGGCTAGGCGAGTTAATGAGTTGGCCAGCGATGTTCAACATCAAGTAGCAACATGTCAAAATATGTATAAAAACTTCATTGGCAAAGGATTAATCCACTGACATTTCTGACACAGCTCAGGTCGCAGTTTTTGTTTGAGCAATAAACAATAATTTTTAAGTCACTGAAGAACTTCTAAGACTTGAAACGATCCATGCGACTATAAAATGAATTGATCTGTTTGAAACTCTCAAGTTGTGTGTAGAGAAAAACAACACAGAATGGACATAATTGGATAGTGTATGCACCGACGGTGCTCTGGCTTTGACAGGTAAAAAATCTGGATGTCTGGCATTATTGGAAATTTCTTGACCGCACTATATTAAAATATCATTGTATCATTCACCAGGAAGCACTGTGTGGAAAGACATTAAATCTGAAACATATCATCGATGTTGTTCTGAGATGTGTAAAAAAAAAATTGAAGCAAGGCATTGAACAGGCATGAGTTCAGACAGTTTCTATCAGACCCGAACGAGGAATACAGAGAGCTACTGATACACTGTGAAGTCAGATGGCTGTCTAAAGGGAAAGTACTGTCATGTTTCTGGGCACTGAAAAATAGTGTCCATCGGGTCTGAAATAGATGAATTGTCTACAGAATAGGAACGTCTACAGAAAGATGACTGGCTTAATGACCTGGCATTTTTGGTGGACATCATATCTCATTTAAACTCTTTAAATACGAGGCATCAGGGAAACGACAAACTGTTCACAAATTTGTGCAATGATATTTCTGCGTGTAAAATGGAACTGCACCTGTTGATCAGATACCTGACAGAAGGGACTTTAGAGGCATTTCCAACTCTGCAGACACTTGTTGTGGAAAAGAAATTTGACCTTTAACAGTACAAGGTTAAAGTGTAAAGTTTTCTGGATATCTTTTAGTCAAGATTTAAAGAGTTCACAACAGAGGAGAATAATGTTGCCTCTTCATAAATCTGTTCATATTTCCAGATGCCAAGATCTGTCAATTACAGCAAACCCTTCAGCATGAAGTAATTAATCTGAAATGCAATTCTGCACTCATATGCAAATTACTGAAGCTGCCTGCTTCACCCTCAGCTGATCATGTCTCATTCTGGCGATTATTGCCTGTCAAACAATTTGAACACTTGTGTTCATTCACACAGAGATATATTTGTCATTTTGGTTTGACTGATAGATGTGAGTAGTCATTTTACGCAATGACAAATATAAAAAAACAAGCAACATTCCAGACTCACTGACAGTAATCTAGCTGCACTTATGACTTTGAGTACAACAGAGTTGTGCCCAGACATTGATAAACTGGCATCTGAACTTCAGTAACTGGTTGGAAAGAACAGTTACAATTGTAAATTAATTACATTAATAATATATATCGGTTTTTGAAACTGATTTACAATAGTTAAATGAACATTTGATTTAAAACCGAAAATTACTTTAGGACTGACATTGACTGCTTTTAAAGTTTTAGAATTTGGTTGCTGAAAGTTAATAAATTTAAGAATATTACACGACTTTTATTTTATAAACATTGATAAACATTTACAATTTTATAAAGTTGTGACCCGCTTAATTACCGAAAATAGTAGATATGGCCCACTACTTAAAAAGCTTGAGGAACCACTGCAGTACAGTAAATATAACTGTAATGACTTAAAAACCAACCTAACTTGTAAGTTATCTGAAAGGTCAGTAGATATAACTGTATCGACCCATATGTATGGATATTTGTTTTCCAGGAATAAAATGTTATGAAATCATCACTCCTGTACTACAATCCTCAACACGAGAATATAACCAAATATCCAACATGAATACATGACAAGATTACATTTTGTAAACTCTTTCACCAAATATTTCAAGAGGAAATTATTGAATTCACAAACTGATTTTATTATTAAGAATTACAAGAATGTTTTTGGACAACAGAATAAATACTTGAAACATATAGACTTCTGGAATGGAAGGAATTTACAATCATGAAGATTTCAAGAATAGAGGGCATATACAATCATGAAGATTTCTAAAATAGAGGGCATATACAATCATGAAGATTTCAAGAATAGGGGGCATATACAATCATGAAGATTTCTAGAATAGAGGGCATATACAATCATGAAGATTTCAAGAATAGAGAGCATATACAATCATGAAGATTTCTAGAATAGAGGGCATATACAATCATGAAGATTTCTAGAATAGGGGGCATATACAATCATGAAGATTTCTAGAATAGGGGGCATATACAATCATGAAGATTTAAAGAATGGGGGCATATACAATCATGAAACTTCAGGAATGGGGGTAAATACAATCCTGAAAACTTCAGGAATGGGGGTAAATACAATCATGAAAACTTCAGGAATGGGGGTAAAACAATCATGAAAACTTCAGGAATGGGGGTAAATACAATCCTGAAAACTTCAGGAATAGAGGTAAATACAATCTTTAAAACTTCAGGAATGGGGGTAAAAACAATCATGAAAACTTCAGGAATGGGGGTAAATACAATCCTGAAAACTTCAGGAATGGAGTAAACACAATCATGAAAACTTCAGGAATTGGGGAAAATACAACTTTTATATGTGTATACAACTTACATACAACTTTTATATGTGCCTGACTTTTAGAATGTGTAGCATATAAAATCACAGAAATTTCTATAATATGGGGCATAGACAATCATGCTGACATGTAGAATAGGGGCAATATACAATCAAGCCAATTTTTTTAAAAAATGGGCATATACAATCATGCTGACTTCTAGAATGGAGGCACAGCCAATCATGCTGACTTCTGTAATAGGGGTCATATACAATCATGCTGACTTCTAGAATAGGGGTCATATACAATCATAAAGACTTCTAGAATAAGGGTCATATACAATCATAAAGACTTCTAGAATAGAAGGCATATACAATCATAAAGACTTCTAGAATAGAAGTCATATACAACCATGCTGACTTCTAGAATGGAGGCACAGCCAACCATGCTGACTTCTAGAATGGAGACAGCCTATCATGCTGACTTCTAGAATTGGGGTCATATACAATCATAAAGACTTCTAGAATAAGGGTCATATACAATCATAAAGACTTCTAGAATAGGAGTCATATACAACCATGCTGACTTCTAGAATGGAGGCACAGCCAACCATGCTGACTTCTAGAATGGAGACACAGCCTATCATGCTGACTTCTAGAATTGGGGTCATATACAATCATGCAAACTTTAGAATAGAGGTCATTTACAATTATGAAAACTTCTAGAATAGGGGTCATTTACAATTATGAAAACTTCTAGAATAGGGGTCATTTACAATTATGAAAACTTTAGAATAGAGGTCATTTACAATCATGAAAACTTTAGAATAGAGGTCATTTACAATCATGAAAACTTTAGAATAGAGGTCATATACAATCATGAAAACTTTAGAATAGGGGTCATATACAATCATGATTAAGTTTGTTTTAATGAAGAGATGGATTCAGCATGAAGAACTGGATGTGGAGATAAATATAAAAATTGTATATACAGATAGGTGATATAACTGATGGTTCAGAACTAAAAAATTATTGCTTACCAGTGCAAACATAAGGAAGAGTGGCACAAGAACCAAGATTGTAAAGGCAGTAGATACAACTGCTGGTGGGCGCTTTTCTGGCTCACGGAAAAGATGCTGGAATACAACAAAAAATTGCAACTGAAAAGTCCTTATTTCTGAACCAGCCCTTAGTTTCCTATATTAATGTGTGGTATTCATCAATATGTAAAGCCTAATTGTTTAAATTCTCTCTCAGAGTCCTACAAATGTTTGGCATGGAATGATGAGTACAGGCTATAAGCTTGCATGCAACCCAGGTAACTACTAGAAAATGCTGTGTTTGTGTGTGATTTGGATTTTAACATAGCTTTTTTTTTTTAAATCAGTTATATTGCTATGATGTCTGCAGTGTGACAGTTTATAGTGATATCTAGCACTGAGGAATCTTGCCACATACATGTAGCACATGATGTCCTTCCCAGTCACATTATCCTGACAACAGGCTTAATATTGTGACTGTTTGCATGGAACCCATGGATGGTATGAGCTCTATGTGACTGAGTTACCAAGTGAGCAACTTCATATCTTGATTGGCTGAACTTTTTTAAAATACTCTACATTAAATAATTTTCCAAGGTGGAAAATTAGTGATGGAAAGAAAGAATGAAAAAAGATCTGGCTAAAAACATTGTTTGTTTATTAAAGTGCCTTCTCTGGGCATTAATAAATTCAAGGACTTCCGTTTTTATTTCCTGGTAGCCTATTGAGCTACTGTCTGATATTTAATTAATCAGAGCTTACTTAGTGATTTTGCATAATGCATGAAAATAATCCTTTCTTATTCCAACAGATCACAGAAAGCTGCAAAGATGCTGCAGAGCATACTACTGACTAGGGATGGTCAACAATCAAATGTTCAAAATTACTAAAAAATACTAAAACCAGTAAAGTGCAAATCAAATGGATTAATTGCATTAGACAAAAGTACCTTGATTTCAGGCTTCTTGGCATACTGGTTCTGTGGCTTTGGTTCATCAGAAGCTTTCTCTGGAAATTTCAGATCTACATCAGCCTGTAAAATGATTCAGTACTCATTTGAACATGTACTTTAAAGTCATAATACAAACTCAAAATGCAAAAAATACAACAGTGTATACAGCTAAACCTAGCTTATGTGTCACATCTTTGACAATCATCTACCCTGAAGACATGCTCCAGCAGTTTCACAACCCAATTTCAAAGTAAATGGATAAACTGATACTGACCATTTACCATCTAATGAGGTCAAATTTCAAAATTCCCATAGGTGGATGATAATGTTTCATCTCTTAGAGAAAAAATCGCAATGGATAAACAAGCAGCAGGACCACATCAACAATTCCTTGATTAAGAGGGCTAAATTCACGAGACTATTTTGCATGTCATGATGTATCTTGAGCTCCTGCTAATGCTGAAATGAATAATGGACAGAAGAATATTTGTTTGAATATTTGAGTAGAAAATTAGTATTCATATAGTTGATGAGTCTACATAGAGTTTTGCAGCAGTCTGTAAATGTTTTTTTGTTATTGTTGTAGGGTTTAATGCCATTTCCAGCACAAGATAGGCTATACATGGCAACCAGTATTAATGGCAGAGGATGAACCTGGCAAAACCCCGGAAAGAACCACCGACCCATGAGAAGCTACTGGAACGCTTTCTCACATACCCACATCGGCCGAATCTGAGACTCGAACCCACGCAGAGGTGAGATGGCAGCGATCCATAACGGTGAGCGCTTTAGACCACTTGGCCACTCTGGGCTCCCGTCTGTAACTGAAATTGAACAAGATGCAACCTGAAAGCTTCTAAACCAAGTTAAATTTAAATTCCAACTGACAATAATAAACATGTTAAAATTCAGAATTCATTTTGATCACATCACCATTTTTGTTCTTTTTCATTCTGGCGCTCGAAATGCTTTCAACATGTCCATGTGATTTTAATTGTGAATAAATTATTGGATTTATATTGCCGAGGAAATGGGAGACAAGCCTTTCCCAAGGACACACCAAGGCAGCTGACCTTAGGGCCTGTGTGGATACTGAACCTGTGTGCAATGAATTACAAGTCAAAGCTCCAACAATTGAGAAACATTAGCCTAGCACTGAGGCATCATGCATGATGTCCCACCCAGTCACATTATCCAGAAACTAGGCCAACCAGTCCAAACACTAACCTCTTAATGCTGAGCGCTTAGCAAGGCAGCTGTTAGTACCATTTTTAAAAGACTTTGGTATGACTTGGCCAGGGATCGAACCCATGAACCCCCACATCCAAGGCAGATGCTCTAACCACTACACGTGGTCAAATTCCATTAAAGCACTACACAGATGCCAGTGTGGTGATTATTCTGACATCACCTACTGGGCCTAGTGACAGAATCACCAACCCTCTAGACTCACAATTAGTAAAAAGAGGGCTACAATTTGTCAATTTTTGAAAACAGTGAAAAATTTATACTAGCTCCATCCACTTTGATAGTATGCATTATATGAAATTCACCCCACCCCCCACTTAAACACATTATTTTTCACCAATTATATGTACAAATTTATATATCTAAATTGACTGATATATAACAAACATCATTTTTTTTGTCATGATATGATGCTGTGGCAGATTTTAACTTCCTAAATTGGGCTATCATAATTTGTTTTCAAAACAGTTCAGGCTTCTCTCCTGTTGGTGACTAAAATTGTTGCAAATTTTCAACACCTAAGGAGGCCCTATAGTCCCTCTTATTTTTCCACAAAATAGAAAATACTCTTTCACTGTTGCCGATTTCCAACAGAGGAAGACAGGATTTGTTCAACAAGAAAATTCAATGATTCAGCAGGTCTCCAATCAAAGGCCTCAAGAACTCAAGTTGATATATGCTGGGTGCTTTTAAGATTTCCCAATATGTGCTTTATTCTATCATTATGCTTTCTAGTTTCTGCCACATCCACAAAGGGACTCAACATTGTTGTTTAATAATTTATCTGTCATACTGACAATGACACCATTTACAAGACTTTAACACACAATCTTATTACTGACAATACCAGTTTACAAATGCTTTAACATAATCTTATTACTGACAATGTCAATGTTTAAAAGACTTATTACTGACAATACCAGTTTACAAATGCTTTAACACAATCTTATTACTGACAATGTCAATGTTTAAAAGATTTTAACACACAATCTTATTACTGACAATGTCAATGTCTAAAAGACTTGAACATACAATCTTATTACCAACAATGTAAGTGCAACTGCTGCCTCTGACATCAGCACAAAATGGACAATTATTCCTGGCTCTTCTTACAAAATAATACACATCTTGCTATTTTGCATACAATTCTTATAATTGAATAAGAATAATTGTATTACTAAACGCATCAGGGTCTATTCTAGAATGTGTCATTGTGGGATTTGGACTGGTTTATGAACAAAACAAACCTCACCCAAAATTCAACCAAATGTAAAAAATGTTTCTACCTCACTTAATTTCTTCCTTAAATTCTTACCATAATAAATTTTTTATAATCCATTTGTACTGAAGAGGGCAATCTTAATGTCAAATGGGGACTTTGTCTTAAATTTTCAGTTCTAGAATAGACGTTTTAAAACTTTACCACTATCCAGGAAAATGGGTTTTCAATAACAGCATCTCCCACTATAAGTTCCATGCTATAGCGTCCAGAGGTGTATTTAAATTCCTTACTGGTGGCTCCAATATCCTGAAAATGCAGATTATGAATAATTACATGAAAGCATTTCTAGTATGATGTATGTCCCATGTATAAAATAAAGTTATGAGAATTGTTCTGTTTAAGAATTCCAATTTTGTATTCTTTAACATGATACTCAAACAAAATATACTCACCACCAAAATACAAGGTATAAAGAATAATCTAGGCTAGGTGTATATATTATTATATACATTAGGAGTGAAATAAAGAATAATCTAGGCTAGGTGTATATATTATTATTATATACATTAGGAATGAAATAAAGAATAATCTAGGCTAGGTGTATATATTATTATATACATTAGGAGTGAAATAAAGAATAATCTAGGCTAGGTGTATATATTATTATTATATACATTAGGAGTGAAATAAAGAATAATCTAGGCTAGGTGTATATATTATTATTATATACATTAGGAGTGAAATAAAGAATAATCTAGGCTAGGTATATATATTATTATATACATTAGGAGTGAAATAAAGAATAATCTAGGCTAGGTGTATATATTTTTATATACATTAGGAGTGAAATAAAGAATAATCTAGGCTAGGTGTATATATTATTATATACATTAGGAATGAAATAAAGAATAATCTAGGCTAGGTGTATATATTTTTATATACATTAGGAATGAAATAAAGAATAATCTAGGCTAGGTGTATATATTATTATATACATTTAGAGTGAAATAAAGAATAATCTAGGCTAGGTATATATATTATTATATACATTAGGAGTGAAATAAAGAATAATCTAGGCTAGGTGTATATATTTTTATATACATTAGGAGTGAAATAAAGAATAATCTAGGCTAGGTATATATTATTATATACATTAGGAGTGAAATAAAGAATAATCTAGGCTAGGTATATATTATTATATACATTAGGAGTGAAATAAAGAATAATCTAGGCTAGGTATATATATTATTATATACATTAGGAGTGAAATAAAGAATAATCTAGGCTAGGTGTATATATTATTATATACATTAGGAGTGAAATAAAGAATAATCTAAGCTAGGTGTATATATTATTATATACATTAGGAGTGAAATAAAGAATAATCTAGGCTAGGTGTATATATTATTATTTTATACATTAGGAGTGAAATAAAGAATAATCTAGGCTAGGTATATATTTTATTATATACATTAGGAGTGAAATAAAGAATAATCTAAGCTAGGTGTATATATTATTATATACATTAGGAGTGAAATAAAGAATAATCTAGGCTAGGTGTATATATTATTATTATATACATTAGGAGTGAAATAAAGAATAATCTAGGCTAGGTGTATATATTATTATTATATACATTAGGAGTGAAATAAAGAATAATCTAGGCTAGGTATATATTATTATATACATTAGGAGTGAAATAAAGAATAATCTAGGCTAGGTATATATATTATTATATACATTAGGAGTGAAATAAAGAATAATCTAAGCTAGGTGTATATATTATTATATACATTAGGAGTGAAATAAAGAATAATCTAGGCTAGGTGTATATATTATTATTATATACATTAGGAATGAAATAAAGAATAATCTAAGCTAGGTGTATATATTATTATATACATTAGGAGTGAAATAAAGAATAATCTAGGCTAGGTGTATATATTATTATATACATTAGGAGTGAAATAAAGAATAATCTAAGCTAGGTGTATATATTATTATATACATTAGGAGTGAAATAAAGAATAATCTAGGCTAGGTGTATATATTATTATTATATACATTAGGAGTGAAATAAAGAATAATCTAGGCTAGGTGTATATATTATTATTATATACATTAGGAGTGAAATAAAGAATAATCTAGGCTAGGTATATATTATTATATACATTAGGAGTGAAATAAAGAATAATCTAGGCTAGGTATATATATTATTATATACATTAGGAGTGAAATAAAGAATAATCTAGGCTAGGTATATATATTATTATATACATTAGGAGTGAAATAAAGAATAATCTAGGCTAGGTGTATATTATTATATACATTAGGAGTGAAATAAAGAATAATCTAGGCTAGGTATATATTATTATATACATTAGGAGTGAAATAAAGAATAATCTAGGCTAGGTATATATATTATTATATACATTAGGAGTGAAATAAAGAATAATCTAGGCTAGGTATATATATTATTATATACATTAGGAGTGAAATAAAGAATAATCTAGGCTAGGTGTATATATTTTTATATACATTAGGAGTGAAATAAAGAATAATCTAGGCTAGGTATATATATTATTATATACATTAGGAGTGAAATAAAGAATAATCTAGGCTAGGTGTATATATTATTATATACATTAGGAGTGAAATAAAGAATAATCTAGGCTAGGTGTATATATTATTATTATATACATTAGGAGTGAAATAAAGAATAATCTAGGCTAGGTGTATATATTATTATTATATACATTAGGAGTGAAATAAAGAATAATCTAGGCTAGGTATATATTATTATATACATTAGGAGTGAAATAAAGAATAATCTAGGCTAGGTGTATATATTTTTATATACATTAGGAGTGAAATAAAGAATAATCTAGGCTAGGTATATATATTATTATATACATTAGGAGTGAAATAAAGAATAATCTAGGCTAGGTGTATATATTATTATATACATTAGGAGTGAAATAAAGAATAATCTAGGCTAGGTGTATATATTATTATTATATACATTAGGAGTGAAATAAAGAATAATCTAGGCTAGGTGTATATATTATTATTATATACATTAGGAGTGAAATAAAGAATAATCTAGGCTAGGTATATATTATTATATACATTAGGAGTGAAATAAAGAATAATCTAGGCTAGGTGTATATATTTTTATATACATTAGGAGTGAAATAAAGAATAGTCTAGGCTAGGTGTATATATTATTATATACATTAGGAGTGAAATAAAGAATAATCTAGGCTAGGTGTATATATTATTATTATATACATTAGGAATGAAATAAAGAATAATCTAGGCTAGGTGTATATATTATTATATACATTAGGAGTGAAATAAAGAATAATCTAGGCTAGGTGTATATATTATTATATACATTAGGAGTGAAATAAAGAAAATTAGCAAATATTTTCCACCTGTTTTTATTTTCACATGTGAAAAATTATTTTTACATTGTCACATATGAAAATACAAAATTTATCATCAAACCATGCAACACTTGATTGTCTGGTGTGCCTATACAAGTTATACTTATAGAGAAAAAAACACTGTTAACAAATAAATGGAAACTGCATTACCATACATGCCAAACCCTGATGAGGAAAAAGTGTAATCCAAGTGGTCAAAAAGCTGAATTCAGGCAGAAAAGGCGTAATCCAGATAAAACATGGTAAAATTTCAACAACCAATGATTTTTTTTGCCCCTCTTTTTCTTTTACCATCTTTTACTGTTTCAAGTTTTCATATGTAGCACTTTTAGCTTTACACATAAATCGACTAGAATCCATCTTAAGACTTTTAGTGCCAAATATTAAAATTCTTAACACATGGCCTGAAATAGATGTCACGTGATGCTGCACGTGTAGTCATATTTAAAGAATTGTTATTTTGTTTGTTTAGGGTTTTTTTTTTGTCTTTTTCTAATCCATCTGTGAAATTTTTGAAAGGAGATATTTTTGCTCTCATATACACATAGACTAACATAAAATATACTTTTTAGTGCCAAATACCTTTAGACTGGTTCTGCAATTAATATGAATTAAATCAAATAATCTGCACATAAAGATTAAAATTAGAAAACCAGTCTGTTCTCTCATCACTATGCCATACAGATGTTATAAATAGAATTCGAGGTCGAAAGTCTGAAAGTATAACAAGGTTTGCTCTAAGTAGAACATGATACTGTTAGGAAAGTGCATGAAAGTCCACAGACAAGCCTACTCTTAAATTGTAGTTACGTAAAAGCAGTCTTTCTAAAATATAGTCTGTGGGATTAATGGAATGTTAATAAAAACGAGAAAACATATAACTGCTTTTTTTTTAAAGGTGGATATACCGAAAAAGTGTAATCCATATACGTTTACGCCTAACGCATAATTTAGTGGTAAATAAAGCGTAATGATTATGCCAAAAGCACAATGGCTGGCATGTACGAGTAACGCTTACAGGCGCAATAAAAAAAATTGGGGGTTACTAGTGCATACATCCAAAAACTAAGGTATACCTGAAAAATTACCATTAAAAATTATTCATTATTTGCATAACTGACTTACCAAGTCAAAGTTGTTGGTGAGGGAAGAATCAGGCTCAGATATAAAGATGATTTCTTCTTTGGTTTTCAAATTTGTGAACTTCACAAATGCCTTAAAAAAATAATTATGAATTGGAATGTTAATATATACATACATATACATACACACACACATATATATATATACACACACACACACATATATACACACACACACACACACACACATATATATATATATATATATATATATATATATATATATATATATATATATATATATATATGTGTGTGTGTGTGTTGACCACAACCATACAGAACTGCATTGCTAGTGACTTGTACATGTTAAGAAACTTGGCAGAATTATTAATCACCCTTTTCCATGGTCTCCATTTCTTTCCCACATCCACCCTACCACTGTATGGGGCAGGACAAATAATGGATTAATTGGAAACAAAATGTTAATAAATTACATTTATCAAAATAGGGAATTCTACAAGATTGTGAGATCTTTCGATTTTGGTTAGGTGCATATTCTCACTCAATGCTTGAAGTATCATATTTTAGTAAATACAAGGCAACCTACCATAGTGAATATCCAATCTGTGTCATTTTCATTTAGCAATAACCAGACATCAAAAGTCTTTTTATGAAAAATCAATGTTGATGACCAGAAAGAGTTGAGTGTACATTTTCAAGATAGCCATTGTAGTGGCCATAATGGAGGTCAGATGGTCACAATCTTTATTAAAAATCTACTAGATATCATAGCAAGTCTTCCCATGAAAACACCATGTCAATACCAGGAGTAGCAGCCTTAACAAGCAGCACTATTTTCATATATATCAAACTAGACCCTGGGATAAATGGACAAGTGAAGTTTCATGGCAATCCATCAAGCAGTTTTTGGAGAAGTCATAACAATCTTGCGTTAATACACAGCTGAATGTTGAATGATGCACAAGACGATTTGGTGTTTAACCAAGAGCTACATATTAAGACCTAAGATAACATTGCAAAAGACAAAGAACAATAACAACTGTAACTATCAACACCTTCGACCGTTTGATTAGGAAGTTTAACGTAGCTTTAACAATTTTTCAGTCATATCGCTACGATGTCTGCAGTGAGGCGGTTTATAGTGAACACGGGGGCATCATACCGCAGACATGTAGCATGATGTCCCACCCAGTCACATTATCCTGACACCAGGCTGACCAGTCCTAACACTAACCTCTTAATGTTGAGAGTCAAGCGAGGCAGCTGTCAGTACCAATTTTGTAAGTCTTTGGTATGATTCTGCCGGGGATCGAACCCACGACCTCCTGCTTCTGTGGTGGACGCTCTAACCACTAGGCCACCGGAGCGGTACCTTCGACCATAACAGGTTGCAAGTAATAAATGGACAAGAAGAACAGGAGATCTGTAATTTCAGGCTCTATAGTTTTCTAGACTCTAACTGGCTTAATTATTCAACTAACCTGGTGGGCCGTAATGAGTTGGCCTGTATTTTTGTCTTTCAACTGGAATTTCATCACAATCTTCTGGTGAGAATCTGCCTCCACCAAATTAGCAGCCTTCTTTGGATATTGCATTCTGAAATCGTGAAGAATATAAGGAATGGTAATGAAGGTCAAGATTTTGATGAAATGGTATTGTATTCCCCAGTCTGAAATATGTATTAAACATGTAATCAAACTATGATACAAGACTGAGGTTTAAATAATAACACCTTGTTGACAAAGACCAACTCTTAACACATCTATTCCAACAATCTGTTTGAGATTTCTCATTGATCAAGTAATATCTTGTTGTGCTCAATATGCCTATCAAACTTTAGTAACCAAAAGGGCAACCAACTTCAGAATGTTAGTTTCAAATTATAGGTTGCCAAGCACAACAAATTTGGTTGCATTAGACATTGTTAGCAGATATCAATTGTGCATTAATGACAGAAAGATGATAAAAACTATTATGAAAAGAAAATGAGTGTTAAGGCCATCTATCAATGAATCTGAAGCCTGGCAGTATCAAGATAGATGGTTTTGGGAACTCCAGATAGCGAATTTTAATGACTTGTTCAAGTAAATAATGACTTGACATGCATGCTATTAACAATAACCTTATACTTATAAAACTGTATATAATTCAATATTATTCATTTAACTTTTTATTAATACAGCCACTGCCACGTGAGCATGTATGATAGTTTGACAGTACACTGATACCAGGTGTTAAGTATATTTGATTTAAATCATTTAATTTTGTTTGTCAGATTCAAATTTTACATTTTGGGTTTAAAATTTGTTAGTTGGGAGAGATTTTCTAGAAATGGATGACCTATACACTCTACAAGTAAACAACAGATGTTAACAGATTGGTTGATTCCAAGGACATTAGAGCTTTATTTAAAAAATGATTGGTTGATTCCAAGGACATCTTTCTAGATCATGCTGGTTATGTGATTTCTTAAAACGTGAGATTGTTCTGAGAAATTCTGGAAGGTCGTGACCCTTTTCTTGTTTACGTAAAAACAGGTATATATGTGATGTTATGGAGCAAGATATTTAGTAGAAGTTGGGCTTTTATAATATTAAGTTGTGTCTTCTTTTTGTATTATTTTTAATTACCGTGTACTGGAAATTGTGTCATTTCGTTTGGAGCAAGAGTAATTACTTTATTATTTATCTGGAAAAGAATATGTGCTCATAGATTTTCATTAACAAGAACTAAATCAAGTGACGTCGTCCATATTGGATTACATCGTCAAGATTCGAACCGGGAACTATTAGGACATTTATTTATCAGGACTCTTCCAATTCCACTAGTGGATTATTTTTGTGAATTCTTTTTGGATTCATTTTTGGACTTGATTCTCTAAAACCATAAGTTTATTTATTTTCTTTTATGAAAATATGTGTAGTTAATAAATTGTTTGTTAAATTTTACAAGCTTGTTGTTTTCACTTCTTTCTATGTTGCTGCTTATTTGAGCCTAAGCATGTAACACAGGATTAATAATTAAAAAAAACGATTCTACAGAAAATTGTCTTGTGTGCCTACCATACAAAAATATACCTCCCTGTACAACTTTCATGAACATTAACACACTATCTTCATATGAAATTTTAATATGTATGAAACCCTGCTTCAAAAATTATAATACCTATGTCTCATTGACAACTGAAGATACATAAAATCATGATGCTTCCGTAATTAGAAAAGATCATGTGATCAACTGGAAAAATAATGTTTTAATACAGCAGATATGATGCAAGTGAAGAAACATTTGTAGCAAAATAAACGGGCTATAGCTCTGTAAAATTTGTTAAAACACTGAAAATCAAATATAACCAATGATATCTTAATGTAATTATTTGGCCATATTTGGTATGAACAAAAAAACCTGAATTGAGCAGAAACAAATTTATGAAAAGTTCGTCATAAAATCATTAGATTTTGTTGGAAAGTGCTAAAAAAAAAAAATGAAGATCTTAAGCTTATATCTCGTGTAAAATAATTCAAAATCTATTGTACAGAAATGAAATTGCAATTTAAGATTAGAGATCAATAATGAAGAATTTGTACCAAATTTGATAAATGGAAACAAAATTTCAAAATGCCAATGTACTAACTCAAACATGGGTGCATACCTAAATAACTAATTTTTTGCACAGGAACCATAACTATCAAACCTGACCAAAATCTTTACAACGCAAAGCATGCTTTGAATCCATAATAGTGTGTGTGTGCACAAGTTTGCATAATACATGACCAAGACACAAACCTGGTAATATAACAATGACTAAAAGATAAGTTTTAAGAATATAATGTTCAAGATTCCTAAACACCTTTGGAAAATAAATAATACCATAAAGAAAAATGGAAAGAAGTCTATTTAAATTCTTTATACATATCAAATACTATATATCAAATAACAGACAAAAAAAGGTTCTCTGAAAATAACTACTAGATCACTTTATTATTAGTAATTGCTACCTCCCAAATTCAAATGTTTCAAAGAAAAGATTCTTTTGCATCTGTATGTTACATACAATGAGGCGACATATCAACCCTGACAAGATCATCTCTGATTTTGTTTGACCGACTTTTAGTAAGGTGTAACAAAATATCTTAAACTGCTATTGTGAAACTGGAAAACAAATGTAAAAGTTTGGTATTCAAAACAAATGTAAAAGTTTGGTATTCAAAACAAATGTAAAAGTTTGGTATTCAAAACAAATGTAAAAGTTTGGTATTCAAAACAAATGTAAAAATTTGGTAATCAAAACAAATGTAAAAGTTTGGAATTCAAAACTGAAAAGTTTGTAAGGTATATGTATACCTTATTTACTACTAATACAGTTGTACAAACTTCAGTTCCAAAGGTCAATGGCTTCTTGCAATCTCTCAACCCTAGTTTTTGCTATTATTCCAACAGACTGTATTTTAAGACTCTTTTTGGCAGGACTTATGCAAAATCATATGGGTTGGAAGTTCAGCATTATCTCCCCTTGATGCTGCCAGTCATTGCTAGTTTATTTTATAAGCCAAGCAATGGATCAACAGGTGGATAGGTGAAGGTTGTTAACAGTAAAATAGCATAAGTATTGTTTAGAGAATATACATGTATAACCTATCTTGTGCTGAAAAATGGCATTAAAACCTACAACAAAACAATGCTATCATAGATCCTAAACCAACCTAGTTGTTTTTGCTGCAGTAGTTTGATCCTTGTCTGCCACACCAATGTCAACATTCTCCACAGAAACCTGGGTAATGACCTTTACTGTCACCTGGCAACAGAAATATATGTATTTAATTTATAAGCAGCATATTTCCAGCAGTTAGTAAATTTTATTTTTCATTTCAAACTAGCACTGAATTCAGGACATAAAACAACACATCACATACTAGGGCAAAATTGTTGTTTAAAATTTAAAACTAGTTCAGATCAATTATTAATTTCAAATGTTTGTACACTTCATGTTGTTGCAATAACTCAATTTTGACAGTTCTTTGATGAACAGTAAAAACTTACAACTTGACAACTCTTAACCTTCTCATGAAAACATTCAATAATTTTCTTCAAGTTGGACTAATTTTCATTTAACAAAAGATAGATTGCTGCTCTATAATTTAGAGAAAAATGCCCTTGAAAAGTGAACAGAAAAGTATGTTCAACAACAAGGTTTAACACACACACACATAGACATTATTGGCTGACAGTACACTTTCAGAAACTGCAGTTCCAATCCTCTTGGAGCTCAATGGATTCTTGCTAGATTTCTCTACTTTAAACAATTTGTTGATAAATTTCCAATGGCAACAGCAATCACATCACCTGACATACAATACACTTATTCCAAAATATGTTCAAAGAGTAGAATTAATGCCTTTAATGCTTTTCCGCCATTTATCTGAATCTTCCTATTTTATAATTTTGTACTGAATATTAAACTTTATAAGAGGCTGATTGTCCCTTTCACATTAAGCATCTATTGTTCCTTCAATGATATTACTAAAAAAATAAATATGCAACAGCTTAATCATGCAGGCATTTTGCATGAAAAACATGCACAGATTAAAGAATCTAAGAGACTCTAACAAAGCTAGTCTGGTTCCATGACACACTTCCTATAACACAATATGACAACCTGGCTCTGGGACAAAACTTGGACAAGGCATTATCTGAATAAGACTACAGAAATCTTATTTTCACATTTTCGGCAAATATTCACTAAGTCTGTATGTAATCAATGAATGATTTCTAGTGCTGAAAATAATATGAAAGAATACTTTATGTCAAAATGAAAAATAGTTATTAAAGCATTTGCTTGACATCCCGCAATATGTTAATGTCACTTAATGACCATATTATGTACAGTCAGTCACTGACTATACTCCCTCAATACTGACAAACACATAACAGCCATGGACCAATGATATGGTGTTGTATATGAATATTCCTACGCATCAGAAAAAAGGTAAACTTTGTCAACTGACAGTGGCAACAGGTGCCAGTGTCATTACTGCCAATGTCAGCTTTTAAAATCTTTGCAATAAATAATAATTTCATTTGTTGTTTGAAACTTTTAAAGTTGAAGTTGTTCATAAGGTTTATAAAGACTACTATGGTCTTGATTTCCAGATCTAATTAGCAATCAGATAAAAAATACGTGTAAGTTTAACATTTTTACTTGGTTTTGATAAATACATGCTGCATATCCAATCAGTCTTCTTCTCATTATTCTTTTTATTATAGAATTACCATAACAACTACTTATTTACAAATTGTTATCAGACTTTGGTGACTATTCTGAAATACCACATTATTAACATAAAAGCTGAGCAATCAAATATTTTAACCCAACTTCTGAACTTTAGATGTGCAGACTTGGAAAAGATCATCTGATTAGGTCCTTTGGTTCATGCTGGATTTGGTTATCATTTGTAAATTGCAATGAAAATACTTCATGCTGGATTTGGTTATCATTTGTAAATTGCAATGAAAATACTTCATGCTGGATTTGGTTATCATTTGTAAATTGCAATGAAAATACTTCATGCTGGACTTGATTATCATTTGTAAATTGCAATGAAAATACTTCATGCTGGACTTGATTATCATTTGTAAATTGTAATGAAAATACTTCATGCTGGATTTGGTTATCATTTGTAAATTGCAATGAAAATACTTCATGCTGGACTTGATTATCATTTGTAAATTGCAATGAAAATACTTCATGCTGGACTTGATTATCATTTGTAAATTGCAATGAAAATACTTCATGCTGGACTTGGTTATCATTTGTAAATTGCAATGAAAATACTTCATGCTGGACTTGGTTATCATTTGTAAATTGCAATGAAAATACTTCATGCTGGATTTGATTATCATTTGTAAATTGCAATGAAAATACTTCATGCTGGACTTGGTTATCATTTGTAAATTGCAATGAAAATATTTCATGCTGGATTTGATTATCATTTGTAAATTGCAATGAAAATACTTCATGCTGGACTTGATTATCATTTGTAAATTGCAATGAAAATACTTCATGCTGGACATGGTTATCATTTGTAAATTGCAATGAAAATACTTCATGCTGGATTTGGTTATCATTTGTAAATTGCAATGAAAATACTTCAAAAAAGCGATGTTTTTAAAACAAGTGTCCATAAACTTGCTGGTCATCTAACAGCAATATAAAACTTTAAGTTCCATAGCTGATTACATACTCAAGTTGAGAAGTTTTTGTGAAAGCAGGCCACAACTTAAACTATGTTTCAATGATGTAGGAAAATTATTTTGAGAATAACCCTCAAATATTTATCCCATGTTCTCTCTAGTTTCTATTACTAATTATGCAGGTACAACAATGACTACTTCCTGGAACAAACGAGTCCACATTTCCAGCAACAACAACAACAACAACAAAAATAAGAGTCATGTGGTTTTTAAAATGTCATTCAATCTTTAAAAGGGTTATGTAGCTTTGATTCAATCCAAGCTGATGATGACAATGGTAAACATTTCACTATCACAGCAAATATTTGTATACAAACTGAACATAGGCTATGAATATCAGAATAGTGAATATGGCATTTGTTTTAGCAATAGTAATTTCAGCAAGCCTTGCAACCAAATTGTAAGGATTTGCTGGTCTCTCAAATGCATTTTACAGGGTTGCATCTAGGATTTGATAAATGTGGGTACTTGCCCCCACTGGATCTGAAGAAAAAAAAAAGGGGGGGGAGCCAATGTAGGGGGGGGGGCTTCCAATATGGTGTAAAAAAAAACTCAATGTATTCAAAAAGAGCAATAGCAAGTATAATAAGTGCATTAAATGCATCTCATGTCTTCTGTATATTATAGCATAACACTTAAAACTGAAATCAAAGTCTTACGTTTTCTAATAACAATATTCTATCTACACACTATTAAATAACCATACCATTGACTGCTAATAGGGTCACTCCTCTGGCCAATCTTAACAGTGTCATGTACTTCCTGCATGTCACATGCTCAATTCTGATTGGTTACAAATCCATGCTAAGAATGATCAGAAGAGCACATATTTTCCTTTCATGGATGACATAAAATAATTTTTAAGGAAAAGTTCAAAGCTCAAAATGAATTAAGGAAAGTATATATACAGTTTCTATTACAGTCAACTCTTAACTGGAACATATACATCTGCATTCACGCTGACTGTAATTGTGACTGCATTATTCTGCAAATATGATCACTCATCCATCCACTCTACCAATGCCTTGTTAAAACTGAAGTCTCTCAGAGGAGGTCCTTCAATTGAAATCATCATGAGTCTGTTGAGAACATTTTCTTCTAGACGGCTTCTTCCTGCAGTTTTAGTACGATTTTGATTAATGAATCATCTCTCAGTCAGCAGTTTGGTATGGCATAACCATGGCCACTGATGCTAATTGAAGATTTGGAAATGTGTCTGCATGATGTTGATGTTCAATCTGCCAGAGTCTGCACATTTTGTCTCTAGGGTACATTTCTCTTTCAATGATAGTCTTAGCAAGAGACCACTCTGACAAAACATGTGTTGGGTCACACAAAGGGGGACTGATAGCTTCTTTAGATTTCTTCTCCTGACCAAAATGATCACAGAGAATTTTTATCTGGTCATAACCATACATTGCTTTGTTCTTCAGAAGATAGGAATGTGAAGTACGTAGACCAAGAACCTCAAATGATGTTACCACCTGTGTGCTGCTCTTTGGAAATCTTGCAGCCATCTCCACCTGCAAATTTGTAATGAACTCGTGGAAAAGGTTAGACACATTATCTGAAACTTTTTTAATGTATTCCTGTGTAACTTGAGTTCAACACCATCCTTAGATGATTTCAATTTTTCAGACATACAGGTCTGGTGACAGGATTTTCCTGTGTCTGCTTTCTGTAAGGTATTATTCAAAATATCAAGTGCCAGTGAGACTGCTGCTATATCCAAGTCAGATTTCTGTAAAAGCATATTTAACTGTGCTAAGTGAGGCCTGATATCCATCATAATATTCATGCATGCCACAAATCTGTAGTCGATGAGTTTATTCAACAGTAAGCCATATTATAGACAAGCAATATTCTCCTTTCCCAAGTAATAGGCAACTGACATAGCATGAACAATTGATTCAGATTTCTTGCTGATAGCTGCCATGCATGTAGTTTTAAGACTTTCACTTAATTTCAAATCCTGAATCGCCTGTTTGTGAGCTGGTAATTCAACATGTCTATCAAGGGTTGATGTCCTGAAATTGGCATTTCCAAGTGTGAAAGAATTTTTTTGGCCAGTTTTTACACACCATCTGCAAAGCATCTTATTTTTTTCATTCATTTCCAGCCATGGTCGATTTTGCTTCCAGTCTGAATTGAAAGAGTACTTTTTTTTCTTGGCATTAGATGGACTCTTAGTATCATCGCCGCCATCTTTAAGCACATCATCGCTAGCATCGTCCAATACGGGATTAGCCTGAGGAAGTGTTTGTTCGCTGTCATTGTGCCTATTGACAGAAACTTCTGCACCCCGACTGTTATTAGAAGTGTTACTGCTACAAATGAAAGAGTGTCCGAGTATTAACTGATTTTGCCATTTAACACATCCCGCCAAGAGAGCCACTGTATCAAACATGCTCTACTGACCTTTCTTATTTACCATCAGAATTGAGCACATGACACACAGAAATATGTAACATATTTACAACTATGCAAGTACAATATATTCGCCAACTGACAACTAGGAATTTTAAAGCAAAAAAAAAAAAAGCATTCTTCACAAAAAAATGCGCGGTTCTTATTTTTGGCGCGATTTTGCCCGCATAGGAATACAAATATTGCGGGAAATCTTAAATTTTGGGGGGAATTGCACGATTGTGCGTCCTAGATGCAACCCTGGTTTTATATATAATGAAATCTCAGTATTTGGAGAAACATCTTTTCATTTCAAAATTCATCCCAAAACTATGAAAATCCAAACCATGCCTAGATCTTCTTACTTATAACCTAATACCAACTCAAGTTTCAATCTATGAAGTCCTGCTCAAGTTACTTAACACAGTGATAAATTGGACAGTCACGAGTAAAATTATACATACATATGGTAATAGTAGAAAAAAAGAAGAAAAAAATCAGAGAAGCGTGTACTGTAGAATCCTAATGCTATGCAACTGCTCTTAATCAGAATCAAGCAAAATGTCTGTAATCATATATAAAAAAATCTTAAAAACTGATTTCAGGAAAGTTGTATTGTACAATGCACAATGAGATGGGGAGGGGGGTAAAACAACTCCATGAGGAAAAAAAAAAACTGCTGCCGGGAAAGTACTACTGCGCATTGGGAATTAAAGTTGTACTGTACAATTCACAATGAGATGATCAAACTATTTCATGAAATCAAAGGAAATACTGATTCCATTCAAGCTGTACTGCGCAAAGGCATGGACAAACATATTCCATAAAATTTGTGGATGGAAAACTTTGTGACTGTCAAAAATGTAGAAAATTCAGTATTTACACACAAGTATTGCTCTTTAGTACTCTCAAAAGGTTTACATTCATGATGCACTGGATATCACCGTATTTGTATGCTCTGCACCTGTGAAACCAGTAATAGTCCAAAATTGGGATGTTGGGATAATCATATGTCCAAGGGATCTAAATATAGGAAGGATGATAGATATCTGATCTGCTATTATTCATGTATATGTTTCCTTACCTCAGCCCCAGTGGTTCCTATCAGACGGCTATCAGCTTTCTGAGGACTGACATTCAGGGTCAATTTGTACAAGCCACATGCTGGGTTAGAGACCATGAAATCGATTTCATATAATGAACTGGAAGAAAATTACAAACTGTAATAAATGTTCTTTCTGTTGTATTTTTTAATCTGTCATCATCATGCATTCTGCCAATATTAGAAAATTTAAATACACGGGAGACAAAACAATTATTACACAAGCACTAATGCAAGGTTCGTGCCGGGCTTCGCCAATGTCGCAAATTGCGATTTTTTTGCCTTATTGACAATATCCCATCTGGCGATTTTTTTGGGTGACAGACTTTTTGGTTATTTAATTTGTACATACAATCATGGATTTGGACTGAAAAAATTAAATGGGAGAACGAAAGGAAGCCACAAACTTGACTAAGCAATGCATTGGAATTAATTTGTTACACAAACGATCCTTTGTTTGTATTGATCATCCCATCTTTACAGTGCATTGTTACATCATAATCTGCTTATGCCGACATCTGGGCTGAGTACTATATGCTGTGATACAGTCAATCATGCTACCGTACTATACCTACAACTGACCGACTTCTGAAGACGCAAATAGTACAGAAACAATTTAATTGAATGGCTAATCCTTCTGTTGTTTTTTTACATATACCAATACAATAGTTTTTCTGAACCTTCATAGAAAACTGATAACCTATGAAGTACCGACATTGGTGTATAAATAGAAAGCAAATGGAAAAAATCTAAATTATAATTATATGTCACCAGTGCAACATTATCATGAGCAAACGTAAGTTAGACGTTGCGATTTCATCATCTCATCCTAAGTTACAAAAATTAACAGCGTTTGGATTTAGTGCAAATTCATCAGACAAAACAATCACTGAACCCGATTATAAACCTTGCAGGGTGTGTGCATTTAATTATGGAATGCATGCAATCGATGGCCGCATTATAGGTCAATTATCTTATATTGCAATGTACAATCATAGGGTTTTATTGTTATTTAAATGTCAACTAAAGTTGATAATGCATTTTTTCTTCTTCAGGTAACAACAATCATACATGTGCACAAACGGTGATGCGGGATGCCAGCACCATGGAAGCAGAGAAGATAACTGCCATTAGTAAAAGCAAAAATGCTATTATTAGTGCTATGCGGAACACTTTCTTTGCAGCTTACTACAACCTGGCTAATACAATTGTCCCAAAGCTGCACCAGTTGTGTATCACACAGGTATTGAGAATATTATATTATAGCTTGTTAACAGTAATATTCTATGGATTTAAATGACAGCAACATAAGGAAAAAAACATGTATAACCTTAATATATTCAATGTGATGTTAGTGTAGTACACCGTGATTGTTGTATAAATGCCACTTTTTGTTAATCATATATATATATATATATATATATATGTGGTCAGAACATGTATAATAATAAATGAAATATTTATGGCAGAGGTTCCCAAACTTCTCTGGCTCCGGACCCACTTGGGAATATTTTTTCTATCTCTGGACCCACCAAACAAAATTAGGTACAGAGTACTACTAAACTAGCTAAGGATTGCATCATAAATCGGGATTAAGATATGCTGATTTACATCCAGCATTTAGAAATTATCACATTTAAAACAGTAAAATTAAACTTAAGAAAAAAGCGAACATTTATTGCAATGCAACTGTTATATCAATGTAACAGTAACTAATCATTAAATTTAAACTTTAAAGAATCAATGTGAAGGATGGGCCTGCATGTTGCTCATAAGTAAGTCAATGCGCGGTTTAAAACAAGTCAGACACAGCCTCATGTCGTGATCTGTGCACAGCCTGTTCCTGTATTTTGTTTTCATTGCCGTCAAGGCTGAAAATCCAGCCTCACACAGGTATGTGGTTGAAAACGGCAACAACACTGACAACGCAATATCAGAGAGTTCGGGAAATACAGTTGCAGCATTAAGCCAAAAAATAGAAAGACTGCTCTCTGAGAACTTTTCTTTCAGCGTTCCATCACATGAAAGTTCGATAAGCTGGGCTTCGTTTGCAGCAGACAAAGTAACTTTAGTGATATCTGCTTGAAAAGGATTACGGATCCAAGCATTTTGTTCCAGTTGTGCCTTGTTTTCTGCAGAAAAATAATGGACAAATTTTTCATGTATCAACCCCAGATGAATTGAAATTGTATTTTTGAAACTGACTTGAATGACACTATCATCGAAATTCTCCTGAGATAAAATAAATTCTGTCAAACAAGGAAACATGTCCAAACGTTCCTGACTTGCACGAGCTTTCCAGTGTGTAAGTTTTTTCATAAAAGCTCTTATTTTATCTCCATGTTTGAACAAATCACTGTCTTTGCCTTGTAAACTCAAATTTAATTCATTGAGACTGTTAAAAATGTCAACCAAGTATGCTAATTTGGCTAACCAATCAGGTTCAACAAGGTAGCTACACAATGCTGATTTCTTGTTCAACAAAAATGAATATACCTCTTGCCTTAATTCAAAAAGTCTCTGTAGATCCCGACCTCTTGATAGCCAACGAACTTCTGTGTGAAAGAACAAATGTTTGTGTTCAGCACCCATCTCAGAACAGAGAAGCTGAAATAAGCGTATATTGAGAGCATTGCTTTTGATATGGTTCACATTTTTTACTGCATTCATCATCACGTCATGAAGTTCTTCACCTAGTTCCTTTGCAGCCAGTGCTTCACGGTGTATGAAACAATGGTATGAGATAGCATTGGGAGCGACATTTTTTATGCGTTGTGTGACACCAGAATGTTTACCGGTCATGGCTGCTGCTCCATCTGTTGTAATACCAACGCAATTAATCCATTCCAAACCATTTCCAGTTATGAAGGTATCCAGACATTTAAATATCTCCTCAGCTGTAGTTCTGGTTGGTAATTCTTTGGAAAAAAGGAACTCTTCTTGTAAGATGGTATCAACATAGTTGATAAATCGCACAAACACTAAGAGTATTGCACAGTCAGCAACATCAGTTGACTCGTCTAACTGCAATGCAAATTTCTTGCTCATTTTCAAAGTGTCTACTAATTGTTCTTTGACATCAACTGACATGTCCGCAATGCGTCGACTTACAGTGTTGTTGGATAATGGGATAGCGCGAATCTTGTTAGCCATGGTCTCTCCTAACACTGCTTTTACCATGTCGATTGCAGAAGGAAGAATTAATTCCTCCGCTATTGTGTGCGGTTTTTTAGCCTTCGCAACTCTCAACGCTACTTCGTATGATGCCTTCAATCCGCTTGAATTAAGCGTTGTGAATTTTTTTAAGTAGGAAGTTTGCTTTTTCAATCCTTCACTTTTAAGTTTGAAAAATTCGGCTGACTTACCGACAGTTTCACGGTGTTTCGTTACCTGGTGACGTGACAGTTTGGACGGTTTCATGCTAGCATTCGCAAGAATTTCCAAACAAATCACACACTGAGGTCTTGGTTCATCGCCTGAATCAGTTGAAATAAATCCGAATTTCAGATATGATTCATAATATTTACGTTTCGGCGGACATGCCTTCTTCGTACTCGGAAGTCGATTATCAAGAGCTGAATTAACATCATCGTCCGACTCCGACTCTGAGCTACGACCACTCTCACATGACAAAGATTCTCGTTTTCGTTTCAAAAATTTATCCATGTTTTTTCGCAAAATTTTAAAACTTAAATACACGTTGTTTATTTTTGAATGGCAAACGTTTTTAATAATCATGCGTTGCTAAGTCTCGTTGCTAAGTCTCGTGCACTGTTTCCTGTTCACATACACGCACAAGTAGAAGCTAGTTATAGCACAACCATGGTCAAACGTTGTTTCGCTAGTTATAACGGAATAAAGTATGACGCTTGAGGGTTACTGGAATAAATACTGAAATTAACAGAGAAATAAGAAGAACTTTCGCGACCCACTTGCCAAAGCTCTGCGACCCACTTTTGGGTCGCGACCCACAGTTTGGGAAACGCTGATTTATGGCATACAAAATTAATGATTATTTCTATTTCAGGGCGCCACCCAACTCTCAGACCTCAAAGTACCTACGCACAGTGTATGACGGTCACGGAAGCACCAGTGAGTTTCAGCAGTCGTTGGCTGATGTAATAGTTGATGAGATGGCTACCGAGGTCAAGGAATCTCGTGTTTACAGCGTCATGCTTGACGAGAGCACAGATGTTTCAGTACATCAGAATTTGATTGTTTATGTTAGGTACCTAACTAGTTTGGTTGGCAGTGTTCAACCAGTGACTCAATTTCTAGGTATTTGTCAGCTTCAAACCGCAAATGCAGAATCTATATATTCAGAGTTGTTAGGTTTAATTCAGTCATTTGGTTTTAGTCTGGACAATCTGATTGGTGTATCAACGGATGGTGCTGCAGTCATGTTGGGTTGCAAGAGTGGTGTTGTTACCAGGTTGAAGGAGGCTACTAAAGGTTTGCTTGCAACTCACTGCATTGCACATCGGTTAGCTCTGGGTACAGGTGCTGCAGCTGACGAGGTTAGATACTTGGTTAAGTTTCAAGATATACTGAATAATATGTACAAATATTTTGCCTATTCCCCTCGTAATATGTGTAGACTTGAGGCAATTTAGTCAGTGTTAGTCTTCTCACACTCGCTTGCATCAGGTATTCCACACAAGGTGGCTGAGTTTTTAAGGTAGTGTACAGGCAGTTGTTGATAATTTTCAAGCTCTAGTTAGTGTCTTCTTGGAAGACAACTCTGCAAAGGCTCTTGCAATGTATAAGCCCATTGCTTGTTTCAAATTTGTTTATACAGCACACTATATGGCTGACATTCTCAGGCCTTTGGCAGTTCTGTGTCAAACCTATCAGAGATCTGATATTGACTTTACCGAGGTTAATCCCCTTCTCCACTCCACTGTTGAGCTTCTTGAAAATCTGAGGTTAGAGTCTGGTAGTAACATTTCTAGGTTTCTTTCTGAGATTCCAGCAGAACCAAGTTTAGATTCATCAGGTTTATGTACTTTTGAGTACAAAGGCCATACAATTAGTGATAATGCTAAGCAAAGATCAGAGGCTGCATTGTCTTGTGCCAAATTTATAGATATTGTTATAGATAATCTAAAAGCAAGGTTCACGGAGGAGGGTGATTCGATAGTTTTGAGTGCTCTAACTAAGTTGTTTGATCCCTATTTGTATGGTTCACAGACTATCAGTTCCATTCTTTCAGAGGTTTCAGGCATTGTTTCAGATTACTTGTCAGAGGTTAGTCTGGACTTGGCTGGCTTTGTGGCTTATGCTAGGATTCAAGTTCTCAGGAATGGTAAGGTGTATAGAGGTGTTAAGGATTTGATTCAGTTGGCAGTGAGATCCAGGACAATATACCCTTGCGCATCTGCGGCTGCTGAGAGACTACTGGTGTCACCTGTCAGCACTGTTGACTGTGAACGAGGATTCAGTAAGATGAACCTCACAAAAACTGACATCAGAAATAAACTCTGCATTTCATCTCTCGAGAATTTAATGAGAATCAGCATGTACCGATATGAAAATTTTGACTTTGAAACTGCATTCAACAAGTGGGCAGCCGTAAAATCGCAACGGATCTTCATGTAACACTTTGTAACATTTTGTTAATGCTTGTTGTAATTAAAGTATTCATTTAATTAATCCATCTTTTGTCATTTTCATTGCCTTTTACATTAATAGACTTAACACTTGGAAAAATGTACACTACTTGTTCTGGCGACACTTTTTTTGAAAATTGGCGACAAAATATCGATGTTGGCGATTTTTTGGGCGACAGCTTTTTAAAAAGCCAGGACCATCCCTGCTAATGTTCTTCATTCAAATTTGTCTTTTCATCTTTTGTCCTTTCAAAACAAAACTTCATGCATAATTATGATAAATAATATCATAACTGCCAATAATAAAGTCCTCTAGAAATGAATGGTATGTGATAAATCTCAATTTATGTTTAACATAATCAGCTGAAAGATATTTTGTTTAATTTGGTTTGATGTTATATTCAATCTGACATTACAGCATGTAGATTACCTGTCAGTCTTTGAAACAGTAAATGGTTTCTTGCTAAGAACAACTCCCTGGTCTCCAAGGTTCTTGGCAGTCTCTGCCATAACAGTCAGCTTCCCAAGATCACTGCCCATCAAGCCTGTCACACGAACCTAAAACAAAGAATCTACATTAAAGGGTCTTCAAAGTTACCATATTTTCTTTAGTTGTGATTTACTGCAACAAGTTGCAGTACTTTCATATCACATATTTTTTTTTTACTCAATTCTTTAATACACTGTAAAACCCGATTTGGAAAAAACCTAAATAGAACACTTCCGAAGCTTTTAGTTTCAATGTCCTGATTAATGTGTCATGTAAGTACATCCATATGCTATTGTTTTTGGATTTTCTTATATAAATTTTGAAAAATATGGTTGCCTTTGTAGGTGCTTGTTTTTATTTGTAAAACCATGTCAGTTTGATAATTATAACCCTGACCACATTGATATAATTAGCATACTTTATTTGATGTAATTAACACACACTGATATAATTAACATACTTTTTTTCTCTCAACTCTGGTCACGAACCTTGGAAGCTATACTACTTAATGTGTTCAAGTGAAATATTTTTTTAAAAAAATCAAAGCCTAACAAGTCTTAGTATTTGCAAGAACATATTTATGAATGTGACACAGATTATGTTAACATGTACATATAAACTGCTAACTGAAGCTAGTTCTGAGGGTTCTGTTTCATGTAATAAAGACATCTTTGATAATTAAAATGTCACAAAAATTATATGTATCTATTCATATTATCTTACCTCTGAAAATCTTAAAAATAATAAATATATTCCATTAAGAATTTATTCAAACATGCCAACATTTCAATTGTAAAAAAAAATGATTGCTAATAATAAGCAAAAATATCAGATGTTGACGAGTACATCAAAAATATCAGATGAAGAGTACATCAAAAATATCAGAGATGTTGACCATTTTATCACAAATGAATTACAAGCCAGGTTAGCTTCTTTAAAACAACAGGAGAGTGTGGATACTTTGTTAATTATGACAAGTGATTTGCAAATGTGAACACAAGCTGTATTCTAATGAAAATGTAAGTAAAATATACAATAACAGATATACAAACTGTAAATGTCTGCCACAGATTAAGGCAAGAAATAACTTAGTTTCGCCTTGGAATAATCTGACCATTTTTTGTCGTACATACAGATGTTACCTTGGGTGGATAATTGTTTTTTTTTCTTTACTTACGCAACTGAACTAGCATGTATCTTGTCGAAGATCACTTGCGGCAAGAGACTCTAAAAGAATGATGTGCACTGATGTTACCCTTACTAATATTCTCCTGTAGATTTAAACCAAGTTTCTTTTCTAAACGATACACTGGTCTTTTGGATTTTGTCTCATCCAGGACATATTCTTTAGTATGAATCAGTGAATTGTTTTCTTTTAATTAAAATTTTCTTTGTTCATTTAGAACAATCTCACCAGCACTACAATTCAAATTTACAAACTTGTCTGATCTAGAAATAGTTTAATACTTTCAATGTCTGCAGTATTTGTTGATGCATCTTGTGATTTACCTCTTTGTATCAATAGAAGAAAGTGAGCACTGTTTAACTGGTTTGCATAATGAATTTAACTTTTTTTCAAAAACATGTAACAAAGTGATTACCTGTACATTAGGCAATGCCTTACTAACTGACACAGGGCTAGCTAAGGTGACAGCAACTGGAATGTGGTACTGCAATGAAACAATAGCATACTAATGGAAATTTCAATGCATTTACATTTCCGACATGAGTGTCTACATCCATTAACATAAATAGGTTTCTTGCAAAAGTGGAAAATTCTTTGTAAAAATCAGAAAAGAAGTTTTAAAAAATAATGCCCATTATTTGGATAAGAATGGCACAGTGTAGCTGTGCATGAAATTGACAAAAACAAAATAAGAAATTTGTCTATTATTAGCAATTAAAATAAAAGTCTTAATGATGTGGACATAGTTTGACAGGTTTTTGCATGTTTCAAGTTACCATACCACAAATTTTTAAAGAATAACTGAAATTTTGAGCATTCTGATTTGCCTACTGATTCACGAATACTGGTTTCGCTTTCTTAAGCAAGATATTCCACAGGATTAGATGCCTTCTTTGTGACCATGACAGATATACTAGTTTTCATTTTGGTCTTTCATATGGGTCAGTGGGAAAGTAGGAGGCAACTGATATGAAAGGGCATAATTTAACAACTCTAAAATCAAATTATGATAGCCATCCTTCCTAGCTTGGGAATTTGGATCATACAAAAACGTTCAAAAGAAACTTAAAAAGATTTTTAAACACTGAAAGTCAGAGGGAAGGTGTAGGTATATAGAATATGAAAGTACAGTGCATACTGCTTGCACAAAAGTATTACAGACATCCTATAGTCACCACACTGAAGAAAAAGAAGAAAGAAAAAAACACAAGCAAAACTCATCCAAGACCAAAAACCTTGCCTTTGGATCAGTGGATGCATGGATGTGAATGAGTACATATGTACAGTTCAAATATGACAGTTACCCTACTGAGGAAATGGTTACTAGCAACAGTATAGAACAAGAGCTGTCAAGAATACCAAGTTCACCTGTACACTGGTGTTTGACACAGGGTGTAATCAAAACACAACAAAACATTATGTGCATGAAATGTCACTGTGAGCTACTTTTCCTTGGGGACAGGATTTTTAAAAAATACAAGGAATATGAAAATAATGGTAATGTATGCAGATTAGGTCAGCATTGTAGATTAGACAAAACATAAATTGTCAACTTGTAAATGACCAATCTGGTTCATTTTCACCAAGGTGCATCCTGATCAAGTTCAATGAACACAAAATACTTACAGCTGGATATATGCCAAATAAAGAAAGCTTGGTACATGAATTAGCCCAGTAACAACAAAATCAGTAGCTTACTGTATAAGTTTTCTTTGTTTTTTATGGTTTAATGCCATTTTTCAGCACAATATTGGCTATACATGGCTGCCAGTATTAATGGTGGAAGAAGAACCCCCGGAAAGAACCACCAACCCACGAGAAGCTACTGGCAAGCTCTCTCACATAACTACATTAGCTGAATCTTAGACTCGAAAACACGCAGACAGAGGTGAGATGGCAGTGATCCATAATGGACAGCGCTTTATACCACTCGGTGCCCCTTATTGTGTAAGAGTTTCATCCTTGGTAGTTTAAAGAACACCCAAAACCATGCAGAAAGCATACTTAAATATTTAGATATTCCAGGTAGACAATCATTTAAACTGAGGATAACTCATAAATGCATGTGTGTGAGCACAGCAAAGCATCAATTATGTGCTTCACATGTTCAAGTTAAAAGTGTACATTAAAACCTTAACTATTTTTAAGACACCATCAGAATGATACACATGTCTCACTGATGCTAAAGCAGGCAAGACAAACAACCTCATTTTTGTTCTTGTAAACTAATAACTCCTCTACCAATGATGCAATCTCTGGGTAACAACACAATTTTACCTTGTTTGTTGTGAGTGTCTTGACAACAGATAACAGATGGTAAGCAGATTTCAGTTGGTGTACATGCTTTCTGCTCATAAAATAATTGGCAAACTTCAAAATTTTATCCTGGAAAAGAAAAAATAATTTTTGTTAAGCTGCTTCCTAAGTTTTATAAGAATTAAATTAAATAGACTCCTTTCATTTTACAGACAGAAAACAGTCTTATTTACATTGGAGATTACGATATTCCTAATACAGAATGGTTAACAGGCATCAGATCACAAATTATGTTACAGCTAGAGAATCAGTCTGGCGATGGAGGAATAAAAATAAGAGTACTGACTGTTTTATGATGAATTCATCGTTCTTATGCATAATGTATTGGCATAACAATCATCTGAGGTTTTGGCATATTAACATCAGTTGAGGTTGATGTTTAGTATTTATGTATAGTTATTGGCATATTAACAGTAATTGAGGTTGATGTTTAGTATTTATGTATAGTTATTGGCATATTAACAATAATTTACATTTAGCAAAGTATTCAACAATGGTGCAAGACGGAGTAAAAAAAACCTTTGGCATCAGAATTGGGAGCCCGATTGAGTATATAAACAAACCGTGTTATGTGCACAAAAAGTGTAAAGGGAAAACAATAAATTTGTTTAGTATATATGAAGTGTTTGTTAACATTAGCAGTAACTGGTGTCTATGTTTAGTATGCATGTAGTGTTTAAGTTTAAGCACGTAGCACATTTTTAGCCCTACAGTGTAGACGGTATTAAACAATGCACAAGCTTAAACTGCTAAAATCTCCAGGATAATAAACCCCTCTAACTAAAGGTAAATATTTCGTCTCATATGGTAAAAAAATTACAATGTTAAAAATCTTTAATTTGTATATAAACTAAAAAAGTAAGTAAAATTGCATGGTCCTAAATATATGGTTCAAATTTATTAAACAAAACCATATTTTCAGAACATCCAAGATTTTTGCTGCAAGTAAATCACCAAAAATGTGCTTCTCTGAGCTGAATTTTAAAAATGTATTTGACAGGGTGAAAGCTGATACACTTAGGTCAATAATCATGTTCTAAAACAAAAACTTTGTTCATAAGATCAATTTATTATTATGCAAGTTTCCCCCCATATCTACTCTTTCAAAAGATTATTCAGTTAAAGAAAAAAAAACATACAATAAGAACTGACTGTACCGATTCTTTGAATATATATTAATAAATATATTAATAAAATTATAGATTTGCCTTTTTCACCAGCAATACTAATTAAGATTGTAATGATTAATCTAACATGAGTGAATAATGGAAAAACTATGCCTACCTGAGATATTGTTGGGACTTTCTTAACTTTCTCAGCCAATTGATATGCTCCATCAACTATGAGTGCTGAAACAAATAATCCTCCTTCAAACTGAAAATGGAATAAAAGTATTATGAAGCAACAAAAGTTTGAAGAGATTAGATTTCTGAAGATTAGGATGTCGATATGGTCAATTGTCAGTTGTTCAAGCTGTTGACACTTTAGTGGCATTGGAAACTGTGTCATGAGAATATTACCATGTATGGCATTTTGATAAAACTTCAAATAAATTTAGAGGTAAACTACTTAAGTGGAAAATGGGTTGTAGTCCACACCAAAAGTAACAGTTTTAGTGTACCCAATGAGACAAGGGTATATGGAAGTGGCAGCAGAAACTTAAATTATACTCTCACAAGAAGGCAATGGACTGCGATAGTGAAAAAAAAACTCTAATTATACTCTCACAAGGGTGTAATATCATTAGCTAATTGTTTTTTTTAAATTATTCCTGTAACATATACATCGGAACCAGTGAAGGCACTTTTAATGTACAAGTCACCAACAGAAGCAATTAAGAAATTGTATTATTGTTGTATGAGCTCTTGGGGTAATCGGTGCCTTTTCTGGGTACCATGTATGCTAAATGTAATAGCCCTTATGAATTGCCTCATCTGAAATAATATAAATTTAAACAAAGTGAAAGTATGCAAAAGTATAAAAAAATTGAACTTAATGTATATTCCTGCGATCACTGCAGCGCTTGATTGAAATTTTTTGTAAAATCACTATACATTTTCAAATCTTAATAACTGATTCTCATACTGCACATGTAAATGACAAATAATGAATTTACTGTGAATCTGTGACAATTTTCATGGTTGTAACAAAAACTTACAAATTTATAGACCTAGCTAACAATAATCCTTCAATAAACATATGGCCCATTCCTATAACCATTGCTTAAGTATCAATACAAATTTTTTTCTCTCACTAAAACACACAATATTAATAAACATAAAATACATCTGTCCACATATTACTACTTAGTCTACAGATTTTTGTGGACATTTCCTTTTTTTTGACCAAATAAAATATGAAAATTATCCACAAATTTAAGAAACAATGAAAAATACAACTCTGTGCCAACCACAACTGATACATATGAAAATTAACTCATTTACAGAATCTATTTTCATACATTTCCAAACCCTTTTAACATTACAACAAACATTACCTGTAAATATTTATCATCCACTTCATCAGCCTGTGCCACTATATCTTCTATACTATCAAAAAATTTACTGACATCTCCTCCAAGTTCAGCTGCCACTAAAAAGGCATAACCATTGCTGAAAAGACAATTGTAATGCATATTACTGAATTAGCAATGAGTCACTAAATAATCTTGTTTCAAGACAAGATAATGCAACTTGTTCTACTAGAGCACATTTATCTTTATAAGCCAAGGATATTCCTTTATGGTAAATAATGACTCTTGGTATATGTAACATAGCTACAGCCAAACAGAATTACCACTCCACTACGTAATTGAATGCAGCTGAACGAAGCTGATCTGAAGCTGTCATTTACCCTGGAAATAATAACTGCCACTGTCAACGATGAATATTATATCACATCAACTTATCTTATTTTAAAACTTCCACACTTTTTTCTTTCAAGTCAAGGCATATGATCTCAGCCTACTGAATACATAATGATGCAACAAGCTAACTGGGGTCAACAGTAACACCTTCATCCACAGCTCTCATTGAAAGCACTGTGTCTGTTAAACCCTTGACTAGCAAAGATGAATCAGTGCCAATGTATGCAGAAGAGTTGTGCATGTTTTTGTGTATTTTTCTGTAAGGCATATTCTAAGCCATTTCACAAGCTCATGCATTCAAGTGATATTCGTGTAGTATTTACATACCTCAAAGGAGAGTCATCTGCTTTTAAAGCTTCAGTAAGAGACTTTGCAACCTTCTGATTGTCAACTGAAATTCAAGTTATACATTGAAGATATTGTATAAATTATTAGCTTACAATGATTCATTCATTCATATGTGTGTGTGTGTGTGTGTGTATATATATCGATTATGTCGACATCCCGAGAAAATAGAAAATATTGTCGACAGAGGTGGATGTCTAGATAAGTGTCTCAAAAAATATAGTTAAATTATCAGCAAAGGGTGAGCAGTAAGTAGCATTTACACTTTGAGAAAACAAGGGAAATTGAGTACATGAAGTCAAAACCAGTGTGAAATACTTGTATATTGACAAATTTTGGAATATTTTTAGAAATACTACCAATTGTACTTTGCAAGTAAACACATTAAACAGAAATCTAATTTGAAAGAAGAAAAAAATATCACACAAAACTGATCATATGATACTATATACCAGAAAAAAAAGAAGAAATTTTACAAAACTGCTCTCATTATAATAGTATGTTATATGCCAGAAACTGACCGTATGTTGTGAAATAGTGTAAAGACAGGAAAGGACCTAAAACACTATGGTTGTATACCAGAAACCACAATATGTTACAAATTACTGAAAAGACTTGAAAAGACCTAAATTACATGCATATTGCTAACAAATTTTTCTTTGGATACTTTCTAAAACTAAAAATCATGATTTCTGTATATGGAAGCACGATTCATTAACCGGTTCGGGTCAATAGGCATCTCTGCCAAGTCCTTTAAAAGTTATCATGTGGAAATGAAATTTGTTAGCCGTCAAGACAGTACAGCCAATACTGGTAATACTATGTCTATCCAATGAAAAAAGGAAATAAGATTTGAAGAATGACTATTTATTATTCATAGTGTGCATACCTGACAATCCAAGATTTTTTAAAGCCAAAAATGCATAAAAGATATCTGTCACTGCAGCATCATCCCTAATGGCTGCAGACAGCAGTGCCTGAGAATTGCCAGGGGAAAGCTGAAATTATAATTAATTACCATATTGAACATAATACATGCACATGGTGCTTCAATTATTCTTGTCAAAGACTCCATCACATGCAATTCTTCACTTTGGAGGTGCAATCTCTATCAAAACATTGTTAGTTGGGAAAAACAACGCATGTAAGATCCATTTCCAACATAAAACTTCAAAGAAAAGTTTTACTTGGGTTGTTCTACACTTGATGATAATGTATGAATAATTATAGCATTTTTCCACATTAAAAGTTTTTTATATTGACAATTTTATCAATCTGAGACGTCAGCTAAAACAACAGTCTGCAGTATACCTTGCCTATCAATGCAGCTGTTAGAATTAGTGTGGCCTAACTTTGCAATGCTGATTTCGTATGTGCACCCACAATATGTTGGTGTAAATAACTAGAAATAAATGCCCATTACTTTCTGTATTAATTTTAAAATTTACTTTCTTTGATCAAACATGATTATGGAAAAATAAAATTGTGAAGAGAATGGTCACGTACATGCCAAATACACCTTGTTTGAATTGAAAGTTAGTTCTCAATTCCTACCCAATGCATTCACTGTCTGCATGTAAATTTCAATATAGTGACTATTGTAAGTAAATTCATCGACACACCTCACCATTACATGATAAAACTCCTGGCTTGCTTCCTAGCAATGTGAAGAGTTAATGTGCTGCAATAGTACCAATAATGACTTCTCTCCACAGTTCTCCAACTCCTATTTTATTTTTAGTGACAGAAAAACAACTCCCATTTTCTGACCTTTTTTTTCATCCATGATACAAAATGCTTCAATTATGCTCAGCTAATTGGTCCTTTATCTGGCACCTGTGTAAAATTACCTTGCAGCTACTGAGTGCCTTAGCGGCAGTGGAGGCATAGTACCAGGATGCTACACTGTCACTCTCTAATGTGGAGGTGATGCTTTTACATGCCTCCTGAAATTGAAAACAAACACTTCGTATAAACTGACATTAAAATGGTATACAAAAATCTTATATATGATTTGATACAAAAAGATAAACCAACATGGTCAGAAGAAAACGTAGAAATTTCTTTTTATTTGTGTTTTTCATTTAAATATTTACAAGAAAATGATTAAAAATAACATGATTTTAAAACTTAACATTGTATTTTGCAAATAGATGTGCGTGGCGCATGTAAAATCCAAGAGGAAGGTGCCTCCTTTAAAAATCCCTTTCTGTTTCTTCTCCGAGTACACTTTGATGCACATGTACTTCACAGTTGTCAGTTGCTGAACTCAAAACCAAAACTAAAACAATCTGGAAACTTAACAACAGGTAGTGAGGTCTTTTCCCATACTGAAATATAGATGTATTGAGATCAACTGTGAAGGTAAACTGGTATGGCACATTTATTCTGCATTCAAGTTATTTATCCAAGTTGATCTTGTGCACACAATTTGACGATACTGAAGGGTGCAGTCCGTACTTTCCCAGTACAATTCCTTTATGGGATATAACAGGTCAATGGTAGATGCTTGCTCAAATTTATTTGAGAAGAGCATTATTATGCAGAATATGCATTTTAAGGGGAGTAGATTAATATTCATTATATTGGATAAGCACACTAATCAGGAACTAACCACAATGTACACAGAATGCTATTTTGTAATAATTAGTTTTATCACGTGCTAGTGAGTGACTAAAATCCTTTGAATCTGAAATGTATGTGTAGGTTTATATTGCTGGCAGAAGGAAAAAGCTGAATTACTAGGTAATCCTTCAAGTTATTCTGACTTGCGATTATGTTAACAGAATTTTTACTGCCGACTCGCATTAAAATCCCTTTTTCAAAATCTTAAATAGTATTAGACTTATATGGTGAAAAACATGGTCATAATTCCTTTTGACCCGTCCAATCCAATTTTATATATTTTGACATTTATTTTGGTGCACAGGTACAGAGCACATTACCAAATGAAAAGTTGGAACTTTGAAACCACATGTTGATAGCATAGGTTAGCCACTTATTACTATGCACAGTGTAAACAACCAAACAGAGCCCTAACACAATGTGTGTGTGTGTGTGTGATTTGAATTTTTAATGTAGCTTCAACAATTTTTCAATCATACTACTATGATGTCGGCAGTGTGGCAGTTTATAGTGATGTCTAGCACTGGGACATCATGCCGCAGACATAACCCAGTCACATTATCCTCATACCAGGCCGAACAGTACTAACATTAATCTCTTAATATTGTTCTTGTTGTTTTAGGGTTAATCAACATTTTTCAGCACACAATAGGCTATACATGGCAGCCAGTATTACTGGTGGAGAAGAATGCAGGAAAAAACCCAGAAAGAACCACCAACCCACGAGAAGCTACTGGCAAGCTTTCTCACATATCTATATTAGCTGAATCTTAGACTTGAACACACGCAGACAGAGGTGATGGCAGTGATCCGTAACAATAAGCACTTTAGACCACTTGGCCACTCGGGGCCCCCTCTTAATATTGAGCACCAAGTGAGACAGCTGAGAGTACCATTTTATAAGTCTCAGGTATGATGTGACCATCGTTCGAATCCAAGATCTCCCGCATCCAAGGCGGATGTTCTAACCACTAGGCCACTAGATGTTATTATTGAAATTGAAATAAACAAGTTCTGAAAAAAATGTATCACCCATAGTTGAAATTAGCAGACATGATTTTCAGCTTCAAAAAATAAAAACTGAAAATGTGAAAGGGGGGTTTGAGGGTACTCCCCCAATGGGGTCTAGAGGGGCAACGCTACTAATCAGAGGGTTCTGGGGGTCGAAGACCCCCTTCACCCCCGACTAAAACTGCATTATACATGCATGAAAATCTGCTCCTGGTGCAACTTTTGACCATTATGTAACAAAATAATCATTTGAAAAAGCAGCTTACCCAAAATTTTAATAATTTTACATTTATTGTCACTTGAATTTGTTCTCCAATACTACTGAAAAAGTAATATACCCAAAATTTTAATAATTTTACATTTATTGTCACTTGAATTTGTTCTCCAATACTACTGAAAAAGTAATATACCCAAAATTTTAATAATTTTACATTTATTGTCACTTGAATTTGTTCTCCAATACTACTGGAGTTATTTCATGTGCATGTCAGTGTTCATTCGTAATTAAGTCAATAATTAGGCATTTTTTGCTGCAAACATATTACACTTCTCCTTTTCATAACAAATATGTAAAATAAACACCTAAATACATCATTTAAATAAATATAATCCCATATATTGACTTTGTCCACTGAACACAACCTGTCGATATGCCAGCTGAGCTCTTTTTTGCAGCTTTAAGATTTCTTTAGTCTTCCATTTTATCACTTTTGCTGGCTCAATGTGCAATCATTTCTTTTCCTTCTGAACTAGAGCCTTATTCCTTTCAAGCTTCAGCTTGTATTGGTGACATGCAGTGCACATATTCTGACAGAGGGCTTCATTTTTTCTGTATGCAGCATCATTTGTAGGTGCGGTTCCATACTTTCAACTACAACTTCTGTAATGTATATATTGCAGAGGGCACAACATGTCAGACCTCGAGCGTTCAGTTTTCTTATAAACTGACCAACTAAATTTCTGCTGACAATTCGTTCCATCCATTTTTTAAAAACCTTTATCTAATCTTTTTGTATCATTGTCTCAACAACTAGGGGTGCCATTTTTTGGTTTTGCAAGCATGCTACTTCTTTCCACTGCCATCAGTTTCCTTTACACAAAGATTTATTGGATGAATTTAAACTTTTGACCAATCAGAATACTCTTTTATGAGAGTCGTCGGCTAACTAATATATGGAGCGAATATGTTACAAGGGTTGTTGCGGAATGGGACTGAAAAGAACGGTTAAAAACATTATTTTTAAAAAAACGGACTATATCAAGAAAAATCGGATTCAAGTCAGGAGAAAAGCGGAATTCTGTTTTAAAACGGAGAAAAATCATGTCTGAATTAGTTAAAATACTAACCAAATCACATGCACATAAAAGAATTTCAAAGACAGAACAATAAAAATCATGTATTTAAAAAAACTTAAAATTAATTTTTGTATGGGGCCTTGTTGTCTATTTCATTCAATTGATATAAAGTCAACACGAAAATATTAATGTCTGGACATGTCACATTTGTGGCAAAGTAAATATCTCCATGCATGCCAACCGCCGACGAGGAACAAGCATAATCCAAGTGGTCAAAAAGCCGAATGCAGACAGAAAAGACGTAATCCACATAATAACATGCTAAAATTTCAATAAACAATGACTGTTTCAAGTTTTCATATGCAGCACTTTTAGCTTTACACACATCAATTAGAAACCATCAAAAGACTTTTAGCGCCAAATTTTAAAATTCTCTCTACACTGCCTGAAAAAGATGTCACGTGATGCTGCACTCTTGTCTTAATATTTAGAGGACTGTTAGATTAAGTTTAATTTTTCTGTTGCCTTATTCTAATTTATCTGGGAAATTTTTGAAAGGAGATATTTTGCTACATAAATGCATAGACTAAAATAAAATATACTTTTTAGCACCAAATATCTTTAGACTGGTTCTGCAGTAAATATGAATTAGAACATGGAATCTATGCGTAAAGATTAAATTTATAAAACCAGTCTGCTCTCTCCTCACTAAGCCAGAAGAGGCTATAAATAGAAGTCGAGCTCGTAAGTAGAACCCGGTTAATTATAAATAGAACAATATACGGTTACGAAAGTGCATGCAAGTCAACAATCAAGCGTATGCTTATATTGTAGTTACGTACAAGCCGTCATTTCTAAAATATGGTATGTGGGATTAATGGAATTATAACAGCAAGAAAACAAATAATTAATTTGTTTTGAAGGTGGATATACCGAAAAAGCATAATCCATATTAGAGCTGTACCGATTAATCGCCCGTACGCGTAATCGGGCCGATTATTAGCACAATCGGTATAATCGGGTATCGGCAAAAATAATCGGTGCCGATGCAAATAATTTTTTTAAATAACCAATTTTTCCTGATAAAAGTTGTATATACAGTCGCGTTTTGACTGACCGTAACTTAATCCTTTGTAACACTAGAGCTCGGGATATATGCAGTATGCAAACAAGTTGCTCATTAACTAACACTACTGTATAGTCGAATAACCATATATCGAGATAAACACATCGAACCATCAATTAATCTTTTGTAACAAAGAGATTGCTCTAATAAAGTATTTAAAAAGAATTTATCTTGCTGCCAGTTGTGCGAAATTTTCAACTCCAGCGTCTGGTAACATTTGTAAACTGCAGTAAATCAGACTAAAGTACATGTCGCTAACCGCCATTGTAGTGCCAAAGTCATGTGAATAGCCAGTAAGATTAACATCAAAGGGAGTAATGATGGATATATACAGTCAATTTTGAGGTTTGTGTTTTTTCTTTATCTTTATGAAAACTCACAAAACACCCATAGTCCTTATGTCCCAGTGAGAAATTGTTTGAAAGGGCTTCAGTGTAGGTTTGAGTACGTCGTCTGTCTTTCAGTTAATCCATAATGCCTGGAGGGTGAACGAACTCATTGTCTTTAATACTAGTAAGTGAGAATCATTTCCGGATTTTTAAAAATTATTTTTTATTTCTTTTGTTAGTGTTTCACCAAGCCACCATCTGGCAGAAGGGGCGGTCTCTCATAAGTCATAACAGGTTTTACTGTACCTTTGAAGCACCGACATATACTAAACAAATAAAACAATTCTATATCAATGTTTTACAATTTGCTGATGTTGCCAGCAACAAGAAGCTTTTCTTGGCCACCATCTTAGATCCACGATTCAAACATCGCCTATTCAGCGAAGAATTGATTGTAACCAGATCCAAAGAATGGCTTAGAGCAGAATGTATCATAGTTGCATCAGCTGACAAGCAGGAGGTACCCCCGACCAAAAAGAGAAAGACTGAAACTGAAACAAACGCCACTGAACCATCAACATCACGTCTCTGGGATTCCTTTTCTGTGGCCTGTCACGAGCCTGTCAGTACCGTCAACGAAACGACCCAAGTGTATAACGCTGTTGACACGATGATTGAATTGTATCTGGCCAGCCCTTTGTTGCCACGAGAAGAAGACATATACAGCTGGTGGAATGCTCACAAGTTTCAGTTCCCCTACTTGGCCAAATTAGCTAGACGCTATTTGTCTGCAACAGCTTCAAGCGTTCATAGCGAGCAACTATTTAGTGGCGCAGGCCAGACTTTTTCGGATCGTCGTGGATCATTACTTGGCGAGAAGGGAGAAATGTTACTATTACTTAATTGCAACTTACCTCTGCTAGACTTTCAGTATTAGCTGCCGCCAGCGTAAAGTGATATGTAACGTTAGTCGTAAAACATGCATATTATTAATTATTTTTTTGCTATCGTTATGAACATTATTTAGACATTTATTGAAATCTAGTAATGGAGACCTGCATCATTTAACCCAGGTTAAAAGACTTGCTTAATACATTTCATTCATTTATACCTTGAATTAGCAAATCACAAGTTTTATCAGTGTTAGTAATAAAGTTTTTCAAGTTTCATGTTTGTGTGACCTTGTTTTTGTAAATAACTACTTTTTTTATCCGGTTTCTGCTTATTTTCGTATGCAAATTCAAATTCACTTGCTGCATAAACAACTTTGTTTTAACTCGCATGGCAAAATAAATGCTTGCATTACACTTACAGGTTTATTTTTCTGAACCAGTCAGTGTTGTAACAAAAATACCCTTCTTCTTATTACAAGTCAGTTTCAAGCATTTTAATGATAAACTGGCCTGTACTGTTGTCTCAAACGATAGGGATATTGACCGATTATCAACAAAGGAGATTCTGAAACATCAAGCTTTCCATTGTGTGAAAAGTTACATGTTTGTTCAGCCAAAAGACAAAACTAAAATTGATTGATGTTGATCTTAGTTGATCTATATGAGAAATTTAGCCTTTATTATTACCACGCTGCATGAAGATGTAAATTATACCGGTTGTGTCCCTTGTACACTCAAAATATTACCTCATTTTGTAGGATCACTTATATCATTGAAAATGAGTAACTCGTGAGAGGTGATTCGTAGTAAATGAAACAGCTATTACAGATTAGCTGAAATTTTATCTGAAAGAATACACTTTGGTCGAAACAACGAATAAAGCAAAATCTGCAACTAATATATTTGGGAATAAAAAAGGATTTAAGTGATGCTATGCACTGCGTAAGTACTGTACATTATAGTATATGGTCTCCCTGGTAAACTCGACTGACCCGCGAATTATGAAGGCTGTATTTTACCTTTATGTAATTTCGTGTTGTGGAAATCAGAAAATATGCACATGCAAAATAATAACAAAATCAATAATAAATAGTACTTTATAAAAGTTTAATAATTTTCGGGTCAACGAAAGTTACTTTTTTAACATGCCTATGTCTTAGAATACGGATATTTGTGTCCCAAGATGTACTGCCGTTACAATAGACAACAAAAATACCTAAAACCTGTAAAGTTTTGACATTGGCCCATGGATAAGCCCCCCCCCCCCATTCCAGGCCTTTATTGTTTTCTAAATTTGTCGGCTTATACCCGAGTACATAATATGATAATCAAATAATTGGTCTCATAATCGGTATCGGCAATTTTGATAATCGGCTATACGCGGTATCGGCATAATCGGCAAAAAGTGACATCGGTACAGCTCTAATCCATATACGGTTAAGCGTAACGCATAATTAGTGGAAAAAAAGCATAATGATTACGCCAAAGGCATAATGGTTGGCATGTATGTATCACAAGTCACTAATACTGTAGTATCATCAATATTCGTGGGGGACCAATTATTGTTGTTACCACGAACCATGAATTTAAGTCCCCATCGAAAAATGGGCGACTTATTTCAATGAACCCACCCAAATCCCCATCCATTTCCTTAGTGTTTCGTTCCTAGAGATTAAACACAGCTACTTGTATTTGATAAATCAAGGTCAATACTGTAATTTGGTAATTAAATATTAGCTTTTACATGTGTTTTATTTTTAAAACCTTTTGAAACAAGAACCATAAATAATTTTAATTTCTTTCAATGCACACGTTTGATTTGGTACTGTATCTGATAGCTGTAATTTTATACTCACTGCCTTAAATCAATATGTGAGGTAATAAAGGTAGAGAGAAAATATAAAAGAAGCATAAGGTATTCAAGCCATAGTAATACTAAAAATGAAAGACAAAATAATACAAAATAACTATATAACAGTACTGCATCATTAGCTACCTAGTAAGCAGGCGCCTGTGCCGGGTTAGCAGCTTCTAATGGGTAAGGAAGTTTAGGAACCAAGGTGAAATCTAAGTTTAATTTTACCACTCTTAAGCCACAATGTTGACGCAAAGATAGTAAGAAGTACTGATCGTGCAACTTGATGGACCATTGTTTAAGTAAGAGATCATTCATATGTACTTTAATAACTGATTGGTCTGGTTTTGTTGGCTGCATTGGTTTCCGTTGATGTTGAACACTCAACTGATAACATGGTGAAACTGATTAATCTTGACAGTTATTTGTGCTCATATAGATGGAAGTATTGTTTTAGTGTTGTTGGCTGCGTCGGCTTTGACTGATGATATTCACTTGGTCAAAAGCACCGTGTAAATATTGAACATGCCACGTCTTTGATTCGTACTTATACAGGTAGTAGTATTGCTTTAAACATTAATGTGAACGCAGTTTGAGCTGGCATAGTTTTATTCATTTTTGTATTCTTTATTTTGGGTATTTGTATAGGAAATTAAACACCTACTAAGATGCAAACTTTTACAGGCAGAACCACGAATTTAAGTACCCACGAAAATGCCTTTAACAAAAAATACAAAACCACAAAAATTGAGCCCAATGAAAATAAATGATAAAACAGTATATTGATGAAACTTGTCAGCAACAGGTTTTTAAAAAGATTATTATCATAGAGCAAAAGGGATTCGCTCCATATTTAGTTTGCTGTCAAGGTGCTTCAGAAAAACCAGTTTACCTCCTCTTGCTAGTCCTTTATGGACTCTACCGAAAGGACATAAACCACCAGGCAACCCGTTTGTGGCTGCAATATTGGGAATAAGGCCATATGCTCTCATTTGTCGTGTGTGCTGCATGAAAGAAACATATTTCAGACAGCACATATTACAAAACTTTTGAAAAGAGCAACCTGCAAGAACACAAGCACCTAGCTATTCTGTAGGTCAGCTTTACATGCAGGTAAGAGGATTTTTTATATAGATGTAACCAAAATGAAACACTAAAATAGCATACAGCTTCCATCTACATACCTGTTCCTTGGGAATGGAGACTCCTAAAAGTTTCAGACCCAATATGGAATAATGTGCTGAGGCCACATCAGTATATGGCTGGGCTGATTCAAATACCGCTCTCAGTCGTTGCTGGTCCACAGTTGTCAAAAATGTGGATGGAGTTAAGGCCTGACCCAAAACTGCCACAGCAAACAAAAATAAAACAGATGATCCTGCAAGAAATTGAAGTAACATTTATGTATTTCTTTTCCATGTTAGCTCAGTAGGTATTCCATCAGACTTGCAGTGTCACTGGTTAGATACCCACCCCAAACATCACAATCTATACACTATACATACATGCACACACAATATATATATAATGTTGAATGGTTTATATCCTGTCAAACACTGAATATTTTGCAATGTCTACTGACAATGCTGGGGATGAATCTTAAAAACTTCATCAACAAAATCTACTTGCCCAGCAAAATTCCTCTTTGCATTGTTATGTATTATAATTTGCATTTTGTATCTGGCCTTGTCCAAAATAAAGTCAAGTAATAATTTCCTGAGAATATGATCATTATCAATTGAGGTAAACATGTTTATGCTAAAAGGAGTTGAGGACATCAAAATTTCTGCTTGAAGAAACCTGATATTTGTTATTATATTTTAGTAATACACCTCATCTTCTTGACAACTTAGAATGTTTTGAATTGAACTTTTGACCTTCATCCTAGTTCAATTGTTGCGTCCAGGTTTTTTTTATATATAAAAGCTGTTTACTTTAGTAATTACTCATTCATGCCTTAGTATCTTTAAACAGAATCAAGCTTATTGTTAAGTACAATATTTTGTTTGGGTGGAATAATTTATTCCAATTATTATTCACTGGAAATACAAAGTACTCATTAATAATATCCTCGGCCTTAAAAATTAATTTGGAATTATAGTGAATTCAGGCAAGGCAATTATTATTTGTTAGCACACTGTCACACAATCCTGGTCATAAGCACATTATCAGATTCAAGACTACAGCCACATCAACAAATCTAACATGGAATTTATTTGGAATACCACTGGAATTCAATAGGAACTTCATACTTTTTGACCAAGAGAAGAAACTTTATGATTTAATTCATAATACAGTAAAACCTGTCTTGAGAGACCACTGCTATGAGAGACTACCTCTTTTGAGAGACCAGAATCTCCATGCACATATTTATTCATTACATAGTGCTATGACCTGTTATGAAGGAGACCCTGTCTTGAGAGACTGTAATGTTTTGGCAGAAGGGGTGCTCTTTCATGACAGGTTCTACTATATGCACACAAAAAAAAAATTGTGTTATGCGTATCATGTGATGCACAAGTGACAAACAATGACTGCAGCGGAGATGCATTAGATAACGCTAGTGTAAAATGATGACCCAGGAGCTATATTTCATTCTGAAATATCATAACATTCAGCTTGGAGTTGAAGAACTGCTGCTAGCTTGAATGTTGTGGATTGGCAGTTGCCAGAAAAAAGAAGGAATTAGTCAAAATATAAGTCATTTCTTCCTTACAATACCGTAATGATTAATTTGACATAAGAAGTTTGTTATTGCAACATTCTTTTCTGGCAAATAACAAACCCCCATCTTTAAACAACCACTTTCACTACACGAACAGCAATCTAAAGCTCCCTAAGTTGACTTCTATATGTAGCATATTTTGCCATTTACCATTTTTAAATGGGGATGGGAAAAGCATGCAAGGATAAGTGTTACAGTGTCTGATTAATTACTGTACTAATATTATGGGTTTCTCAATTAGATATTTGTAATTTTCATAAATATTTTATCACAGTGTTGTTGATAAATATACAAACATACAGAAATATGAACAAGTAAGTAAACAATAAACAAGGACATCAAAAATTACAAGGATGTACACAATTATAAATCCAGTTACACACGTAGATGGCATTACAATAATTATGAACAGGTTCTAAAATTCCTAGTCACAATGTTTTGAAATGTTTACATATGGTTGTTGTTTTAACAGCTGAATTTTTAATTTTGACAAAATAAGTAAAACAATTTAAGATCCTGTAAATTTTTTAATTCGTTTGCAATTTGTTTTGTTGCTGCACACATTTATTATTGTTGTTTTAAATTTATATTGTGCAGTAATACTTGAAAACAATTTTAATTTTAGGTGTTTGGAGTTTACAGAATCAAACAACACAGTTATTTATGATGATGGAGTTAAATGACATTAACCAAAAATAAGTGACATACTATCTTCTGTCAGGACCAGTTAGTCTACAAAAACTTACCTTTTCTTCCTACAATCAGTTGGATTTTCCAATGTTAATATTCCAAAATGATTTTGTTACAGGAGAATTATGAACACATACAAACTGAAGGTGTACAAACTTAACTCGGCCTCTGATAGTGAAAGTGAGTACAACTTGACAGATTAAACACCTCAAAACCTATGTTGAAAGGTTGACAATAATTTATAAGTGGTCATGTGAAAAACTTGCAAGACAATTATAAAAATGACCATTATTTCTTAAAATCATCTGTAATGGCATAATACACACAGCAAGTTGTGTATCATGTATAAGTAACTTTAGCAACACTCTTCGGAATAGTATGCAATCATATTGCTTCTTTACGTTTTGCCTTTGAAGATTATGCTCTTCAGTTTGATATGACATGTGCATCTTCTATCAAACTTTATACATGGAATATTGGGAAGAAGTCTAAGTAACAGCCACAACCATGCCATTCAGCATCATACAGCATGTGCCATTAAATTTAATGAAACAAAGTTTGTTAACAACTTCATTGCTATATTACCCAATTCAGGTTCAGAAAGCATGTTAGGCCAAATAGTAGCGACAGACTATTATCCTTATTATGAAGTTGACCTGGAAGTATGAAAGAATAGAATGAAGTTACACTTAATGCAATTTAACCAAAAAAACAGTCCCCTTTGAAATACCAAATACAGAAGACCAGAGTCAGATATGTGGCATGGTAGCAGTTTCTGTAGAAAATATTTTTCTTTGTTACTTTTAGTGATACTGTGTCAGATACATTGATTTGTGACTCATTAGTGCATATGGGTACCACAGTTAAGCCTAGTAATTAGTTTATTCATTTCTAATTTGTACAGAGTAAAGGAGGAATTATGACTGGCGATACTGACTGGTAGTGTCATTGTTGTTGTAGGGTTTAAAGCCATTTTTCAGCAAACGATAGGCTATACATGGCGGCCAGTATTATTGGTGGAGGAAGAACCTGGGAAAAAACCCGAAAGAACCATCGACACACGAGAAGCTACTGGCAAGCTTTCTCACATAACTACATTAGCCAAATCTTGGACTTGAACACATGCAGACAGAGGTGAGATGGCAGTGATCCGTAATGGACTGCACTTTAGACCACTTGGCCACTCAGGGGCCCCCGACTTTTAGTGTAAAGATTTCAGTTTATGCAAACAATATAGAAACTGAACTGGTACGAGGTTGGTGTTGCAGCATCTAAACTGACAAAATGCTTGGCATCTCTCTCTCTCTCTCTCTCACACACACACACATATACAACTATCGCAAAGTTATGCCGAATTGTCTTTCGAGTTGCGCCGAATTGTCTTTTAAGTTCGACCGAATTGTCTATAAGTCATCCAAGTGTTATGTGTTTGTACGTTAACTGTCTTTTAAATATTTATGTGTAGTTTTTCAGTCTTCTTGCGTCGCGACTCTGAAGCGTAAGAAAAGTGGCATCGAGCGGAGTGTTGTGGTCAAGCATGCATTCCTTGTGTTCATTTATATTACCGATAAGGTGATTACATGCTGTCAGACATTTCGCCGTATATATACTTTATATTGATAAAACGTAAGACTCCTGTGGTCCAACGCACAAGTACTTTATTTTAAAGGCTGCCAACAGATTTAAACTGCGTTTGTTTCAAAATTGAAAAATGATATGCAACACTTGCCTGCAAACATCTTTAATAATAGTTCTACAGTTATATGACAACTCCAACGCCTCTGATTTTCTACACGTGGCAAAGACGAAACATGGCGATCGCCGGTTGGTTGGATCGACTGACGCACAACAACACATCGTTCTCCCATACATTACACACATTGCATCAATTTATATATGCAAAATATACATGTGTATGTCTGAAATATTAAACCTTTAAGTGCATTTCAATGTCACAACATTAATTACAAAGAATGGTCATTAAAAGTCGTCCGTTTGGAAGTAATGTACAACTTACCTTTCGCCATCTTGAAAAACACTGCTTCCGGTACAAACTGACTATCCGGGTGCTTTTCTCATTATCAATACACATAGGGGGCGCTCCACACATATAACCGTTCCTGACTGGCGTAAGGAGACGTGGTGGCTGACAATTGGTATCACGGTACCAATTGTTTTTCCATAGACCTCAATGCTAATATTTTGAGAGATAAATATATTTTCTATCCTAATTTAGCGTGCATCTCACACACTGTTATAGAGAACAATGTTAGATTGTCAATTTGATGATGACCAGGTACTCCATTTGCATTTAAGAGAGATAATTCTGCTGGAACTAGACAGGGGTATGAGTTATCTAGTTACAACATACCTATTTTCAGTCATATGTATCACATTTTCAAAAAATCATAAAAAATACAAAATATGATCTATATAGGAATTAGCATAAATCCACATGTTGCCAAGAGGCTAAACTTTATTTTAAAGCCTAACAGAAAGTACAACTTTTACATAATCCACCAATCATAGCTAGTGTTGTTGTTTATTTCTGAATGCAATTTTCCCTACACTTTAAGCTCCACCCACCTGGACTTGTGCAATTGGTACCGTTATACCAATTGTTACATTTACTAATGGAAATCGTGCATGAACTAAGCACGCATCTGATCGAAATGGCTACCCTTCTCCACAAATTGTCATGTAAAAAAAAAAAATCCAGAACTGCACTAACTTTTTCAGGTATTAAAATAGGGACGAATTTTACCATAGTAGGCTCAAAGTGCAACAAATGAATGAAATACACAAATGAATGAAAGTGTATCACCATCTCGGCAAATTCCGCGCGTCGGGTAATTATGCGCAACGATACGTCATTTCTGTAAACATTGGATCACGTGTTATTTTTAGGGGAGAGGGGCTAATTTGTATCAAGAAGAACCATCATCCTATAATTAAGGAAACTGATATTCATAAAGTGTACACAAATATCCCACATTTCTACACAGGGCCGTAGAGTGCGGAAACGGGTCAGTAATAACTGAGCCTTTCCTAGATCTTGTTCAAAGTTTTCCTTTATAAAATTAAAACGTGGTGTTCCGTCTGGGCCCCCTTACGAGCCAAGGCCAATGTTCCCTCTAATTTTTGACGATGCTGTGCGGAAAAATAAAGGCGAGCGCGGAAAAACATGATGCAAAATTTTAGTGAGCGGCATTTGTGAAAGTCGTACATTTACAAATGTTTAAAACTCTATTACACAGCAGTCTTCTATATGATAAATTAGACATTTCGCACAGGCATATGCATTGTTCAATTTTGTTAATACAAATATTGTTCTACTTTATAGTAATGATGTCGGTAAAGTGCTACACATATATGTCATATTTAATTATAAAAACTACAAATAAAATAAATGTAGTTCTAAATTTTGAGCAAAACAGTTGTTTATTCATTTATTGCCAAATTTTCACGACTGTCTTTGTGTGTGGTCTAATGCTTGTAAACCGCATCTAGATCAATAGTGCTTCCGGATGAAAGATAGAATTTTATGCGCATCAAATTATCCAAATGATTTACTTGTAGCCTGTTTCTAGATTTTGTTTAAATTGAGTTCATTAGGCTAAAACCGCGTTCGCAGTCTGCACTTGATGCTTGAAATGTCCCATAAATGTCCAGCAGAATCGACAGCTCTTTCATGTATTCATTCTTCATGACAGCTTACGACGTCAGTGAAAGTCTGAATTGATCCAGTCTTCACTTTCTCTGCAATCAAATATTTGAAGTCATTTTTTCACCGATCTTTGAGATTACACTCTCTTGACAGTTTGGTATAATTCTTGAAAACCTTCTTATCAGTTTGTTCAAACTGTCTTTGCCAAATTCAAAACTTGAATTCTTTGCAATGATGCAGTGGTCAAATGCTTGCCAATCCATTAATTCATCATCCGGAAATCTCAACAGTTCAACAAATCTAAGAATTACAGCTTTGTCGACGTCACGGTCAATTGAATTAAGAACTTCCTTCACTCCATCACTCCAATGAACTGTTTCTCCAAGATACTGCGATCTTATTTTACATATTTTGACCTTTACAAACTGAAACGCTTCAATAGTTGTCAGAATACTTCTTTGAAAATATTTGCTTATTGATGCCAGTTCTCCCAAAACATCGTTAAGTACTGTCAAAGCCAGTCGAAACTGCGGATTTAGAAGTCTCTTCAGACAGAACTTATTGATTGGATCATTGCTCATGTTTACTTGTTCAGTGCAATAGTCAATCAAAACGTTGTAGTTTCGCACAAAAGCGGCAACTGCTAAATGCCTAGACAACCACCTTACCTCATGCAAAGGCCGAAATGCCACGGAATCACTTTCTGCGGCATTGGCCAATTCCTGGAATTTCTCATTTTTAACTGATGACCTGCTGAACAGTGTATAAACTGTCCGAAGTAATGTTTCAATATCGTGCATTAATGAAACTTGCTTCCAAGCATCTTCAACAGCTAAGTCTTCGCGATAAGCAACACAATGTTGTTCACACAAATGCTGTATCTCACGTCTCAGAATTGCAGCCACACCATTATTTTTCCCTAGCATGACAGATGCGCCGTCTGATGTAAACATCACCATCTTCTGCTTATCAAGTTGATTTTCACAATAGAATTGTTTTATTGCTGTCACAATAGAGACGCTGTCGCATGAGGACAACTTCACGATGCCACCGAATATTGTTTTGCAAACAATTTCTGTTTCAGGCCGATACTTGAAATATACAATCAGCATTTTCTGAACTGAAATATCGGTACTTTCATCTATTATCAACGTGTGGAATGCCGACTTTCGCAATTCATTCATAAGCTGAGTTTTTAAGACGAGGCTTATGCACTCAACAAATTCGAACGCATAGTTTTTGCTGCGCCAACTTTGTGGAATTTTAACGTATTTTGCAACATGCTCATGAATATCTTGTACAGAAAACATGGATGCATTCAGTTTAACAGCAAGAATAACGTTATCAATCAGCACTTTTACCAAATCTTAAGTTGACCGCTTTCTCTCTTCCATCTCTACTCTGATGCTACGATCTGCCGTACTCTCCTGTAGCATACGCAAAATTCCACCACTCTTCTGATTCCGTAGCTTTTTAACTGATTCAGTGTGCACTTTTTGACTGAGATGCCGCTTTAAGTAATCAAGTTTCCATTCATCACATTTTTTCCCGTGCTGAACTCTCCTGCAGCATTTGCAGTTGAGCAAATAGTGCAAACAACAGTGCCATCATCATTGCATGTGAAAATATCTCCAAGTTTTACCTTTTGCTTGTTAGACGATGACAACACATCCGCTTCGATCAGTTCTGATAGCCACTCTTCCTTGAATCTTGAACAAGTTTTCTTTTTCAACGAATATTGACATCCTTCTGCTTTTCTTTTGAACATTATGTGCGTGGATAATTTATTATTTAATATGAAAGCATTCTACAACTTCTTGCTTTATCGCTCGCCCACATAACTTCCGCCGCCTGCAGCAGGTAATTTTCCCTCTCACATATTTGCTGCGGGGCAACTTAGAACTGCTGCGCGGCAACTGAGTAAGAGCTGCGGTGGCTACCGGATTCTCTCAGAGTAAACAAACTGAACAATATACCATGATTTAAAACTTGTGAAGTTGAGATCAGGTGTAGCTAATGTGAAGTTGAGATCAGGTGTAGCTAATGTGAAGTTGAGATCAGGTGTAGCTAATGTGAAGCTGAGATTAGGTGTAGCTAATATGAAGTTGATATCAGGTGTAGCTAATGTGAAGTTGATATCAGGTGTAGCTAATGTGAAGCTGAGATCAGGTGTAGCTAATATGAAGTTGATATCAGGTGTAGCTAATGTGAAGTTGAGATTAGGTGTAGCTAATGTGCCAAATCATGTTACTAAGATAAACAGGATTAGGATATCACTGGACTTTTGAATACTAACAGATCACTGTCAAGCTGTACAGGATACGTACCACCTGACTTACAGATTTTAACAGGTCATTGTCAAGCTGTACAGGATACGTACCACCTGACTACAGATTCTAACAGATCATTGTCAAGCTGTACAGGATACGTACCACCTGACTTACAGATTCTAACAGATCATTGTCAAGCTGTACAGGATACGTACCACCTGACTACAGATTCTAACAGATCATTGTCAAGCTGTACAGGATACGTACCACCTGACTTATAGATTCTAACAGATCATTGTCAAGCTGTACAGGATTTGGGTAACACTTGAATTAGAGATACTAACAGATCACTGACACCTGGAGTGTGTGCTCCTCCACATGATTTAAGATCCAACATTATACTCGCCAATGCAGTTGAAGTAATCGAGAGTGCTACTTGGACCACTGTCTGGAAAACTTGAATTCTTCAAATGGTGAATAAAACGTACTAAATTGGAATCGCATTCGTTTACGAATAAGCAACGAAACATCATATATATATGATATATATATATATATATATATATATATATATATATATATATATATATATATATATATATATAGTAACCAATACACCTTTAGCTACTCTTCATTCTCTTATATTGACTTTGCAGGCTGCTTTAATGTTGTTCAAATATGTGATTCCGAAAGAAAAAACAAAGATCTTTGTGACTACAGAAGATCTACCAAGAATGGTTTATTCCCATGGCTTTCCATTCAGGTAACAGCGACTACGAATATCTTGGCTCAGAAGCAAAGCAAGTATTCAACAATTATCATTCTGACATCCAATACATTGAGTTTGAGAAATAGAATAACAGACTAGACGGTTAGTGGTCTTAAGTTAACCAATGTACAACAAGGATCCAGTTTCAAAAGCAAAATAGATCATAGATGCACACACATTTCTGTATATTTCGTTTCAGTAGTTTTCACGTGCCACAATCATATAATCCAGAATGTCCTTGAATGAGTCCAAAATAGTCCCAAGTCATTGATGCAGTCCGAACGTTACTGAGCACTTTGTAATTCAAATGAATACTTTTGCAATAAATAATTCCTCTTAAAGTATATCTAAGCACAGCAGTAAATACTCTTACAGACTGAAGTATAAGGAGAGATTAATACTCATGTTGATCTCAACCTTTAATACTACTCCACTTGACCTATGTCGCAATAATTTATTTTCTGACTAAAAAACAACAACTAATGTTAATGAAAAATTGCCCCAAACTGTCAGCAAGTTAATTTTATGAACCTTATTATGTCATAATCAAGGCTAGATCTTGAACTCGAACCTAAAAAAAAATATATTTATTACTTAAACCAAGACAAATAGCATGTACGCACCCTATCCTCGAGCATCGACAAAGGTCAGCCCTCCGCCTATATATATATATATTAACTTATATCGTAACTTTTAATTTAACCGTGGCTTTTGTCCTCTTATCACATTCATATACATGCACCCATGCTTGTCTAAGTAATTACCTACCTACGTATCTTCCTAACTGCCTGCCAGCCTACCTACCCCCCCACACACACATACATACATACAAACATACAAACATACATGCATGCATACATACATACATACATACATACATACATACATACATACATACATACATACATACATACATACATACATACATACATACATACATACATACTCGCTTAATCAGTATGCACATTTTGTTTTCACAGAAATCGTGAATGGAGTTCACAATGGTCAGTATCTATGTTGATATAATGTTTAAAACTAGTTTAAATACGGTAACGCGAGTGAAACTCAACTATATCCGTTGTCTATGTTGTTTGCAAAAATCAATCTTTGTGACGCAGAAGCGATTCACGCAGATATTTGCAAATACGCTCTGAGAAAGACAAATCAATTTTTTATGAGTGTAGGTCAAGCTGATAACAAAAATCCAAATTATGTTAATGGTGTGTTGAAATCGCATAAGAAATATTAGACTGATGTTTAAAAGCTATGCAGATACAAATAGCCTTAATGCGTGTTTTTCAATTAATGTATGCATTTATCATCCATATCGGTTCTCTCGGTGTACAAATATTAGGGAAAGTACTATTTTAGTAGTTCCAATGCAAAATAAATGTTTTCTCTACGTTATAACACTGATGGTATATCATTTTGTGTGATTTATTTGATAACATGTACCAGATGTAAAGAGTAATATATTCAACAACACTTCGACCAGTTTCTAAGAGAGTGAATAATTATCGCATTCATATAATAATAATAATAATAATAATAATAATAATAATAATAATAATAATAATAATAATAAAAACATTGTATGATCCTTAGTTCTCAAGTTTCAATACATTTCAATACAAAATACCACTATTTACGTTATATTTTTTAATGTCAAATGACATTACGTATTAAAGATGAATAGACTGTTTAAAGAAAGTTACTAAATTCACAGGTTAGATACTTTGTATCCAAATAATCTTTATACCAAGGCAGTGTATAAAAGTGTATACAATTTTAATAATATAATTTATATGTTGTATATCCGTTGTAGATATATAATTATTTACACGACTGTCTCTATTATTTCAAGGATTCGGTTGTCATTAGAGATTATTTCCTCTTTTTGATCTTGTTAAGCATTTAAATTTGTTATAATGATGCATATCATTTATGACGTTATGTCAATGACGTAATTGTTACTTTAAAATATAAAGACTTCGTCCTTTTTTTTTTTTTCGAAACATTTTGTACTTGAAGAAGCATATGTAAATGCGAAACTAGATGCATATAATTATCGGCATTTGTGGGTTTTCTTAATTATTTTAAAGGATATATATCAATTTTATATCTTGTTATGTCCTATTTATTTATTTATTTATTTATGTTTGTCTACTTGTCCATCTAAATGGCTGTCATCCAAGAATCCGTTTTCTTAAATTTATTCATTTGATCGTAATATTGTATATCTTGGTCTATCCGGCTTTTTATTTACATCAGCTGTTAAATATTTCAAACATGTATTTCAATCTTGAAAACAAAATAGCAATGTCAGTTAATCCTAAGAGCTGGTTGCGAGGCTATAGTTTATAAATCACAGCAATCAAGATAAAGAAAAAAAATAAATGTATCTCTAATTGGTCAAGTTTTACAGGAACAATAATAAAATCTACATCTGTCCTGCCATGTACTCACAAGAGAGAGAGAGAGGGGGGGGGGTGATTTGTACATAGCTGGTGTTGCGTAGGCAGCCCATTGGTAGACTGAAGAGTTGCAACGTTACAGGGTTACCGGCCCTGTCGCTAAGGGCGCAGAAGACTTCACCTACCCGAGAACTTTTGTGTCGACTGTTTTAATTTAATAACAGGTATAGAGTGCAGTTCCCCTGGGAAGCCGTTCGCTTGTTTGCTTTTCACGCAAACAGCGACATACTTTGTTTGTAACAGATTTGTTGTGTGAATGATTTAAGTAAAGCTTTTATTCAGATGTGGGACATACAGAAGAGAAACTGCTGAAAGTACAAGGTAAGTTATAGTTGGTCTAGATCACAACACTCCCGGTAGGTAGTATTCGTGCTTATTGGCACAATACTGTTTGTTTATTACGTTCCCTTGATTTTGGATAATATATTGGTGCCAAGCATATCCAAAGTACACAGGATTATTGCAGAACGGTAGGTAAATCGACTTTCATTACCTTTCTATATGTTATTTCAGTGTGCTAAATATGACCAGAAGTAAAAGCTACTCTATAATTTTATTTATTTCGGATCGAATGAAAGGTTTGAAATGAATTGATGATTAAAATTATGGTGCACTTGAGTAAACAATCCATTTCTTATCTACTCGTGTGTATACACACAAGTGCATTAATTAATAGCTGAACTGAATTTGTCTCTTTTCGTTTCAAAGAGAGCATTGAAAACGTACCAAATATGATGTTTAAAAACACACACACACACACACACACACACTCTCTCTCTCTCTCTCTCTCTCTCTCTCTCTCTCTCACACACACACACACACACACACACACACACATTATATAAATGTGGACTTTATTCGTGTTACTTGATTTTTCATTCAGTGACCAACACGAAAAGTATCTTCGCAGCAATTTACTATCTTGGAAGTTTATTGTGTTACTAAGTGATCTCATGATTTGTTTTACAATGTTTCCGCAAATAAACATAATTATATACATGTATATCTAAGCTGGGCTACAAGGTAGTTTTTCTTATAGCCTGGTGGGCTACAATCTGGATTTAGATTCTGAATACACAAAATATTTTTTTTTAAATATAATAAAAACCCTTCTTTTAATTGTCTTATTTCCATATGCAGAAATAATATTTTACATGATGCCATGAAGGAAAGACTAGATCAATGTTATTTAATTAGTATTCGGTTTGAATTTAAAGCTATGTTATCTAAACTTTATCCGCTGATTGTGTGATACTTAGTGTCGTCCAATGATTGTAATTCTGGCAGGAGCGTTTAACAAAAGACGTTGCGTTTAATACAGTAGCACTGGGTTTGATTATCTAACAAATAAATGCAGTTTTAAGTGTTATCTTAAGCGCTACAATTGGGCACATGGGGGAATTTGAATCGTGCTGTTTATGAGAAATGTATATGTCCATCACTATTAACTATGCAACTGCGACCTAAGTTCAAAATTAACTTAACAACCGAGCACAAAAAACATTAGAAAAATGCCAGTATTCCAAAACAAAATAAAAAAAATATTTATTTATATTAACTTAACATGTTCCCGGCTTGTTGAACAAACTATTATACCTGTATGCCTCCCTTCTACTACTAAAAACGTTTATGATTAAACGTACGTAAATACACGTCTTCAATAACTATTTTCGATTTATAAGTGCAATGTTACCCGTGAAATTGTAAATGATTATTTGATTTTTTTTCAGCCAAGAAGCTAATACTCAAATGGTAAAACTAAATAATTTATTCTATATCTTGTAGTAAAACTACATTTGTTTCTCATTTGATTACTTCCTTTTGAAAGGTTTGATACGAAAGAACGTTGATTCAAATTAGGTTTAACACTTACAAGACATTCGAGAATAGTGAAGATTCATCTGTATTCCAGTCTCCCTGTCTGCCTATACATCCACTGTTTTGTATGCATATCTATCTATATATCTATCTATCTATCTATCTATCTATCTATCTATCTATCTATCTATCTATCTATCTATCTATCTATGTATCTATCTATCTATCTATCTATCTATCTATCTATCTATCTATCTATCTATCTATCTATCTATCTATCTATCTGTCTGTCTGTATATCTGTCTGCCAGAAAATAGTTAAACTCTATAAATAAATATATTAAATCATTGGTACATGTTAGGATTTTATTTCTTGTTTTGCGTAAATTTTCAGTGAAATTGTAGTTTGAAATGGTCAACTAATAAGTTCGTTGTAATGTTCACACGAGTCTGTTTGTGTTCTAAACTAAATTCTATATACAATCTATACAAGCCAGAAAGACATGTAGTTTTAAAATGCATATTCGAAGACCTCTGGCAACCAAAGCCACGGATCAGAAGGAAAACAACATCTGAAATGTACATGTTTGCAGCCCTAAAGAGACATTCGACCCTAGTATGGTAGTATCGGCGATTACAAAAGCCGTGTCCAACCTGGCAGAGATCCGTTTTGGCGTTAAGATCATGTAAGACAGAGGTTTTAAGTATGACTAAGAAAAGCATTGTGTTTTGCTGGGTTTATATGATATTCAGGAATAATGATGAACCATGAATTACATAGCACGTGGTAATCACGGTTATCTTATTCAGCAATTGTAACAATGAATGCAAAAGAATTATTTAAAGAAAGACGCTAGCTGGGGGAAAAAAATTCATAATTATGAATAATATTCCTTGATTTCTATTCATGGATAAATACAGTGTTGATATATTGATTCAATTCACTGTGTTTAGATACTACAAGTATATATTCATTAATTATTTCGTTTCTAGATGTATAGAGTTTGCTTGGTTTGTTCTACAACACAAGAAGATTATGTAGTGCCCAGGAAATAGAACTAAAATGCCTTGTCCATGTACACATAATGGTAGACAACCATATACAAACATGCTGATTTGGCTCTGTTTCTTGTTTTACGGCACAACAACACAACATGGCTGAGTCAATAGGGGTAAAGTACCTTCCCCAAAGACACACCGCGGTAGTTCACCTAAATTGATTCGATGGTAGGATTCGAACAACATCTGAAATGTACATGTTTGCAGCCCTAAAGAGACATTCGACCCTAGTATGGTAGTATCGGTGATTACAAAAGCCGTGTCCAACCTGGCAGAGGAAGTGCTCTTTTTGTCTCAAATGAGTCTCGCTAATCACTCAGACCCTGCCATTGTTGGATATGTTTAGATGGATACATACAATAATAAATACTTACATGTATACAAGCATTCTTGCATGGCACTTTTAGTTCATCCGAAATAATTCATTATGTAGACTCGCATTCAATTCAAAGACAAACAAATAGGTAGCTTGCAGAAAATGCGACTATGTCCTGACCGAAGGATCATTATGCAATCAAATATGGAAGTGATTGTTTGATCAAGTTGCTAGTTTGATTCACAAATAATTTTAGTTGAAAGCTAATTCAAACTAAATGGGGTGCAAGGGTTACTAAGAAAATACGTTCATGAATATATATATATAGACAATAACACTTCCATCTATGTAATAAAAGTGGGTTGTTCTTTTGGAGAAAGCACAGCTCAATCAAGTATGCCCTGTGAAGGTCGAGTAGATTTCAAAAAGTATAATTCATTCTATTGCATTATCTATACTCGAGTCGACTCTTTTTTCTTAAAAGTATCATTCATTCGATAGCATTATCCGACACTCGATACTGGAGTAATCGATAGGCTTTGTTATAACATGTGGCATGGATTTGTTAACTATTGTAACACGCATTGTAGGTCTATATGGTCTATATTCTAGTATATCTAATATTGGCATGTACTTTTCTTCATACATTTTACTCTCTCTCTCTCTCTCTCTCTCTCTCTCTCTCTCTCTCTCTCTCTCTCTCATACACACACACACACGCACACATAAACAAATGCACACAAAATGCATGCATAAGTGAAGATTATATTTTACTTCGCATTGACCAAAATATGATTGATGCATCTGATGGATTCTTGCAGTTCCAATGAATACGCGTGTTCGACTACATCGTGCATTCTTCATATTAAAGAATTAATTTACTCCTTTTAATTAACAATGGCTTAAGATTCTCTTTTCTATATTCTTCTTAAAGAAGTGAATTTTATTTTAAGAAAATCTCCACATGACCTTTTTTAACTTCAAGATTATTTTTCATTAAAAGATCAATATGTACAAGAAGTTTTGGACCATTGTCAAACAAAAATACTTACGCAAACGCCTTTTTAAAAATAATCACTATAGTGAAACTTCTTATTTGAACCTCTCGTAATAGTAAAATATATTATCATGACCTCTCGTTATAGTTAAACCTCTTCTAGTACCTCTCGTGACAGTAAAATCTCTTCTTAGTACCTTTCGTGATATTATATCCTCTTATCAGGACCTCTAATTATAGTGAAACCTCTTATAAAAATGACCTCTAGTAATAGCGTGATTTTTTGTTTTTGTTTCTTTTTCTTCTTCAAGGCTTACGTAGATTCCTTATTATGTGTTAGTGGACTAGAGCAATCATTCTAACTTGCCTTGCACAAAAACGCTTCTCAAAGATCCGAATTTACAACCGCAGTTTTTTTAAATATATTTTATGAAAGAATGATCTTCAGTTTAGATTTTTTTAAAGATAGTTTTACCGTTTACACAAAGGATTCTTTCATCTTTTTTTACCGGTAATACACATACTATTGCTCAGCTATTCATTTGTATAGCTTTACCTGGGTCCCCGGGTGGTCTAGTGGTCTAAAGAGCACTCCTTTACCGAGCACAGCCATCTCATTTTTGTCCTCCTGGATTCGAGTTTCATTCTTACCGGGGTCTTCCAAGGTCCTTTCTGCACTGGCCGCCATGAATAACCTTTCTTGTGCAGAGAAGTGGTGTTAAAATAAAAAAAAAAACAGCATCTCTCTCTCTCTCTCTCTCTCTCTCTCTCTCTCTCTCTCTCTCTCTCTCTCTCTCTCTCTCTCTGCTGGAGTGGCAGTAACTCACTTGTCTGCGTGTCGGTTGGCTAGTTGGTTTCTAATGGCACTTTCTCCTGCACGTTATTGACCATATCTTGCCGAGGACATGGCGGGCGGGGGAAGGTGGGGTCAATCCTGTCCAGATTGTCCTGTTCATATGTATGTAGAAAATTTAAAGGCACATCAGCATAGTTCAGGCTATCTATAGTTCCGAATAAAGGCTAATTAGCAGCAATGGCAAATTCAAGCATGTTTCCACAAGTTTTAGAAGGACGAACACCTCCAAAGTAAAATCCAAATTTTTCAGAATGATAAACCTCTCCAAAGAAAAATCAATATATAAGGGGGAGGGGGCTGGTGCCATACATATGTACTATCGGTAATATATACAAGACCAAAATAGTTATTTTAATAGTTAAACGGTAACCTTCCTCAAAAATCCACGACACTTACAGCTGAAACACCATGGCAGGATGCATCTCAGAGCAAACATGTAAACTATATTAATCGTCTTTTACGACAATACTGCATTTTTGCTTCTTTAAGGTAACGAAACGTGTTTCTGCATGATCCACTGTATCTTAATGCAATGCAGTTGATGAAAAAAACTTTAAAAAATAACACACAAAAATCCAGCAACATAGAAAAATTCGTGTTCACAATGTGTAACAAGGTGTGACAAAGGTTTATTTTCGGTTTGAAAAGAAAAAGATGACGGACACAAGGTAGCGGTAACTATCGTGTATTTTATGTAATGAAGAAAGATGGCTGGTAGGAAGTCATGGGTACTGACGAATTCCGTAAATCGTCTTATTTTTTCGCCAAAGCTTTGAGAATTCCTGAATTTGATTAAGTGTTGTGAATAATAAGTAGATGTGCAAATTTTATTTCTTTATCTTTGTTCATCAAACGAAAATAGTTTGGTTGCAGACAAGTTGCGACTAGCAGTAATATACAGCCTATCGATGTAAAAATTTGAAAATTATTTTATCTTAGACAATACACCAAATAAATAACATTCAAAACCCGTCTAGACTGTACTTTAGCACAACTTATAGGTATTTGGATTGTAATAGCGATATACTTGGAAGGTAATGTACATTGTAATTTATAATTTATAAAACGACGAGGGTAACAATGGCGGTATTAATTGGCACTTTACACTTGTTTCATATTACATTACTATTGGAATCTAGTTCACAAAGTCGTCAATTTGGTATGGGTAAGATATTTTCCCTGTATAAAGGATCAAAACCGAGCATATCAAAGTTTTCAATTAAAAGAAACACGAGAGAAAAAAAAACTGGCAATACATGTGACATTTTTACATGAAAAGAACTTACTGAGTGACATATACTGGTGTCATTTATTTCGAAATGACCGCTACCTTCATGCCAGCCATGTTGTTTTGCTTGTCATTAGTAATAAATTTGAAGGAGCACTAGTTAACAAATTTATGAGATTATGTTATTAGAGACAGCGATATCTTTAGAAGAAAAAGTTTTTTTTTAATATCAGAGCATGCGACTTCAGACTTGGATCGCGCTGATACACACACTCTCTCTCTCTCTCTCTCTCTCTCTCTCTCTCTCTCTCTCTCTCTCTCTCTCTCTCTCTCTCTCTCTCATATTAAAGTGTATCGCCTGGACAACTTTTACAGCTGCAGCCATTTAGGTTCACTTGAAAATATGTTTTCGAGTTTTCGAATGATGTTTTCGTATTTTTGGTGATATAATTTAAAATGCCAGCGATTCTTTCAATAATGATTATTTGTATATCTTTTATATGACATTGTTTTACTTCCTTTCTTACTAAATCTAGAAATGCAGAGATATGTTGAGTAACTCTGGTTTAAACACAGTCTTATTAATGGAGGGACTTGGTGGTAGTTGGCTCTATTAATGGAAGGACTGGGTGGTAGTTGGCTGTATTAATGGAGGGACTGGGTGGTAGTTGACTTTATTAATGGAAGGAATGGGTGGTAGTTGGCTTTATTAATGGAGGTACTGAGTGGTAGTTGGTTTTATTAATGGAGGGACTGGGTGGTAGGTGGTTGGCTTTATTAATGGAGGGGCTGGGTGGTAGGTGGTTGGCTTTATTAATGGAGGGGCTGGGTGGTTGTTGGCTTTAATAATGGAGGGACTGGGTGGTAGTTGGTTTTATTAATGGAGGGACTGGGTGGTAGGTGGTTGGCTTTATTAATGGAGGGTTGTTGGCTTTAATAATGGAGGGACTGGGTGGTAGTTGGCTTTATTAATGGAGGGACTGGGTGGTAGATGGCTTTATTAATGGAAGGGCTGGGTGGAAGATGGTTTTTAAAGTGTTATGAATATTTATATTTTCCGTAACTCCTGATGGATAGTTTATCTCATTTTTGTAATTTTTATTCATGGCTGTTTATTATACAGAATATTTTAAGTTAGTTTTTCCTACTTGACCTAATATTACATAGGAACTTCAATAATAATAATAATAATAATAATAATAATAATAATAATAATAATAATAATAATAATAATAATTAATGACGCCATTGGATTAATTTCTTATCGAGTGATGGGATTTCGACTTTTCTAAAAGAATACAGTAGCTTCTCAATGGTGTGGCAATGTTGCATGGATAGGCAAGTTCGATGCAAAGTGAATAGAGCGATCTATCACGTTAGATATATTGAGAAAAATGAGTCGTAATAGTATGGTTATATATGGAGAAAACCGAGAAATCAAATTCATTCCAATTTCGGAGTCACTATCATTTTTGTGTTCCTGTTGTAAGTCTGCATGCGTGTTTTATGTTGTATTTATATATTATTTTAAAAGAAAAATATTTGTTGGACTGTTAAGTGGAAATAGAACGAGCTAAAGAGTGAACTATTATTGGTTCTAGACGATGCCATCTTGACAACGTCACGATTCTTGGCGGACCAGTCCACGTCTGGTTTAAAAAATGAAACAGAAATTCTCATTTATTTTGGACTTAGAACTTTATCAGGATTATTTTGGAATCACATCATAATACTGTATGTTCCTTTAATTCACGTATGACTTGGATTGTGACCATAGAGTTATAATACGCATTCTAATTAATGGAGGGGCTGGAAGTCTTATTAATGGAGGGTCTTGTAGGAAGATGAGTGGATGGGCGCTCACTCCAAATTAGTATATACAAACATATGGACATTAATGGATGTACTTATTTACGTTTCTGTAAACATTTTAATATTTGACGTTAATTACAATGACATTTTCCAAGGTTTTATGCAAAAACAACCGAGATGTTTACTTATCAGCCTATACTAAGTAAAACGGAACACCATCTATTAATCCAATAAAACAGACCTTAGACGTGTATTTGTATTGATATTGATGGGTGGTCGCACCTGTTCATAAAACGTCGAATTCATTACAACTAAGTCTGTTGGCAACACGTCAACTCACATACCTACCAGTTTTAGACATGCTAATTAGTAACAACAATTAACACCATGGTACCACGTAATAGAAACGTTCTTATCGTGCAAGGTTTAACGTTATACAGCGATAGTTATGCCACGAAGGGTTATACCATGATACCATAAAATCGAAATATTTTATATCGAGCAGTGTTTAACGTTATGCCACGTCGGGTTATAATGTGATACCAGAGACACAATTTTATCATGCAATGTTAAGCGTTATGCCGCAATATGGTGTGTGTGCGTGTGTGTGTGTGTGTGTGTGTGTGTGTGTGTGTGTGTGTGTGATTAGGATTTTTAATTTAGCTTTAACAATTTTTCAGTCTTATCGCTACGATGTATGCAGTGAGGCAGTTTTATAGTGACGTCTAGCATGATGTCCGACCCAGTCACATTATCCTGACACTAGACCGACCAGTCCTAACACTGACCTCTTAATGCTGAGCGTCTAGCGATGCAGCTATTAGTACCATTTTATAAGTCTTTGGTAGGACTCGGCCGGGGATCAAACGTGCGATCTCTAACCACTAGGTTACCGGACCGGTCGCCACAACGTTGAACAATTATGTTTACTCTTGGTATTTGTGTATATTTATTTAGCACCCTAAGAAGAAAGTTCTAAGTAAAACATTTATTGATGTTATTAGCAGTTAGATATGTTGCCACGAAGACAAAGTAAACCTCAGTATGTGTGTATCCAGGGGTGTACCTAAAGTATTTGGCACCCGAGGCATATCTTCCCTTTGGCACCCCCACAAATAATTTAAAATGTAAACACACAGATAAATATATTATGTTTGCAAGTATATTTTAAACAGTACAGTGCTGTCAAAAGCAGATTAAAATTTTTTTTACTTTGGCGAAGTTTTAATTTGGTTTGAAAACTTGTATTGATATATCAACTCTCCCGATGGCAGCCTACCCAGCCTTATGGCTGTTACCCGGGTCGGAACTCCCCTTCCCATTTCCACCCTTTCAGTACGCCACTGGGTATACCTTTACATCCCACCCTTGTGATAACTGTCACAGCACAGAGGAAATAAGATATCAGTCAATCTCAATATCCTCATAAACCCCCCCCCCTCTCTCTCTCTCTCTCTCTCTCTCTCTCTCTCTCTCTCTCTCTCTCTCTCTCTCTCTCTCTCTCTCAAGACATGGTTGAGTGCAGTCATTATGTAAAGAATATCACCGTCCAGTCCACGCACGTAAGAGTACGTAGAGGAATCACGAGTAGCTTATTGCTGGTTCATGTCACCTTATATTCAAACCCAACAGAAGAAAATTATAGTTCATTATCAATGCAGTTTAATGCGGTTCTGTATTTACACAAAACCGTGTAAATGGCTATCAAGTATAGTACATGTATACATTTGCGATGACGTACTATACGACGACTTCCACACAGAGAAAACATGTGGATTATCCTTACTTTTTGTGGAGAGGAAAATAATACCTTTGATGTGTCGTATCGATAAAGAAGTTTGTAGTCGCTGAGTGAAGCCATTTAATGCTGTTTTTCTGTTACACACAGACACAGACATAGTCACACACACACACACACACACACACACACACACACACACACACACACACACACACATCCCAAATTAGAGAAAACATTTTTACAGTAGAGTACTAGAATCTTGTATGTATATTATTATATAGGGATCGATGAATAAAACTTGGCATTTTTGTTAGACACGATATTTGAACATAATCCTTTTTCAGAAGCACCGTATGACATGTTACATTGAGTATCGTGTTTAAAATCGTTCGACAAGTATAATGTAGCATCGGATAATATTTGCAAGCATGTTTACTTGGATTTGAGTTCAGAAGACTGATTTTTCTCTTGTAAATTCCTGGTCTATTGCTATTCGTCATATTCTTTATTCCAATTTAAGTAAAAGACCTGACCATGTTTACAACTTCTTCTTATAATGTTATGGAAATGGACCTTTGACCTTCGTCCTGATTTTTATGCAAAGGTAGTGATAAACAGAATTACTCATTCTTATTTTAAGCTCTCTCTGGGTGAACCAATTTTCTAACTGTATTCAGTCATACTTTGAGAGGATTTATTTATTTTAATTATTTATCGCGACTACAAAGTGTTCATATACATTTGGACTAAATCCATAGTGTGGGGTTATTGTGAATTATTTCAAGAACATTCTGGACTGTTGACATATCAACGCATCCATTGTTACTGACATCAGCAAATTCAATGATGGAATTCATTCGCAACAATCTAAACTTTTGGAATTGTGATAAAACTTTTAGAACTCGTTCAGATATAAGAAACAATACTGGAAGATCTTGTTAAATTTTAGCATTGTGTGTATAGAGTATTACAATTTACGCCGTTTTATTTTACATATTTTTCAGACTGCTTAAAGACATAACGCTATGAGTAAGAAAAAGGATGAGGACCAGCCGCCCCCGGCAATGGGCCCTGGGAGTAAAATTTCCGCTCTTTCTGCGCCTCTTAGACGGTTCATTAAAAAGGAGGGAAAGAACGTTATTTTGAATTTCTCAACCGCAAGCATGAAGTCCTTGCCACTTGAAATTTGGAAAAATGAGGAAATCATGCAAAATGCGACTCAGCTTCTAGCGGAGAACAATAGACTGAAAAAATTTCCGAAGTCAGTTTCAGACTTAGAAGTCTTGGAATTATTGACTCTTCAAAATAATGTGCTATCGTCATTGCCTGGTAGCGTGGGGAAAATGAAAAAGTTGCATACGATTCACGCAGAGTGTAATTCTCTTAAGAGTCTTCCGGCCACTCTAAACAAAGCTCCAGAATTGAAGTTCATGTACGCATCTAAGAACAAAATTAAATCCCTTCCAAAGACAATAAGTAAATCAGCGTCACTTGAGTTGCTGGACGTTTCATACAATGTTATAAAGTCGGTGAAAAAGAATGTGTACGAACTGAAAGCAAGGCTTAATCTGCAAGGAAACAGACTCGTAGAATTACCAGATGCTACTGTCAAAGGTCCAGCATTACGATGGCTTGATGTCTCACATAATCAAATTTCAGCGATACCGGATAACATTAACAACGTTATCACTCTAACTCATCTCGATTTGTCATACAACGAGCTGGAAGACCTTCCGAGGGAACTAGGACTTTTGAAATATCTTCATTATTTAAACGTGTCCCATAACAAGATTGCATCATTTCCAGATGAAGTGTGTACACTGGAATACGCTCTGACATTCCTCCATGCCAGCGGGAACCAAATCAAAGCACTCCCGAAAGATATCCATAAGCTCCATCGTCTTCAGGTTCTTGAGGCAGGGGACAATGCTATAGAAACTCTCCCACAAGACTTCTACGAACTCAGAGCGCTGAAGACGCTCGACCTGTCGGGAAACAAACTCCAGAGTGCTCAAGGTATCAGTAAGTTGAAGACAGTGGAGAGTCTTAACCTTGCCAGAAACGCGCTTCAAGATCTTCCTGAGGAGATATCTCAGCTAAAATCACTTGTCTCCTTGGATGTGTCGGGAAACCAGATTAAATATATTCCAGAATCAATCGGCAAGATCATCACTTTAAAGACATTATTGGTGGCAAACAACAAGATCAGTCAAATACCAGATGCCCTTGGGTTAGAACAGCTTCTGCATGTACTAGATGTGTCGGGAAACAGAATACAGGGTCTTCCACAGGACTTAAAAAGACTTCGCAGTTTAGAGTCTCTGTCCATCGCACGCAATCAGGTTTCTGCTATACCCAAGTCTCTGGAGTCTTTGCGGTTTTTGCTCCATCTGGATGTGTCAGGCAATACTCTGACGGAATTCATCATACCAAAGTCTCTGACTTCCATTAATGTGTCCGACAATCCCATCTATCTCCCATCCTCAGACCCGAAATCAATTCTCTGTGTTCTAGGAGAGAAAGAGTATGCTGCGAAGATGGTATTTCTTGATGCTTCAAAAATCAAGTTAGATGAAATCCCTCCTCAAATGTGTAGGATGAAGCTCCTCAAAATCCTTCACCTATCTCACAACCATCTGAAATCCATATCGGAAGAATTTTGCAAACTTAGAATGCTGGAAGAGTTAGATCTCAGCGACAACGATATCCCGAGTCTACCAGACGCCATCAGCAACCTTACCAATCTAAAGAGACTCGACGTGTCACAAAACAGGATTGCAGAGTTTCCAACCGGGTTGACAAAGCTTCACCAGCTCGAAACTCTGAATATCTCCTTCAATAACCTCGTTGAACTCCCAGAGAACTTTGGCGAACTGAATAAATTGATTCATCTCAATCTGTCCAACAATGAACTTATGACATTACCGGAGGACAGATGGGATGTACTAGCGTCCATGACGGAGCTGAATGTGTGTAAAAATCACATCAACGCCGTCCCAATGGATTTGCCGTACCTTTACAGGATCAGAATCCTTCGAGCTGCGAGTAACGATCTAACGTCAATCCCTGGTGATATAGTCAAGATGACCAGTTTGGAAATTCTTGATCTAGCTGATAATCTCCTAGAAATCCTTCCAGAGAGTCTGTGCAAACTTCCAGCGCTCCTGGAGCTTAACGTTTCAGACAACAAAATCAAGCAGTTCCCTAGTAAGATGGAACAGTTACGTCAACGTGCCAACGTCAACATGGATGGACAATCGTCGTACAAACAACGTGAGCCTCCAGACTTTCTTCAAACCGGAGAAGCCCAGACTGACCAAGGGTCGCCTAAGTCATCGAAGAAAAGCGAACAAAAAATAGAGTAATCATTGATGCATCCGGTGTTGCATAATTCGAAGAACAATTTCTTTAAAAATGTCGCTGTGCTGAATATACAGTTACATTTCGATAGACATTCACTGGACAACAGCGAATACAAATGGAAATTAGGGTTAACTGTTGCTTTAACTCAGCGACATTTGCACGATGGTTCTGTATTTTTTAAAGTGGAAATAACCACCGAAATAAAAAAAAAATAGCAACTTAAACAGAGTATACTCTTTAGACCATAAAACTAATCGGTACCAGTGCACAAATTCAAAACTTAAAGTAAACAGGCACATTTGAAGGTTTTATATTTGAATGTACATTATTATATGAAGATATTGGTCATGCCTGTCTTAAAACAAGGGATAGCACGAGAAAAGTACACACAACACACACATAATCTATCTTATCTCTAAAGCGTTGTATTATAAAAGTCCTTAAATGTAAATGGCGATATGTAGATAATATTTCTGAATGGCATCTAAGATTTCACAGCTTGTAAAGCCACATGGAAAAACACAGCCCTAACACCTGTGTACATCTCCTTTTTTGTGGCTACAAACTGCCACGGCAGCCTATTCAAGACGATTTCCATGCATTCGCTGGTTTTAAAATTTCCTTTTGGAAAAAATCAAGGAACACTCATTTTTCGTTACATTACCAAAGATACAGAAATTGAAAAATGGGATTCCACTACTGGTTTAAAGTATTATAAGACTTACTAGGCAGATATAAACGAGGATGGCTGTGGGGAAAATTGCTAGCAATACTAACTTTTTATGATTGCTAAACATGGTTAGGTTGTCGATTCAAGAAGTGCAATTTTTCCATTATGTTCAGGTTCCGTGCATACAAGGAAGAAACTCGTACAAGAACGGATGGTTCATTTTTTATTGAAATAATATAACAAATATTACATGAAGATAAACGTGGGAAGCGCGTGATTTTCGCTTTCTAGAACGAGTTTGAAAGTCAAACTGCAGAGTTATCAGTCTTTGTAAAATCAGATAAACTATTCTTGTGACAAAAATAAACAAACAAAAAATAAACATAAAAGAAGAAAATAAACTAACGGTCTATACCGTCCTACATCGTTTTTAGTGTTGCACATAGGATCCCAAAGGCAGGGGGCACTGTGTCCCCCGCCCTCCAAATGTTGGGGGAGGGACAAAAAAAATACATACTAAACTAATACTACCTTATTTGCTTTGACAGTTACGCCATCTTAATGTTGTTGTCTGTACTGTATTATCATATTTTACTTTAACATTTACATTATTGCAATAGAGTTTTGTTATTTGCTCATTCAACTCAGGAAAATATTAATATATTTAGATCTGTCTAACCTGAAATGAGCTTCACGATGACATTTTCCGTCCCGGTCGTGGTCTCATTTAACTTTCGTATACGCTCATTATCTACTAGTATTTATTGTAATAAATACTAATGATTTCTTAATTACCGTCTTTCCAAAATAATGGATGATTAACTAAATGAAAAATTGTATAACTGCATACATTTAATCTCTTTGTGAATATTTAACCCACATAATAAACGAAACCTCCCTCGCCGTAGAGGTGTCTTTACGTTATACTATCGGCAGTCAAATACTTCACCTTGCTACTCGCCCGAGTACCATAAATCTTGAATGTCTTCATTGCCAGACATGTTGTTGTAAAAAAAAAATATATTCTTTGCAGTTACAGTTTTAATCACCGTTTTGACTATGGTCATTGTCAGCGCCGGTGCAAGGTATTTTGGCGCCCTAGGCGAATCAGATATCTAGCGCCCCCTTCCACTCACGCCCTCTCCCACCCGCCCATCATGAAATAAACCCTTGGCCCAGCGCCCTAAGCGATTGCATAGTTCGCCTAGCGGAAGCGCTGGCCTGGTCATTGTTAGCGTTAACAGAGTCATGGACAGATATCTATATCAATAAAGAAAAACTGTAGGCGTGATTTTAGATTTATTTTATGACGAAAATGCTAGCCGGGGTGGGGATGAAGGTGGATCGCACAGGGGCAATATTTCTGGAACACAGGACATAAATTAAACCCGCGCTTAATGTGCAACACTGGTAACCTGTTTTCATCATTTATTTTTTTTAGATGTAGTACACATCGTATTTCTGTCAAAGATTATGGTATAATGTAAGACATATGTGATTTTATGTACTTTACGCATGTTAAATTTTATGTAATCCATTTTGTAATCTATTAAATAATGTTTCGAAAACCAGTCTTGTTTTCATAATACGGTCAAATTAAATGTGTAAATGTAACACTGCAAAACAAAACAGGATTCTATGCAAGTCTCTCTACTGCTGTTTTGACAACACATAATTAGCAGCAAGCAGCAATCACCTGTAATGCATCTATTTCGACTGGAAACACTTCCGTAATGACGTCATAGTATTCTAGGGTATGTAAAGTAAATTGTGAAAACGTTTGATTGTTTAATTATTGGGATCTGAGCGCTTCTTTTCTCTCCCAGCCTTTTACAAAGATACTGTTACCACCTGTGTAATTATGAGAACAGTCTCTCTCTCTCTCTCTCTCTCTCTCTCTCTCTCTCTCTCTCTCTCTCTCTCTCTCTCTCTGTTAGAGGTAATTATATAGACAATGTGTCAAACTAAGTATCGTAAAATGCGCGCGCTGTGTGTGTGTGTGTGTGAGAGAGAGAGAGAGAGAGAGAGAGAGAGAGAGAGTTATTTGTAGTGTTAAGTTAATGAGTTACACTTAGATAACTTACTTTTCAGAGTTACATCCCTTAGACCAATGTTCATCTCGAGATAGATAGATAGATAGATAGATAGATAGATAGATAGATAGATAGATAATGTGTGGCCCACAAAAACGACATGTTTTGTCCATGCGGCCTACGTTTTTGTTGGACTATTTGACCACCCTGATATGACATAGTTAATTTTGTACTATGATGCCCTTTTTGTGTTAGAACAAATATGGGTACATCAGTTAATTAATGTGCAGTTACATGCTAGTCCTTTAATATTTTTTAATGCAAAAGTGAAACTTTATAATAACATTTGGGGGATATTTGTAGATACAACTGTTTTGCTTTATAACCCTCGTTGTATCATTTTCCTCAGTATTGGTAAAATCTGGACAGTAGTAGATTTGATCTGGGAGAAAGGAGCGAAGTACTTAGCTGATATATATATATATATATATATATATATATATATATATATATATATATATATATATATATATATATATATATATATATATATATATGTATGTATGTTTGTATGTGTGTGTGGAGAGAGAGAGAGAGAGAGAGAGAGAGAGAGAGAGAGAGAGAGAGAGAGAGAGAGAGAGGTGGTAGGGTGTGGCATTATTTGGAGGACTTGTAGGCTCATTACTTGAGAAATCATAAAAGGAGCCATTTCAACATAACAAATAAGCCACAAAATGATAGAAAATGTCGCTTACAATTATGTATGTTTTTCTCATATGAAGTGCTGTTCGAGTTTTTTCAGCACACGATAGGCTATACATGGCGGCCAGTATTATTGGTGGAGGAAGAACCCGGGGGAAAACCCCAGAAAGAACCACCGACCCTCGAGAAGCTACTGGCAAGCTTTCTCACATAACTACATTAGCCGAATCTTAGACTCGAACCCATGCAGACAGAGGTGAAAATACAGTGATCCGCAACGGAAAACGCTTTAGACCACTCGGCCACTCGTGACCCCGATTTATTTTTGTGCTTTAAGTCAGAGTAAGAATATTTTTTTAGATATGTGAAAGCCGGAATAAAAAATTCAAGACCACGCCCAAGACAGAACCAAAAATTAGAACTCATAACGAAGATCAAGTGTCAGTCCCCTACAACAATCTGTCACTTTTAGTGTCAATCGATACTGTACATGCTTTGGCGACACTCACACAAAATATAATAGACTTGAAGTAACATAAGACGCCAGCAGTGTAATCAACACGCTTCATTTTATATTAAAAAAGAGATTTAAACTGAATAGAAAAGATCCTGGTGTTTCAGTGTATGCTGCGACATGATATCCGTGTATATGATGATTGTATTTTACTGATTGTTACTCAGGAGTTCAGACTGTACTTGGACAGGTAGGTCATAGATGCGATAAACAATTAGCAATTCTTCTTTAAAGGAAAAAAAAAATGCTTTAAAGTCTGATTTGTTGACAAGTCTTAAAAATAAACAGCGAGGTAAGATCATTGAATTGTCGTAAATTAAATACAAAATAACAAGAGATAAGCACAAACATAAACAGTGAGGTAAGAAATATAAAATTCCATTACTTAGTTGGTCATTAGGAAAGAACAATAAACAACAACAGACCGACTGAGATAAAGAAAAGTCAAGAGAAGAAAGCGGGTTGTATTGATGAACAGAGAATGTGCATGTGCACCTTTTCGATATTAACATGCATCATACATTAGGCGAGTGTCTTTACGATATATTTCGATATTAATATGCATTATACATTAGGCGAGTGCCTTTTCGATATATTTCGATATTAACATGCATCATACATTAGGCGAGTGCCTTTTCGATATATTTCGATATTAACATGCATCATACATTAGGCGAGTGCCTTTTCGATATATTTCGATATTAACATGCATCATACATTAAGCGAGTGCCTTTTCGATATTAACGTGCATCTACATTAAGCGAGTACCTTTTCAATATTATTTAAGCGTGTGGGCTAGCTTCATTATTTTTTTGTAATCAAACAGGCATAAGACATCGAACATAATAGCACTATAACAACGTATAGTGTTTTTAAAAGGGGCGACATTTTTTGTTTTTACAGCGGATTTCGATGAAAATATCCTATTACGACTGATTACTCTCTCTCTCTCTCTCTCTCTCTCTCTCTCTCTCTCTCTCTGTATGAGTTTTATTAGCCATAACGCTGGATATAAGATGTACAATAAATGTCTCTGCTGAGGAACACAAGTTTTAGGTTTATACGAGTCAATGACCTGTTTTAGAATAGTCATGTATCAAGAATAATCACAATAATGTATATATCTTGTCATCGAGGGGCCGCATGATCAACATTCTGTCGTGGCAGGTGGGATTGTGTAGTACAAATTTGTTTCGTCATGCAAAACTGAACATTAACCTTTTCTTTCTACTGACCCAGGACACATATTATTACATTTGTGTGTATGTGTGTGTGTGTGTGTGTGTGTGTGAGAGAGAGAGAGAGAGAGAGAGAGAGAGAGAGAGAGAGAGAGAGAGAGAGAGAGAGAGAGAGAGAGAGAGAGAGAGAGAGAAATGAGTGTGTATTTAATCATTATATAAGGTACGTTGTTAATGCTCTCTTTGAAACGAAAAGAGACAAATTCATTAAAGAAACGAAAAGAGACAAATTCATTAAAGAAACGAAAAGAGACAAATTCATTAAAGAAACGAAAAGAGACAAATTCATTAAAGAAACGAAAAGAGACAAATTCATTAAAGAAACGAAAAGAGACAAATTCATTAAAGAAACGAAAAGAGACAAATTCATTAAAGAAACGAAAAGAGACAAATTCATTAAAGAAACGAAAAGAGACAAATTCATTAAAGAAACGAAAAGAGACAAATTCATTAAAGAAACGAAAAGAGACAAATTCATTAAAGAAACGATAGATTATGGCAGTTTTATTTCGAATTAATTTAGGTCCTGATATTGTGGAGGCCCTTCTTTCCGATATTAAATATATATTTCTAAGGCCCCTCTATTATATTGGTCTTAGACCCTTCCTAACCTTAATCAGGCTATACGGTGTGTGTGTGTGTGTGTGTGTGTGTCTCTCTCTCTGTGTGGTGTGGATTTTTAATGTAGCTTTAACATTTTCAGTCAAAATCTATAAGATGTATGCAGTGTGGAAGTTTACAGTGATGTCAGGCACTAAGACATCATGTTGCAGAGATGTAGCATGATGTCTCACCCAGTCACATAATCCTGACACCAGGCCGACCGATCCTAACACTAACCTCTTAATGCTGAGCACCAAGCGAAACAGCTGTTAGTATCACGGCACGTGATCAAATACAAATTAATAAAAGGACTTCAAGAGACAAAGGAAGCAAATACAAAAAATACAAAAGATCGTATATACACGCGTACAAAGCACGCCAAAATGTGGTGCGTTATATGACTAAGGATTCAAAGCTGAATTCTCATTTTGTTATAGTGAGCCTTATACAATGGTAAGAAAGCACAATAGAACACAGAGAACGATTTTATCGTATATGAAAGATATCTATTCCGTTTGCAAAAATTCCAGTTGAAAAGCTTAAAATAATTTGAATACGCAGACAGGAAAAACTAATAGTTGCTTGATTATCGTAAAAAGTACAACGCATTCCCAGCAAACTTATGTACGTTTGAATCGTAATGCTTTCCGCTTATTTATATTAGACAATTATCTTGAGAGCATTCGTGAGAAGAAGAAAACTTGTTAAAATGCATAATTAAAGTTATTTTCAATGTTCATAAGTGACGGAATTTCCCCACTCTTCATAATTTGCTAATTGTCACGATTTATCCCGACCCACTTGTACATGTATAAAAGGTAATTCTGACCGACGTGTTTGATGTGTAAAATTGGCCAAGGTAAAGCTAATCTTCTTACGTAAGATGGTCTTAGTTGGGTCGAGAGAGCAGAAACGCGGAAAGGGGGGGGGGTGGTGGTAAAAATGTCACGTAGATGTGAAGCTGCTTATGACCACATCAAAGGTAGCGTGGCCGACGAGTAGGTGGACATTAGTTACAGTTTCTCCAAGACAGACAGGTAGATTTGAATTGACCGTTCGACGATTGGACAGGGTCCAAGCGCCACCCAATCAGAATGCGATATGGGTGGGCCCTTATTTTAAACCAAGAATAATATCTTATGTCGATAGAAATTAAATTAGTTCGTTCTAATCCTCTGGAAGTGTTTTTCACTGAGGAACAGGAACTCCGTTTGCCAGCCGTGAATTGGCGCGTAAATCTTACCATTGATTGTATTAGAGAAAGACTCAGTTCTATATATCCATGAAGACATAGAAGAAAAATCACTTAGCGAAGTAGAGAGAGATGAACAAGAAATGCAGACTTATATGAAAGATTTGGATGGAGTTATAGAAGAAAAAAGAAAAGAGATAAGGAGAAGAACAAGAAGAGCAGAAAGGAAAGAACAAAAAGAAAGACAATATGACCTACACTCAGATGAATGCTGTTAAATTATTTATAATAAATAAATATATATATATATATATATATATATATATATATATATATATATAATATGTATAAAAAAAATCATTTCTATAGCACACACTTAAGCTAAGAAACAGGAGGGCCTCCCCTTAAAATGGTCTGTGAAGATCAGCGGGGAGACGACCTCTCCAATAATAATAAAAAAAAGTAAATCTTAAATTCTGGGAATCTAAGAGATATACAGCTTCAAGGTCAGTGAAATAGTCTTCGATCTCTGTTTTATACGACTGCAATTTTAACTGAAGGATTGTCGTATATATATACATATTTATATTTATATTACTAGAAAGAGCACAAAAAACAGACTGGTATGAGGCCAACTGGGAGGAGATGGAACCCGTGACTGGGGCGAAGAGGAAAGCCCTCCTGGCTTACAAGGCTGCGCCTAGCCTTGGTACATTACAGGCCCTCAGGACTGCCATGAAAAATGCCCAGCAGACCGCCCGTCACTGCGCTAACACCTACTGCCTGAACCTTTGCACCAGTTTACAGATAGCTGCCGAAACCGGGGATGCAAGGGGAATGTACGAGGGTATCAAGAAGGCAACAGGCCCACCCACCTCCAAGATCACCCCAATCAAGTCCAAGACTGGTGAAGTCATCAAAGACCAGGGCAAACATCTGCAGCGCTGGGTTGAGCACTATCTTGAGCTGTATGCAATCCAAAACGTCGTCACGGACACCGCCCTAGACGCCATCCCAGCCCTGCCAGTCTTGGAGGAACTAGACACACCACCCACCCTGGAAGAGCTTAGCAAAGCCATCGACTGCCTCGCTTGTGGGAAGGCCCCTGGGAGTGACGGCATTCCGCCTGAAGTCCTAAAGATAGGGAAACCAGCACTAATCCAGCCTCTGCACGAACTCCTCTGCCTCTGCTGGGGACAAGGACACATCCCCCAGGACATGCGAGATGCAAACATTGTCACTCTATACAAGAACAAAGGAGACCGCAGTGACTGCAACAACTACCGGGGCATCTCTCTTCTCAGTATTGTTGGAAAGGCGTTCGCCCGTGTCGTCCTGGCGCGCTTGCAGACCCTAGCATCCCGAGTCTACCCCGTGTCCCAGTGTGGCTTCCGAGCAGGCAGGTCAACTGTAGACATGATCTTCTCACTACGACATCTGCAAGAGAAGTGTCGTGAGCAGCAGATGCCCCTCTACACTGCCTTCATAGACCTGACCAAGGCATTTGACCTGGTCAGCCGGAGTGGACTCTTCAGGATCCTTAAGAAGATAGGTTGCCCCCTACGACTGCTCGCTATCATAACATCGTTCCACGAGAACATGCACAGCACAGTGTGCTTCAACGGCGCAACATCAGAGGCCTTCCCAGTCAGCAGCGGAGTGAAGCAAGGCTGTGACCTTGCGCGAACTCTCTTTGCCATCTTCTTTTCTTTCCATTCTCCTCCAGTACGCCTTCAAAGACTGCAGCGAGGGTGTGTATATACACACTAGGACTGACGGAAAGCTCTTTAACATCGCCCGTCTCCGTGCAAAGACTAAAGTTAGAATGGTTCTCATCCGTGAATTGCTCTTCGCCGACGATACAGCCTTGGCATCACACACGGAAGATGGACTGTAGCAGCTAGTATGCCGCCTCTCCCGCGCCTGCAAGGAGTTCGGACTGACCATCAGTCTGAAGAAGACGAATATAATGGTGCAAGACGCAGACTCCTCTCCCACCATCGCCATTGATGGGTACAACCTGGAAGTTGTTGAGGACTACACATACCTTGGGTCCACCATCTCCAACTCGCTCTCCGTTGATACTGATGTAAATGGCCGGATTGCCAAGGCATCAGCAGTTATGGCGAGACTGAACCAGAGGGTCTGGGACAATCACAACCTCACCGAGAAGACCAAACTGCGCGTCTACCAGGCATGCGTGCTCAGCACACTCCTTTACAGCAGCGAGGCATGGACCACCTATGCGAGTCACGTGTGGAAACTCAACAGCTTCCACCTGAGATGCTTGCGGCGCATTCTGCGTATCCAGTGGCAGGACAAAGTTCCCAACACAGAGGTTCTGAAACGCACCGGCATAAACAGCATGTACTCCATTCTCAGCGAGAGGCGCCTTCGCTGGCTAGGCCATGTTAGGAGAATGGACCCAGGCCGCATACCCAAGGACCTACTGTACGGCGAGCTAGTAGAAGGTGCACGAACGACTGGAAGGCCACGTCTGCGATACAAAGATGTCTGCAAAAAGGACATGAAGACAGCCAACATCAACATAAACAATTGGGAGAGCTGTGCTGACGACCGCTCCGCGTGGCGTCTTGCTGTCAGACAGGGCACTCAGAAAGCTGAGGAGATGAGAAACACAAACCTCGCTGCAAAGAGAGCCAGGAGGAAGGCAAACCAAAAACATCATCAGCAAGCATCAGCATACACCTGCAGCAAGTGCAACAGAGACTGTCACTCAAGGGTCGGACTCTTCAGCCACTCGTGAAGGTGCAGATAGGACACCCAAATCGGAAGCTACACCATCGTCTCTCGAAGACGGACGGATGCCGACGATGAACTATTGATTTAGTGTGAGGTAAGAATTTATGACCCCAATGCTAACTCCTTGTGGTTTTTCACAAGAAGCTTTGGGTGACAGACTTAAGATTTTTGGTCATAGTCTCGGATTGAGAGACGGAAGGAAGGAGAAGTAGAAGGAGCTGCGAGGAGAGAAGGAAATTATAAGTTGGAGTGGATAGACATGAGGAACGTGGAACGGAAGTGGAGAAGACAGGAGGGACAAGAGTCAAGGGAGGAAAGGAAAGGAGGAGAAAGACGGGAGGAAGAGTGTAACAGAGAAAATTAGATGAGTAGATCACAAGGACAGGGGAAATTATACTCACACTAAGGAATCACGTGATGAACTAGGCCGTCACTTGGTCAAGGGAGAGACGAGTGATCGTTAATTATCGTATAAAGTTCACATTTTATTAAATTGTTATTAATTGAATTTTATCTTCGTGTTTATTTATAAGGTAACCGTCGGCAATGCTGACTGGGGACTCACAGGTATAAATCTATTATCAATAATTTAAATTTTTTTTTATTACGGGTCAGGGGAACTTCCTCAAAATTCATTTAAATATTTCGGAAGAACCCCACCCCTAGACTACGGCCCGCCACACTAATCAATATTCAAAGTTATGACCCGTCTTTAGAATGTCGATGACAGTCACGTGACCAAATTCATTCTCTTCAGATAAAGGAAATGGAAAGCAGTGTTTTGATTGTGTGCACAATGTGGCAGGGTATCATTAATTGTATTATTCAAGACTGATTGGTTTCTTGGTTTGCCATGCCTACAGTGATTGGTTGAGTTGTGTCACGTGGTGTCAGTGGATTGTTGTAAATAGGGGTGTACTATCACTGTTGGTGAGACAACTAACGAGTATCGTCGGCGAATTTATTCAAAGTGACAGAAAAGCAGTGTCAAGTTAGTACACTTGGATCGTTTAAAATAGCACATTAGAATATCAAATAAACAAGAATACTAATAATAATCCAACTAGATTTTAACAGTTGTCTCTCACCACACCTGACAGTCCCACCCCTTTTTTTAAATTTCAAATGAAGTTTATGATATTAGAGTTACATAAACGAGTTGTACACAATGCCTTTAGTCATTATTTATTTATTTATTTATTTTACAATTCATTAAATGTTGTTGAATTGTTTTCTGTTTAAGGTTAATGATATAACCGCTCTTCCACTGCCCTCCAAACCTTTTCTAACGCAATACTCTCCCTTCCAACTATCAAGTATATATAGGACCCTTCAGGACCCACATGATTCTTACAGTTTGGTGACAAGTGGTGGGATTTCAAAAGTTACTTAGAAATCCATCCCAGGATACGAACCCTTTTATTTCCTTCGCCTTCTTTGCCAAATGTGATGCTTATAAGAGGGACACCCCCACCTCCAAAAAAGAATGAACAGTGGAAAGCTGATACGCCTGATGACTGACACATATAAAAGAGCTGAACCCCCTGGTCTAGAAATCTAGTTTTGCGAGGACAGAGAGGACGATGGCGATGTTGATGCGATAGATGATGATCAACATCAGTATAAAGTGCAAGTCAAATGCACAGTCATTAAGAAGATGCAGTATATACCAGACAGAAATCATTCCCATCACACATGACGTCAAGCCATTAATGCTGGCAATATTCCCATCACACAAGACGTCAAGCCAATAATGCTGGCAATATTCCCATCACACAAGACGTCAATCCAATAATGCTGGCAATATTCCCATCACACAAGACATCAAGCCAAGAATGCTGGCAATATTCCCATCACACAAGACGTCAAGCCAATCATGATGGCAATATTCCCATAAGAGTATTCTTACAAGTCTATGCTCTTAAAATAAGTAACAGAAAGAAGGAAAGACAACAAACTTTGCAAAATTTAGCATATAATTTATTTCTCTAGAATACAAAATGAAAAAGTGGGAACTCATGACTCATGGTATTGCGAATTAAATCCAAATTGTAATCCAAGATTAAAAAACACCAGTCCTAGCAATAAAAAGTCTTGACTGAATCTGAGTTCAAGTCCTGATGAGATAAAAAAAAATTAAAGAAAATGACATTTTTTTATATGGTCAGCGAAGTGCTGATATGTCAATAGTCCCTTGTTAAATAATATAAATATTATTCCAGGTTTGAATTCAGTATAAATTCCAATGAATGTCTTTATCCAATAATTTTTTCGGAGCAATTTTATATTTCCAGAGAAAATAATCACTTGAATTCAATAATTTGAAGAAAATTAAATTCAGCCCAAACCGGTCACAAAATAATACCATCAAAAGTGCTAGATGTTAAAGCACGACTGATGAGATCCTCACAGTCACAAGATAATATAGTTCTCTACTTGAACTCGGGTCACGTTTCAGCTTTTCAATAGAAACTATGTACCGTATCCTTCTTATACAAGACCAGTACCGTATCCTTCTTATACAAGACCAGTACCATATCCTTCTTATACAAGACCAGTACCGTATCCTTCTTATACAAGACCAGTACCGTATCCTTCTTATACAAGACCAGTACCGTATCCTTCTTATACAAGACCAGTACCGTATCCTTCTTATACAAGACCAGTACCGTATCCTTCTTATACAAGACCAGTACCGTATCCTTCTTATACAAGACCGATACCGTATCCTTCTTATGCAAGACCAGTACCGTATCCTTCTTATACAAGATCCATACTGTATCTTTCTTTTAAATGCTCAGTACCGTAACCTTGTTAAGCTGCGAATCGTGAATTTTACAGGACAACAAAAAATGGAAATAATAAAGATAAATTAGTATCGCACAGAAAAAGTGTGGAAGAGTCATTTAGTGAGCTCGAGGATAAATTAACTTTGCAAATGCAACGATTAAAATCGTTACTGTTCAGAACCAAGCTTGTCTACTGAATATTTTATGGTTTCTCTCCACTCTGTATTGGTAGCCTTAAAAACGTATTGCTTTTTATGATAACTGAAGACCTCTATTTTTAATTTGTTCTCCAGTTATTTCTCGTATTCTGTGATACGATGTTCCCATCTTTCTTCCATGAGTGATACAGTTACAGGATGCACACAGTATACCCTACCGTATCGATGATCCTGTGAGTCATTATGACTTAGAAAACCTTGAAATAATTGTTAACAGAGCCTAGTTTTGTTAATAAATTTTGCAAGTGTTTTGTTTTTACATTAAACAAAATACCTTTTCTTCTTTAATTTAATTTTTATTTTCCTAACCTTACTATTCAATATACAACGTACAATAACAATCGTACAAACAACATCAAATATGCTTGAAACCCCATTTCCTGATCTTAACATAGCTCGTACACCCAAATATTTAACACTGAATCTCGCTTTATATACGGGTTACACCGGCATTACCACTTTCCACGTTTATAATTAAGAGGAGAAGTGTGTATTTTTTTCCCTTCTTTTTGGAGTGTGTGTGTGTGTGTGTGTGTGTGTGTGTGTGATGGAGTGGGTGTTGGCTGATATAAAATTACGAATGAGACAAAACTACATTCCTTAGTATTGTCCTAAATTTGGAGTGTGCGCATTTGGATCCAGCACAAGAGTCTGAAGTTTTATCAATAAAAGTACGGCGAAATCTCTGACAACATGAAATCACCTTATCGGTAATATAAATGAACACAAAGAGTGCAACGTGGACACAACCCTCAGCTCGATTCGACTTGTTCTCACGCGTCTTTTATCGCTTCAAAATCTCAAGAAGACTGAAAAACTACACAAATACATTCAAAAGACAGTAACGTACTAACGCATAACTCTCAGATGACCATCGCATGAGTTCATTCTGGAGAATTAACCTTTAGTTTCACCATTACGGTCACAAACCCTTACTTCTAGAATCTATCAGACGGATATAGCATCCTGTTTTAAGGAATTATTATATTTTTGTGATTACTTGCTTGGTTATTTGAACTCGGTCCAGTGGAATATTCCTTAGCCCGAAATAATCAGCCAATTACTAGAAGCAAACGTCAAGAAGTGAAGTTTTCTATGATGCCATGGTTTACATTTGATGAATTAAGGTCAGAGCCGTCCCTGTCGTCCAATAGTAACTATTACAATCTAGGGGATAAGCAAGAAGGGACTGTTCTGTCGTCGGCAGATACCGTTATGTCACCATGGTGGCAAATGCGCTGTAATTTTACAGGCGAAATGTGGCTCGAAAGCATGATTTCACTGGTCTAAGGTGGCGTAGTAAAAACAGTTCCCTGTTTTATAGGAAGTTGCATAGTTTTACGGGTTGAAATGCTGACGGTACAGAAAGTTGATGACGAGAAACTATGCAGATGTGTGTTTGTTAGAAAATTCGAAAGTTGTTGGATCTGTGGTCTTCTATTGATTGATTAGAGTAAATTTATTTATAGAATAAACACGTTGGACTTTCTAATTCATAACAGAAGTTGTACGGAAGTCTTTTTAAATTTGCGGCAAACTTGTTCACATTTGGAAAGACAAGCGTGTTCTGTAAAATAAATAAATAAATAAATAAATAAATAAATAAATAAATAAATAAATAAATAAATAAATAAATAAATAATAATGACAGAGAGCCTTTAAAATTTTCATTTTGGTTTCGAGACATTTAATCTACTAAAGTAGATAAATTTATTTGATTTTAAGATAAATGTTTAATTTGGTTGCCTATGTTGAGGCAAGGCTAGATATTTTATCAACGATATAATGCAGAAATGAAACAGAAAAAAAGTATATCGACAGGAGGGCGCTGAGATTCGACAGACAGGAGGTCAGTCAGAAACAACGTGTTACATTGTCGACACATGGTAGATAGAACTGGCCAAGATGATTGATTTTTTCCCCCCAACAATATTGACTAAAATTATCAGAATTGTTGGCCATGAAATCCTTTGTATACCATTTTAATGAATTTGTCTGTATAATCTTAACTAGAGTATAATAGTTATATAAAACAGTATTTGACAGTATCTTCACAAATTTTTGCGTATCGCCAAAAGGTGTTTTTCTTGAATAAAAAAACAACAACAGAACAATATACCGTCGAAGTTAGATCTATACATCTAATTAAAAAAAGAATAAAACAACGTAAAACCAAATAAGGATTTTCGAAAGCGTTGCCAATTAGTTAATGTTGTAGCAAGCATGCTGGTTAACTGATGTAGTAGGTTTTTTTCAAAGCCAAATGGCATGTCATATTCTTATGTTTTTCGACTATGTTCCCTGCTGTACGCTTATATTTATTTCTTTTTTTTTTTTGGTAACTTCTTGACGGTATTGACAAAAAAATATTTTGTAAACTGCAGTGCCAACAAATTATCACCTACTATGACAGAAGTGTCTATACTAATGTGTGATTCCATCGTTGATAGTATTGTTAAATAAATCACTAACAGTTTTAGTCCAGTTACATGAATATAGCAATATTGTATCCACTGGACATGTTGCCAAAGCAAACATTTCGTTTCATACAGGTCCCTCTCAGAAGTGCATAGTAACTGAAGAATGAAACTAATGTCTAAAAGTAGTCCCTTTTTTATAACTATTACAACATTGTTAAGAAATATTAGAACTTGTACAGGAAATCAGACTGTTTTCTTTTTGTGATGGGTTGTTGTTGTGATTTACGATCGACACTATTCCTTTATCGCGTGTAAGTCATTATTTACATTTTCTTCAAATTGTTTCTTTACATTTTTTGACTGCCGCATATTACACATGGTTATTCTAGCAGTTTCATGTGAAGACTGACATTATACGATTTTTTGTACAAAAATTTCCAGGAATTTTGCAATCTGACATAACAGTCATATGTGGAGATCTGATAGTTACCAGTAAGAGTTAGACGTCAAGCTCTATTAACCTCGTAGTTTAGAAACCAAATTCCAGCTTTCAAAGTTTTGAATTGACACACCTCATTCGAAACATTTCGTTTCTATCTTCAATCGACAACTCTCCTTAATACGAATTTTTAATGCTTTCTCTGCTGAAAATAAGTGGACGAAGAATTACAAAGGGCACCAAAACATGAAAGTGTATCGATGTCTGTCAGATCTTTATGTAGGACAGTGGAGATATGATTCTAATCAGATTCGGATAGTTTGAAGACCACGTTAAGTACGATGTTTTTGCCTACAGAATGTTCTCGATATTTGAAGACCATGTTCAGTTCAATCTTTTGTTTAAAAAAATGTGATCGATATTTGCAGACCACGTTGCGGACGATGTTTTGCTTAAAGAATGTTCTGCATGGTTGGTAAACGATATTGATTATTTGCCATGTTCTGTCATTTAATATCATCTTTGCTCTGGAGTCAATTTGTGCTTAAAAAATAATAAATAAATAATGGTATTTATTTGTATAATGTGTAATTGGGTCTCCATAAAACGTACGCTATTCAGTACATTTTATGTAACTCTGTTTTCGAGAAATGGACTTACATTTCACATGAAACTTTTATGTATTTAAATGTGTTGTGCATTTGGAACGTTTATATTTGTCCTGTGAATATTGATGTATTTCCTTGTGAATTACTTGTTAATACTATCATTTTAATATGTTGTTGAGACTGTTGGTTATTATGACATGCTGCGAAATAGTAGGAGTGTGAAATGAGAACATGTAAATTATGTTATATTTATTCAGTATGTGTGTGTTTTTAGGATTTTCAACGTATCTTTAAATAAAGTTCAGTCATATCGCTACAATGTCTGCAGTGTGGCAGTTTATGGTGATGTTGAGCACTGAAGCATCATACACCAGATATTTAGCATGATGCCCAACCCATTCACATTATCATGACACCAGGCGGACAAGTCCTAATACCAACTTCGTAATGCATGGTGATAAGCGAGGCCGCTGCAAGTATCATTTTTGTAAGTCTTTGGTATGCCTCGGCCGAGTTTAGAACCTGCGACCTCCCGTATCTAAGGCGGACACAGTAATCACTTAGGCTATTATTGAATTATTGACAAATACAATAGTTTCTGTTGTCTATATACTTCTTAGATTATATATATATATATATATATATATATATATATATATATATATATATATATATATATATATATATATATATATATATATATATATATATATAGTTTCTGGATAAATAGATAGTTAATATGACTTTCTATAAACATCTTATCTCTCTATTACAACCAGGTCAATATTTCAATTAAGGGGTTGCTTACATGATGAAACAGATAACTTGCTATATATGAATGACCTTGCGCTGGAAATTAAAAACCATAGCACGCATGATACAATATACCACACTGTTAAATAAGACCTTCACACAGAATCTCAATTCTGAATAAAAACACATACAATTTTGCATGTTGTTTTCTTGTAGGTTGCCACATGATTGTCTCAAATCATATTCTGAATCGATATTATTGCCTTAAATTATATTTAAAATTGAGAAAACTATCTCAAATTGGCTTTTACAGAAATGGAGGTTGCGAAATTTGTATGAAAAACAGTCGAGGCTTTTTATTTAATTTGCAACTTATATATTGGATATAAATAGTTTTATTCAATAGATATCAGAGCAAGAATGTTTTCAAGATATTTACGAGTTAGACCCCCCCCCCCAAAAAAAAAAAAAAAAATTACCATCGTACCTTCTTCCCATTAAATAGTATGTCATGAATTTTTCTAGGGACAGTCCCTAAACTCTTACTGCAGTATAGTGTGCTTCAGTAGACAAATAATATTCACTTCGTAAGGGAACTTGACTAACGTCTGAAATATCTCTGAAGTAATAACCATCGCTTAACAAACATACTTGGAATAATGTCTGAAATGTCCCTGAAGTACTTGGAGTAATGTCTGAAATGTCCCTGAAGTAGTCTTCATCTAGCATGTGCACATGGTGTAATGTCTGAACTGACCCTAATGTAGTCTTCACTGAGCAACTGCACTTGGAGGGTTGTCTGAAACGTCCCTGAATTAGTCATCAGCTAGCGATTGCACTTGGAGTTATGTCTGAACTGTCCCTAATGTAGTATTCACCTAGCAACTACACTTGGAGTAATGTATGAACTATCCCTCAAGTAGTCTTTGTCAATATGTATTTGGAGTAATGACTGTTCTGTCACTGAAGTAGTATTGACCTATTAAGTGTACATGGAGAAATGCGTGAACCATTCCTGAAGTAGTCTTCACCTGGTATGTCTATTTGGAGTAATTAGAACTGATTTTACTATTGCTTAGTTTGTAGATATATTAGATACGACCATTTAATTGGAGGATTGGGATTTCTTTCCAGATAGACCATTTGTTTTAAAAATATTCGAGATCATTTGTAAATGGTTTTGGAGGGTTTAGGTGGGTTATTATAAATCTGCCTTCGTATACTGTCTTCAGATATGCAGGCTGAAAATGCTACGATATAAAAGACGAATTGTATATCATAAAAAACATCACAATAAAAATAGTGTGCAAATCAGTGAAACTAGACTGTATCATACGACACAAAAGACGAGTGATATATCACAAAGAGCACAATACCTGGGCAATAAATCTGATCACAAGAAAGTAAACACAATTTCAAAATGACGAGTTATATATCACAAGGAACACAATACTTGAGCAATAAATCTGATCACAAGAATGTAAACAAAATTTCAAGCAGATGAGTTATATATCATAAGGAACACAATACTTGAGCAATAAATCTGATCACAAGAATGTAAACAAAATTTTCAAAAATACAGGTGCTCGACGCGAGATTGATGTTGAAAAAAAAGCACGAATCTCAAGGAAAAATATCATTTCAAGTGACAGAATTGCTTCAGATTACCCCTATGACCCGTTTTTCATAGGACCTTGTCTATTACACTCCTATGTCAGAAAAAGGCGCTTTCATTCGTTTTTTTTTAAAACCTTATCCAGACTATATAAAATGAAAATAATGTTAAACGTTTCCTGATTGGCTACAGTGCGAAGCTACTCCAGGTACTGTTTACAGTATGTACCGGAGGTAGATGCCTCAAACTGGGATTTACCCTACTGCGGGGTTGAAATGTTTGTGGATGATTAGGATTTTTAACGTAACTTTAACAATGTTTCAGTCATATCGCTACTATGTGTGCAATGCGGCAGTTTATAGTGATGTCTAGCACTGAGGCATCATGCATGATATCCCACCCAGTCACATTATCCTGATACCAAGGCGACCAGTCCTAACACTAACCTCTTAATGTTGATCGCCTAACAAGGCATCTGTTATTACCATTTTTGCAAGTCTTTGGTATGACTCAGCTGGGATTAGAACCCACGAACTCCAGGCGGGGTTGCAATGGTGGTGTGCTATGATGCGTGAAGACGTACCGTTCAAGTGAAATAGTATAACCACCCAGCACATTTGCTAGCTGTTCACGAGCAGGAAAAGGCCAGAGTGGGAAATCTCAGATGGATGGGGATTTAAGTCTTTCGTTGACCAGAATAGATGCGTTACATGTCTCGTTCAAGAAGCACGGAAATCATGTTAATCATGCACGAATGCAGATAGTAATGCAACGCTCCTCTCCACTCTATCAGTTTGCCCCATTCCTTTTTCTGTCAGTTTTGAGCAAGTAACGACCCATGACAACGATTCATTCGACAACACAGACTACGACTCCGTTCAATTAGAAGAACGACCCAGAAGAACGACGTAGTCGACGACTACAGTATTTTTTAAAATTATTTCCCACGCCTACACAATCAAAAGTATATGGGTACAAAACGTACTAGAAATAGATTCAACACGGACTTCAGTGGTACATTTCTGCAAGTTTTTCTAGTTAAAATTAAATTTGTCTCTCTTGAAAGTTTGTTGGGTTCCATATTTTTATGTCAAGCTGCCTAACCATTTGTTTTGACCGGATAGCAATAAGACTAAAGGACTTAGGACGAAACATTTCAAAGAACGTCCAGAGTATATATTTGAGAAACTGTACTACAAAATGACGGAGTGCACTCACTTAATTTTTCTACCTTGGATTCTTTACATCCCGGATTACATTCTTTTGTCAAAGCTGCTATCCTTGATTTTCCGCAAACCTCGTGTTTTACTAGAATGTCATATTTGTTCGAAAGTAGGAAACAAATCAAGCGGGCGTTAAGAAAACTATGATAATAGTACTTTGTTTCTCATGCTTTGAGACTGCAGTCCCGGAAAAATCAAATATCTCCATATCTTTATAATCTATGCATTTTGTCAGTATTATTTTTGTTTGTTAAAAGAACAGTTAGAATAGACAATAGATCTTTGACATTTTGCAGATTATACAACTTTTATTTTTAAATATCTTAAATCTTCCATTTATATATTAAACATATTTGCATGGATTTCGGACCTAAAACCATACATTGCTAAAGCAAGGTTAGTCTGGATAAAAAGTAGGAAGTAATAAAAATTTTCATCATAGGCTGAAAATATCAGTTTGTCACTGAACTTAATCTATTAGTTTTAAGGTTTTCAGTCGAGTTAAACAAAATGGCGCAGATACCGATTTGGATATAATAAACACGATAAGTACGTTTTTGACAAAATGGGCAAAGCAAACACACTAACCCTTGTACCAATTTAATAAAGTAACAGTTAAAAAACTGTGATGATGTTATTTAAGACAAATCATTCTGGATTTGGAAAGATTGAAAGCTGGAGAAGAAAACAAAAGTTGCAGTTAAATTCTGAATCAGCATGAGGTATGTTTTTTTTTTTTATTGCTTTGAAACCCTTGACATCGAAGAATGAGACGAGTTTTATGACAGGAAACATGCGATTCTCTATGAGAGAGAGAGAGAGAGAGAGAGAGAGAGAGAGAGAGAGAGAGAGAGAGAGAGAGAGAGAGAGAGAGAGAGAGAGAGATGAAATTCCACTCTAAATGTGCAATCAATCTTTTGAAAATCCTTCACCTTTCTCGCAACATTCTGAAATCTTTATCTGATGAATTCAGAATGCTGGAAGAGTTTTTATAGTCTTTCACACGTCATCAGTATTTCCCATCCCAAGATAAAGAGTGTGTAACGTACAGGATTCCCTACCGGGTCGAGTAAGCTTCACACGTCATCAGTATTACCCATCCCAAGATAAAGAGTGTGTAACGTACAGGATTCCCTACCGGGTCGAGTAAGCTTCACACGTCATCAGTATTACCCATCCCAAGATAAAGAGTGTGTAACGTACAGGATTCCCTACCGGGTCGAGTAAGCTTCACACGTCATCAGTATTACCCATCCCAAGATAAAGAGTGTGTAACATACAGGATTCCCTACCGGGTCGAGTAAGCTTCACCAGCTTAAGACTCTGAACATCTCCTTCAATAACCTCTTTGAGAACTTTGTATTATACCGATGTTCAAGTATAGTTAAAAAGAAAGAAATGACAAAATATATAAACATAGCAAACTGTACAACTGGTGATACACTATATGAGAATGCCAAAAGTATTGACAGAAATTTTCAACAAGGGATGGCCATATTGTTACGTAGCAGTCACAGTATTACATAAAATGTATTAGACCTTGCCCTTAACCTGGACTAACGTTCTACATGCATTGCCGGATTAAGCTTATAAAATGGCCCTAAAATATTTTTTTTTAAACCACATAAATATTAAAACATAAGTTTTTAACTTGCATAGTAAAGATATTGCATTTTTTTTTCATTTGCTATACAGCCGAATAATTTGACAAATATTCTGAGATTTCAGTAATAGTATTTTTTACACGTAGGTAATTATTATATTGAAAGCGTTAGCGCGGGGCCCGTTGCATATGCTACGTTTGCAACTAGGATAATCCGGAACTGTCTACATGTTTAAATTAAAATAAGCACGTGGCGATACTTTTTGTTTTATTTGCCTATAACATCTCATTACAACAAAGGGCTACGAATTCCAAAACCAATAGCAATTTTTTTTTTTTAAATTAGGAATTATGGTTCTTCCGTTGAATAACTTTGGGTTGTTTTGTATTAGACCATGTATCATCCCTGCGTTACATACTGTTTTATTCATTTGTGAAACTATACTTAATACAATCTCACATGTTTAGCTACGTCGATTAGCTTGATGGGGGAACTCGTTAATATATGCTTTTTTCGCGTTGAGTCACATCGATTATCTAATTTTGAGGATATAAACTTATCATCAAGACAGTTCTGAATGTAAATTAGCTCCTTTGGTCAACTTGACCAGCGAAGACATCTTTTAGCAAATGCACTGGCCATGGATGAAACCATATGGACTGCTGAAAATCGGAAAATAAAGCTAATCTCAAAAGTGTAAATGTCTTTCTAGAAAATTATTCTGAAATGAAAAACACACTGAAATTCATAAATGTCAAGTGCCAACAATCAGGATAGTAGACACGTCCAACAAATGGATACAACTTTGGCCACCATCAATAAAACACGAGAATGACAGAAAGAACACTCGATCTGGAAACTCAATATTCAATAGTATAGCGGACACTGAGGACCAGACAAAACAGTACAACTGTACGATATTTTCTTGTCACGGAGTTGGATAGTCGTGAGGAACAAAGAAATTTCGAAAAAGACAGCTGATTGAAAGCATGAAATATAAGCAGAAGCAACAGCAAGTTTAGGATTCCCTACTCGGACGGCGAACTGCAAGCTCGGACTCGGACCGCGACCTATCATAACTTCAGATTTCAACAGCAAACCCTAGGGTCCCTACTCGGACCGCGACATATCATTTTCTAGAAAGACATTTACACTTTTGAGATTAGCTTTATTTTCCGATTTTCAGCAAAATCTTGTTTAATTACTCGTTGAAGATACATAGTATACATTATTTCGGTTAGGATCGATATAATTTCCTTATATCAGTTGTTGAACTCGGTGCGCATCATTCTGTTAAATCCATTATTGTACGTCATGCGCAATGCACAGAGTCAGATTCATTCATCGTTCAGTTACAGTATAAATCAACATTTAATTCACGAAATTGCTTTCACTAAATCCAAAACCAACCCGGCTTCATCCTATTACATCTCGATCGGACGTAGCTGCGTGGTTGGGAAAGCTTAACTCCACTTTCGTCGGCACGATATTAAAGCCAATAAAGTACATTTAGACTAACACTGAGAATGAATGCCAAGGTGACGAAAGTTCAGAGCTGTGCAAAGAGATTCGCCACAACAGTATATTCATAATTTTCTGGGCAGGAATCGAAGCTGGTACCCACTGTTTTGAGTATATTCTAATGATTCAGCCACAATATGGAGTAAGACAATGTTACTGCAATACTGTATACTACTGATTAAAGTATGTCAACATACGAAGTTTCATCAGTATATCAACATACAAAGTTTCATCAGTATATCAACATACGAAGTTTCATCAGTATATCAACATACGAAGTTTCATCTATTGGCGGATACACACTTTGATTAGTCTCGATGTAATTTCGGTAAATATATAAAATATACAAAGCAAATACTAGATAAATGACTGAAAAGGCACACTGCACGTAAATATTTGTTTATGGGCTAGTTACTCTCGTTGAGATGCATCCACATGAATTCTCAGGAGTTATTGTCCATGACGTTAATGTTGTTGCCAACGATTAGCATAAAAGTGAGATCACTTGTTTTTGTATGGTCGATTTACTTTTAACTTTTCATCCACACACAAATTTTCATGATCTTCACATTTTTGGCTTTGTTATTGCTTTCGTTAACTGTACTTCTATACATTGGTGGCCATATCATGCCGAGGAAATGGGAGATATGCGCCTTTCCCAGTGTCAGAGGCTAAGCGTAATTTACGAAGAACCAGAAAGGTCTTTCAGCGGGCAAATATGTCCAACGAATATTATGCGGAGGTTTGTGTGTGTGTGTGTGTGTGTGTGTGTGTGTGTGTGTGTGGCATTATTTGTATGGTGAACATCTGAATAGTTATTCTAAATTAAAATGACTGGGACTTACTACAATATGTACTACAGTGCAATCAATGAGCAACTAACTTTTTAAATCTGTGAATGCAACATGTCTCTCCAAAAATGTTAAGAGTGGGGGGGGATGCTATTGAATTATAATTTACAATGTTGTCTCTAGTGACCCTTTTCAAAAGGTTTTTCCCTCTAGATCATATTTATGAATATCTACTTTTTTCAGCTTCTGGCGCATTGAGTTGAAGTCGTATGCAGTTCACATTTACGACAACATACATCGTCTGTAGTCGTACCGTTTTCAATATCAGATATTTATATACGACCATCCATAGCAGACACTTTTAATTTCTAAATTGCCTAATGTAGAACAATGCCTCGTTCCAAAAGAGTTCTCGACATTCACGCTGTCAACAGATAAAATCTAGATAAAACTATTATCTTCCGGCGCAACGGTAGATATGAAATGACCCAAATTACAGGATCTTTGACGTCTGCATTTGTTGGATCAATAACGAGAAAATCATAAATCTACGAACTGAACACCATTTCATTCAAGAGATATGATAGGAAGTGCACGTGTGTTAGGGACTGTTCATATGAAGTTTGGAAATGATTGGGGGGGGGGGGTATAAAGGGATGACGTGGGATTTTCTCTTTATATACAGTACTTTAACTATTATGATGGACAGAAATGGTTCATTTCTTTCAAAAGCAGATCAAGCGCATCGCACTTGGGGAGCAGACATTCTTTTTCGGCCCCAAATCCCTTCCATTGAAAATTAAATGATTAGTTCTTTAGCTGAGGCCGATATAGCTGAATCTCATCTGGACATAAAAATGCACGTCTTCTTATAAATGGGCAAGCCTGGTTTGGGTTTGATGTTTCATGTTAATTTTTTGTCACGTTTATTGGAGTAAATTGCATTTCTTAATATACCACCGCGGTTGTGACCCGGGCCGATCCAATGGTAGTTTTCGTACCCGCACCCTAAACACTGGGCCAATGCGGCTCCATTTGTGACTTGCAGGAGGGCTCATCTGGCATATTCTACATTCTCGACCGCAAGGGGAGATGACACGCACCAGGTAATCGTCGGTTAAATTAAGAATTATTGTACGACTTGAACAAGCAGCAGCGGCTCCAATGCCTTACGTAGAAAAGTTCGGTGATGGAGACAACATTTCGACCACGTATACCCGTGGTTCCCAAACATATTGTGCCCACATTCCATAAACCCATCCTCAGTGCCCTTAACATACCCCCGTAAAATCACCAGTAAAATCACAAATTTCAAATTCCTGAACTTGAATATCGTTACTCATTCTTTGACAAAAGTTCTTTCCATCACGATAGGTTAATGAACAAAAGATGGTGTGTGTGTGATTTAGCTTTTTAACGTAGCTTTAACAATTTTCAAGTCATATCGCTACGATGTCTGCCGCAATCAGTTGAGGCAGTTTAAAGTGAGGTCTAGGCACTTGGGCAGCATGCCGCAGACATGTAGCATAATGTCCCACCAACTCACAGCGATCAGACAGGCCCGGTCAGAAACCCAGGGTCTCTTGGCAGTTAACAGAATCAGGGCCCCCTTTTTGGTAATTTAGCAACCAAACAAAAAAAAAAAAAAAAAAAAAAAAACAAGCTTGTGTCCTCAATGTGTACCATTTCGGCCCCTGGCCGGGGCTTTTCTGAGGTTGGGGCCCTAGGCAGCTGCCTTGTTTGCCAAGAAAGAAATTCGCCGCTGCGATCAGATCAAAAGGTTGCAGGAATTCCGTATGCCATGAACTATTATCGGTGTCTGTCTCCTATCCATTGTTTCGGAGATGTCATTGTTCAATAGATTGAGAAAGGAAGACCATAGTCATAAATAATGGTTCCCCCCATCCAAAGTCGTACAATATACAGTGGCGTAGCTAGGGGGGTGCAAGTTGCACCGGGCGTCGTCGGGGGGGGGGGGGGCGCCAGAAGACGATGATTGGAGGATTCAGTGTATACATTTACAAAGTGTGCTTCAGAAGAAACAACCAAGTAAACAATTAAGTCCGTGCCAGGATGTCTGGATGATTGAGATCAACTCTGGTTCAGACTGAATCTGGGTCATGTGTACTTATCTAGTCACCTCGGGCGCCACTTTCCGCTACGCGCGGGGGAGGGGGGCGTAATATATGAACCTTGCACCGGGCGCCGAACACCCTCGCTACGCCACTAACAATATGTAAATGTATCGCTTCGATTTTGGCTTTTGCCCCTCCCCCAAATTGCTGCTTACGCCCATGATGTGGAATCAATTAAAAATTGCCTCAAAAACCAATTTCCCCATTACTACATTTTATTAATTGCTCTTTGACCTTTCAACCGAATGAAATGTACCATTCTTTTTTCCAGTCATTTAAACGAATTATAAATATTAAAACACAAAAAAAGCAAGGCAAAGAGTAACAATTTATTAGTTTCTAAACTGTATGCATACAAGAAAATGAGGTATCTAATGTTGGAGAATAAGCGCGATACAAACAATAATTGGGAGACAAAACGGAGCCCGTCTTCGTTAGGCACAAATAAGCAATAACAAAACGATATTTCAGTAAGCGAATTTAAAAATATTTATAAGTCTTAGAACCAGCCAATATTATACAATTTTAAATAACTTTAGTATTCATAATTCATACACGAGGTAGAAGAGGTTTCAAAGGCACATTATGTGCAGTTTGGAGGCGAAGAAAATTCTTAGTATGGAAAGTAACACAGTATTTGCGTATAAGCCAAATCTGTTTTTGGAGCGCATCTTGGTGTTTCTTTCGGTACCATGGTAACAACAAGATATATAGCTATCCATGGTAACAATGACTGGAGGAAAGTATTATTGACCGGTTCTTCAACTTTACTAACTGGCACACGGACGATTCAAAGGAAATGAGGTGATCTGTCACAATATCCAATATTTATTTTTTTTAAATTGGCAAAATTTTCAACGCTACAGAGAAACGTAAACTTGCACAAAAACATAAACATATATAAAATACAGAAATATACGCATTCTGTAAAATATGCAGAAAATATGTGTATTTTTGTTTCTATATACAGCAATAAACACGATCTTTTCACAATATAAACAATTTCTATGTTAGTGCACAGGCCTGGGAAAAACAATTTTTTGTTAACAAGCAAATCATGAGATATTGAAAGTTACAAATTGAGACGCACTACAATGTTAAGGTTAAAACTCGTGGTTATCAATTTTCACAAAATTGCTCTTTATCTGCTTTCAAACTGAATGCAAGAATAACAGCAAGATACACAGGAGTTTCAATCAGTACAATATATTTAATGCGTGTCTTTATCGAATTGTTGTTTTATTTAAAACAACAAAACAAGGCTTCACGACATGCGTGAGATGTTATGTCAAGAAAATATATACATGTATTACATGCATCACAAATGTTTCCCTCAAATACTACGTACAGGTGTTTCCGAGCAGAAGAATTTATCATATAAAACATCAATAACAAAAACATATCATGAAAAATGGTACTAAAGATGCATCTAAATGAAAAAAGAAGAAAATTTGTAAATTACATGGAATTCTTTGATGTAACTGAGGTAGTTATTGGAATCATTGTCAGAACTTTTATATCTTAAACAGTATGAAAATGTAATCCAGCTGAAAAAAATTCAAATTCTACCCTTTTTGAGATGTACTTTATTTATAAAGGAATATACAATAACACACGAATCTGCTGACAGCACAAAATCTATTGATCAGCTTCTATGGCAAACTTCCTTTGAGAATAACTATATAACTACATACTATTCGTACTCACGCCCAGAGAGAGAGAGAGAGAGAGAGAGAGAGAGAGAGAGAGAGAGAGAGAGAGAGAGATAATGACCCCAAAACATAAACTTTATTTTTATCATGGGAAATAGCGCCTAACAATTAATCCAATCAAATATTTCTCCATAGCAAACGCCATCATATATTTATGACGTAATCTTGACATCTATATCAACCTTTATATGATCGTTCATTTTTTAATTTTGCTATGTGCATTGTAAGTTATCTAATGAAAATCACATGACTTAAACAAGGGCATCATTTCATTCAATGAACAAAATTAGGTTAATGATTAAAATGGATCTCGTTCATCCATGTGCGTTTTTAAGCCTCTGGTTTGGTCCTAACTAAACTCGGAAGTCGTTTGCCTTTTTATTAAAATTATACACACATGCCCTCCCCCATTCCCTCTTTCCCCCTCCATTAATAACCGTTTATAACGTCCTGTACAGACACATTAGAAAGTCGAAAGCTATTATATATGCATTGGTAATATTTTGAGTACGTATCCGGTTACCAGTCTCCGTAATGCGTACAGCAAAGCTCAGTAAAGAATACCAGTCAACATTTAGACGCTAAAATCGCTGATTGAAACAACACTACGCTAGGCTGCTGACGTTACGGGAACACTCATTAACGTAAGGGCGATGTTTTTTTCCGTCATACTTGGGACGACGGTAAAACAACACACGTTTGAATGTCAGAATTCACACCACCTGCATGCATACACACACACACACATACATACACTTTTACAATTGCGCTGGCTATTCCAGCCTTAAAGTACTAGTGAATGCTACGTGCATATATACGAATATAGTAAGAGATGCCCAAAATGACAAAGGACCCAAAATTTGTCATCTTTTGTTCTAGCTGATACCACTGGCGAAAATTCCCACCTTAATGTCACTATTAATCTGTTCTCCGCGCGACAAGTGATAAATGCCACCTGTCACTTTACTAGCAAAAAACATGTTCCAAATGTCGCTTGTCACTTTCCAAGCAAAAACAAATTTGGGACAGTTTGTTGATAGGTTGTAACCTATTGTAGCCTTTATCACCCATCCCATGTACGTTTGTGTTCGTGTTAAATTTAAGACCAAACTAAGCTGTCAAAGTCATTCACACTGAAATTAGGAAGGAATTGTCCATTTTAGTTATTTTCATCAGGAACCAGCATTGTAAACAAACTGGCTTTTATAGCTGGGCGTCTCAAGCGCCAAGTGCCATTTCCTCTACACAATGTTGCTTTTAATTAGTGTTTAAGACATTGCTGAAAGCCAAGCAAACTACTTTAATTAAAATCCCCCCACCCCCACCCCCCCAAAAAAGTTTTATGTTAACCAAATTCTATAACTCTAGTCACTTGTTCCAGTGTCCGCTCCAATAATGATTTGGAAACCAAACAAAATCCCCAAACGCCCATCTCCCATATAATGTAGCTTTAATTGAACTTTAAACGTGTAACAACTACATGGTTTTACATGGAAGACACTATAATAGACAACGTTTTCACACGATGTCGCCATTTAAGACTAATATCCAAATAAAATTATATCAGGCTTGCTATATACATGAGAAAAAAAACTGAAGAATCCACGGCCAGAGGTTCGTAACGAAATAACCTAATTTACCGATGTTACTGTCCCTGCGTTCGATGACCCCACTTCAGCCTAGTACATATGTCACCTGAGCAAGCCGTAACGTAACAGAAAGCAATATAAAAAAAAGCCTCAAATGATACTGATTTATAAAAAGCTAAGGGCTATCTTTTTTTCTCCCTCTCTCGTGCAGTCAATCGTGTGAACAAAGATTTGCCGTCGCTTGATATCAGGTACGGAAGGTAAACAATCAAGAAAAACGCTATCTACCACCAAATTACACGAAGGTAAATCTACATGTACGTCGTTTTAAGTTGGATCTGCGAAATATACTGGTAAAAACGGTAATGCCTGAAGGGCAATACTATACAAGATAAATCGAACTGCAAACAACAAAGATCTTTGATATAGACCTATCCTGTTTTGTGTTGGATTACAAAATTATGCAGGCATACACGGCACTGCGGATTATTTAAGAAATTAACTTGATATTTTACACAATTCATCAAGCTTTAAAGTGGACTGCACTGCAAAGGCCGTTCATACAGCATGTAAGATTTTCAATCTTCACGAGTCTCGTGACTTTATGAATCGTGTAAATTATAAAGGTCAATTCTTAAAAACATAATAACGAATACCAAGAAATGAATAACACCACTATATTTTAATAACTGTTTATAATAGTCAAAGTACACAAGAATGGAACACGAGTAAAGTAGTTCTTTCTCAAGCTGTGAACTAATAAAATGGTTTGCATCACTACTTGATGTGATTCGACCAACCTTAATCAACCTTAATCATTGTTACAAATACGAGGTAAAAGTCTGTAATTGTCCCCCACCCCCGAGAATTGCTTCGAATATCTTTACTACTGACTCGAATCCTTGTAGTCTAATTGGTACATCATATTTACTTGCTCGGACTGCTACTATTATTTCTAATCAGTGTATCCCCTAGGGGTGCAAGATGGAGTCTAAAGTCTCCTTAGTGCCAAAACTGGGGGTCAGACAGAGTTATAAAAAACGTTGGTATCAAAAATGGAGAGTCAAATTAAAAAATTTGGGGGTCTCTAAAGTGCAAATGAGGGTAAAGGGAAACACTGCTCCAATACTTCGATACGTTATATCTAATCTAATTTTAAAATACTTTAACATTCTTCATTTCGAGTTAATTTGATAGGTGTAAACTTTATCAGACAAATGCATTTTTTTTTTGGTAAATGGTCCTCGGTAAAATGGATAGCAATAATTAAACTAAAAATATTCTGCACAAAAAGACTGAATTAAAAAAAAAAAGTACAGCCGAAGAAGATGACGTTTTCCAAAGAATATCAAGTCTAAAACAAACACAAATACATATATTTACCCTAAAGATTGCAACTGATGAATCTGAGTAGGTATGCTTAGTATTTAAAGCCACCATCCCCAACTAAAAGAATAAAACTAAGAAAATTGCCTTCAACTCAACAATGGATACAACTAATATGTACAACTTCTTCACTTGCATTATATTTATACACGCCAATAACAACTCCCAAAATATAGTGTGAAATTAGTTAACAACTCTTCACAAACTAAATATATGAAATTGGACTGTATAAATTAAAATGTGAAGAAAAATTCAAATCATCCGTGTGCCAACAATTACAACGTGTAACACACTACAAGTCGCTCACTTTGTCACTAGAATACAGATCCTTACTGAACAATTTTTGACAGTCATGGTTGGTTTGTTACAAGTCTAGTTCCCTAACATTCTTTACTTCTTTTTTAAATTTTTTTTTTTACAACAGCACCAATAAAACATTACTGACTTTAGCCCTTTACCCAAGATAAAACAGCATTTAGCAACTACTCCCCAGTAGCATAGTAGAAAGATCAAGGCCTCTTTTGTCCTGGACTCTTCGCTACTATATATAGCAGACAAAAGGACATGTAAAAGATATCCTCATGAAACATTGGACATTAATTATGATGCTGGTGGTGCTAAATAGAAGACCTAATATGAGGGAGTCTAGACGTTGATGTACTAAATTAATGTAAATCTCGAAGCTACAATGGTTCAATGCCAATAAAATGACCATGATAAAACAGGAATAATTCTCTACATGTTTACAAAATTGTCTGCATGAATTCCATTGAAGCAAATTACTGTAAATTCAGTAACTGCTTATCTTCACTCAGTAGTTTGTCATGACCTATACCGTACAAACTAGGAGCCAATTGTAGTGTGTACACGCCTTGTTTTAAAAATCATCACACAATGTAGTCGTTACAAGATCAGTATTATGAGGTAGACGTGTTAGTCAAATAATGGATATAAAGAATCATATCAACAATGAGGTTAGAAAAATAGCAGATATCTCTAAAACAAAATGTCACAGAAAGCATACTAAAATATACATATTACAAATACACAATTTTAACTACACAATCTCCACTATGAATAAATCGTGTAGTCTGGTATCATCTTGGACAAGTAATATAACAATGTTTTGCTATTTTGCTACTCTGTTAACTATTCTAAAATGGTTTATTTTAAATGTAACAAACCTAATTCTAATCTGACATTTTTTCTCGAATAATAAAGTTTTGCAAACTTAATCAACAGTCTGAGTTTCTAACATAAATATTGCTTCAAATTTATAACAAACCCGATGTATTACATTTATCTTATTACAAGTCCATGCATGATGATAGCCCATCAGTAGTAGGTTTAACATCTGTTAAGCCCACATTTACCTATAAAAGCCTTTCTCAGTCGCCCACCACAACTTTTAATCACATTTACAAAATGCCCCTGTATCAACTCACAACAGTCTATAAGGATTATCCCATAGAAATATATTCATTAATCATGGTGCTGTCAAAAAAAATTGCGAACTTGTATGTCTATTGGAAACTTGTATGCCTATTGCAGGTGATTGCAGTTTTCTTACTTACCATGTAGACTTTCTTATCTAAAAGCCAACTGATTTATTCTTGTCTTAGACTCCCAGATCTACCTGTATTCTAAAAATAAAAAAAAACCCACCAAGGTTTCTTTTTGACAAAAAAATCTATCATTCCAAAAACAAACAAAAATATCTGAATTTCTCAATCACTTCCATGCTAAATAGTCTCCATGTATTCATATATATTTCACTACACAATGCCCAATTCATTCTTTAATCATTATTTTCTCTTTTCTTTTAAAATGAAGGACTAGCAAATTTTTAAAAAAATGCACCAAATTTTATGTACTACTAAAGTTGTCAACCAATCTTAAACACTTCTTATGCAAACTGACAATAATGGAAAATTATATTAGTTAAAATGGGAAAGACAGAATATTCAGTAACAATAATACCAGTTTCAAAGAATGCTCTTTAGTCTAAATAATTATTAACACAAGATAAAAAGAAAAAATGAGGGACAAATAATTATTGATAAAAAATTGACACAAACAACACAGTTGAAGAGACAAACTGTTCTTCATCAATCCCAATTCCATGATACAGATAAGAATGTCGTCTGCTTGTGTATCTCCCAACTGTGTACATTGAAGACACAGCACTCTTGTAAGATAACAGGCTGACAAGGCAGAGTTGAAACTGTGCAGACTGGTCAAAATCAGTACAGAAGATTTTTAAGCACATCTTTTTCTCTGATTTAATATTAATAGTGAAGTAGCTTATCTATTTTCATTATTTAATAAGAGAAGTTGTGATCACATAATTTTGTTTTAAATTTCAAAGTTTCCAATAGTACATGGCACCATGATGCACTCAAGTAACAAGTGATATTCATGTATTGTCATGATGCAATACTTATGTCATCGTGATTTCTGAAACTAAGAGAATTTTACAAAAGCAGGCAACCATAATGTCAACACTGCTATCTTTACCTCTTCCTTATACATTTTGACACTATATGATACTGGAATTTAAAATCAGTGACAATTAACGTCCAAGTTATACAAATAAACTGTTAAAAAAGGTTATTTTGGTGATTCACTATACAAATATTAAAACTGCCAAAATCTACGTTGAAGCCACAAGACTTTCTGTAGTCCGAGCCCCTGCTTCCAAATTCTGGTACTGTAATTTCATCTCTAGATTCACATTTTTAAAACCCTACAGTGAGCTCTGAATGCAGAATGATCAAAGTTGTTGCTGTTGTGGGTTTAACACCATTTTTCAGCACATGATAGTCAGCCAGTATATCTGGCAAAGGAAGAATTTTGTAAAAACAATGAAGACCTAGCAACACAAAGGAAGCTAACAGCAAGTCTTCTTACAGACTGAGTGAGAGACTTGAACCTATACGATCTGTGAATGTGAGCACCTTTGACCATTCAGACACAAAATAACTGAAGGGAAACCATTTACATTAGAAAACACCAGTTATCAATTGTCTTAACTATTGAGCATTATTTACACAATATGCAGAAGCTACTCAATTTTTACAGTGTACACCAAAAATCCTTACGCATAATGACATTGGTAATGTATTGCTCATCAGACTTATAACACCAATTTTACCATGCAATTGTGTGGTAGTCAAGTACTTGGTATCTTTTGGTCCTTTTACTCTCAAGTCAACTAGAATAATTTTTCTTGATAGTTGAAAAGCAAGAGTAATTTTTAAGAGATGTCTAATGGTTTCACTTCCATGAATAGCCTGTTCCCTGTATTCTAGGTGCGACTGTAACAAGTAGCAAATGACTAGTGTCAAAGTTTCCAATCATTACACAGCTATTCCAAGGCACAAACAATGGTTACACAAATTAAATGAAATTTTTAGAACTTCTTTCTCAGTTAAATCTTCTCATTTATGAACAATATTTTTGTAATGGTAACCATTATGTTTTCTTCGAATATCTAAACATGTTACACCCAAGTCATTCCTTAATGAATCCCACATTCCGATGATTCAGTCTTCTAACATACAACTGTAATTTGTGATTATGCAAAGAAAAAATGAATAAGCTACACATAATGAAACAGGTTTTTGTAAAACAGGGACATTTAACATTTAAAACTACAAGTACATGTATATAACTCTGGCAGTGCTTAAATAAATTGTAGTTTTAATTATTTTACAGATGTGACAAAACAGACATGTGCAAGATTAAACCAAAAAGTATAATGTGCTTCTAATAAAATGAACAGCATAATTACAGCAATTACATAATAAAATCATCCAAAAACTCATTTGTTGCCAACACTGTATGAAAACTTAAAACATGGCAAAGATTTGTATTAAGAAACATTGCAAGTTTTACTTATTTTGCATCAGGTTTACTCATCCTATGCTTTTAAAATCTTCCTATACTTTTATAATGTACTGAGCATATAATTAAACTCATCCTACACTTTTAAAATGTACGGAGTCAGCGTATAATTAATCTCATCCAATCAGAAGAGTATCTTTCGTATCTGCCCTACCACATCCATTACTTGAAAATAATATATTTCAGCCCTGCAAAGATACCTGTGACAATCGCTGCATTACTTTAGAATTTCCTTGCACTCACCATCAAATCAATGTCAAGTGTATTTTGGTTCATTACTACAGAATTATTCTTATGGCACTGTCATTGGCAGGATTTCATAAAAAGATAAATGGAAGTTATTAAGGCATGAAGAATTCAAGCATCCAGTCTTCCTACATATTAATTCCCCTACTTTTGGGTCCTTTTATTCTTATATTTTTTTAAATAACAATATTTGTCCCTAACACTGTATGAACAAAATATACAAAGAATAACTTTAAATATCAAATTTGAAGAACAATGTGGAAAAAAAATATCTGCCAATGTTTACAGTTTTCATACAAATATTTTTCATTTATCCTTATATCTTCTGACACATTGGCATACGTTAACTTACCACCGGGAAACATTATCCGCTTCAAAAGCTATCAGT